>CM055121.1:312627402-313022402 GCA_029206835.1 Rana muscosa
CATCAATACTCTACAACCCCCCCACCCCCATCATCGGATACATCAATACTCTACAACCCCCCCACCCCCACCATCGGATATATCAATACTCTACAACCCCCCCCCCCCACCCCCATCATCGGATACATCAATACTCTACAACCCCCCCCCACCCCCACCATCGGATACATCAATACTCTACAACCCCCCCCACCCCCACCATCGGATACATCAATACTCTACAACCCCCCCCCCCCCACCCCCACCATCGGATACATCAATACTCTACAACCCCCCCCCACCCCCACCATCGGATACATCAATACTCTACAACCCCCCCCCACCCCCACCATCGGATACATCAATACTCTACAACCCCCCCACCCCCACCATCGGATACATCAATACTCTACAACCCCCCCCCACCCCCATCATCGGATACATCAATACTCTACAACCCCCCCACCCCCATCATCGGATACATCAATACTCTACAACCCCCCCACCCCCACCATCGGATATATCAATACTCTACAACCCCCCCCCCACCCCCACCATCGGATACATCAATACTCTACAACCCCCCCCCACCCCCACCATCGGATACATCAATACTCTACAACCCCCCCACCCCCATCATCGGATACATCAATACTCTACAACCCCCCCACCCCCACCATCGGATATATCAATACTCTACAACCCCCCCACCCCCACCATCGGATACATCAATACTCTACAACCCCCCCACCCCCACCATCGGATACATCAATACTCTACAACCCCCCCCACCCCCACCATCGGATACATCAATACTCTACAACCCCCCCCACCCCCATCATCGGATACATCAATAATCAATACTCTACAACCCCCCCCACCCCCACCATCGGATACATCAATACTCTACAACCCCCCCACCCCCACCATCGGATACATCAATACTCTACAACCCCCCCCCCCCACCCCCATCATCGGATACATCAATACTCTACAACCCCCCCCACCCCCACCATCGGATACATCAATACTCTACAACCCCCCCACCCCCATCATCGGATACATCAATACTCTACAACCCCCCCCACCCCCATCATCGGATACATCAATACTCTACAACCCCCCCCACCCCCACCATTGGATACATCAATACTCTACAACCCCCCCACCCCCACCATCGGATACATCAATAATCAATACTCTACAACCCCCCCACCCCCACCATCGGATACATCAATACTCTACAACCCCCCCCACCCCCACCATCGGATACATCAATAATCAATACTCTACAACCCCCCCCCCCACCCCCACCATCGGATACATCAATAATCAATACTCTACAACCCCCCACCCCCATCATCGGATATATCAATACTCTACAACCCCCCCACCCCCATCATCAGATACATCAATACTCTACAACCCCCCACCCCCATCATCGGATACATCAATACTCTACAACCCCCCCCCACCCCCACCATCGGATACATCAATACTCTACAACCCCCCCACCCCCACCATCGGATACATCAATACTCTACAACCCCCCCACCCCCATCATCGGATACATCAATACTCTACAACCCCCCCCCACCCCCACCATCGGATACATCAATACTCTACAACCCCCCCACCCCCATCATCGGATACATCAATACTCTACAACCCCCCCCCACCCCAACCATCGGATACATCAATACTCTACAACCCCCCCCACCCCCATCATCGGATACATCAATACTCTACAACCCCCCCCCCACCCCCACCATCAATAATCAATACTCTACAACCCCCCCACCCCCATCATCGGATACATCAATACTCTACAACCCCCCCCACCCCCACCATCGGATACATCAATACTCTACAACCCCCCCCACCCCCATCATCGGATACATCAATAATCAATACTCTACAACCCCCCCACCCCCACCATCGAATACATCAATACTCTACAACCCCCCCACCCCCACCATCGGATACATCAATAATCAATACTCTACAACCCCCCCACCCCCACCATTGGATACATCAATACTCTACAACCCCCCCACCCCCACCATCGGATACATCAATACTCTACAACCCCCCCACCCCCACCATCGGATACATCAATACTCTACAACCCCCCCCACCCCCACCATCGGATACATCAATAATCAATACTCTACAACCCCCCACCCCCATCATCGGATATATCAATACTCTACAACCCCCCCACCCCCATCATCAGATACATCAATACTCTACAACCCCCCACCCCCATCATCGGATACATCAATACTCTACAACCCCCCCCCACCCCCACCATCGGATACATCAATACTCTACAACCCCCCCACCCCCATCATCGGATACATCAATACTCTACAACCCCCCCACCCCCACCATCGAATACATCAATACTCTACAACCCCCCCACCCCCACCATCGGATACATCAATACTCTACAACCCCCCCACCCCCACCATCGGATACATCAATACTCTACAACCCCCCCACCATCGGATACATCAATACTCTACAACCCCCCCCCACCCCCATCATCGGATACATCAATACTCTACAACCCCCCACCCCCACCATCGGATACATCAATACTCTACAACCCCCCCCCCCCACCCCCATCATCGGATACATCAATACTCTACAACCCCCCCACCCCCACCATCGGATACATCAATACTCTACAACCCCCCCCACCCCCACCATCGGATACATCAATAATCAATACTCTACAACCCCCCCCACCCCCACCATCGGATACATCAATACTCTACAACCCCCCCCACCCCCACCATCGGATACATCAATAATCAATACTCTACAACCCCCCCCCCCACCCCCATCATCGGATACATCAATACTCTACAACCCCCCCCACCCCCACCATCGGATACATCAATAATCAATACTCTACAACCCCCCCCCCACCCCCACCATCGGATACATCAATACTCTACAACCCCCCCCCCACCCCCACCATCGGATACATCAATAATCAATACTCTACAACCCCCCCCCCCATCATCGGATACATCAATACTCTACAACCCCCCCCACCCCCACCATCGGATACATCAATACTCTACAACCCCCCCCCACCCCCACCATCGGATACATCAATAATCAATACTCTACAACCCCCCCCCCCACCCCCACCATCGGATACATCAATACTCTACAACCCCCCCCACCCCCACCATCGGATACATCAATACTCTACAACCCCCCCCCCCACCCCCACCATCGGATACATCAATACTCTACAACCCCCCCAACCCCATCATCGGATACATCAATAATCAATACTCTACAACCCCCCCCACCCCCACCATCGGATACATCAATACTCTACAACCCCCCCCCCACCCCCACCATCGGACACATCAATACTCTACAACCCCCCCCCCACCCCCACCATCAGATACATCAATACTCTACAACCCCCCCACCCCCATCATCGGATACATCAATACTCTACAACCCCCCCACCCCCCACCATCGGATACATCAATACTCTACAACCCCCCCACCCCCACCATCGGATACATCAATAATCAATACTCTACAACCCCCCCCCACCCCCACCATCGGATACATCAATAATCAATACTCTACAACCCCCCCCACCACCCCCATCATCGGATACATCAATACTCTACAACCCCCCCCCCCACCCCCACCATCGGATACATCAATACTCTACAACCCCCCCACCCCCACCATCGGATACATCAATAATCAATACTCTACAACCCCCCCCACCCCCACCATCGGATACATCAATACTCTACAACCCCCCCCCCCACCCCCACCATCGGATACATCAATACTCTACAACCCCCCCCCCCACCCCCACCATCGGATACATCAATACTCTACAACCCCCCCACCCACCCCCACCATCGGATACATCAATACTCTACAACCCCCCCCCCCACCCCCCACCATCGGATACATCAATACTCTACAACCCCCCCCACCCCCACCATCGGATACATCAATACTCTACAACCCCCCCACCCCCACCATCGGATACATCAATACTCTACAACCCCCCCCCCCCCACCCCCACCATCGGATACATCAATACTCTACAACCCCCCCCCCCCCACCCCCACCATCGGATACATCAATACTCTACAACCCCCCCCCCACCCCCACCATCGGATACATCAATACTCTACAACCCCCCCACCCCCATCATCGGATACATCAATACTCTACAACCCCCCCCACCCCCACCATCAGATACATCAATACTCTACAACCCCCCCACCCCCATCATCGGATACATCAATACTCTACAACCCCCCCCCCCCCACCCCCACCATCGGATACATCAATACTCTACAACCCCCCCCCCCCCACCCCCACCATCGGATACATCAATACTCTACAACCCCCCCCCCCACCCCCACCATCGGATACATCAATACTCTACAACCCCCCCACCCCCATCATCGGATACATCAATACTCTACAACCCCCCCCACCCCCACCATCAGATACATCAATACTCTACAACCCCCCCCCACCCCCACCATCGGATACATCAATAATCAATACTCTACAACCCCCCCCACCCCCACCATCGGATACATCAATACTCTACAACCCCCCCCCCCCACCCCCACCATCGGATACATCAATAATCAATACTCTACAAACCCCCCCCACCCCCACCATCGGATACATCAATACTCTACAACCCCCCCCACCCCCACCATCGGATACATCAATACTCTACAACCCCCCCCCACCCCCATCATCGGATACATCAATACTCTACAACCCCCCCCACCCCCACCATCGGATACATCAATACTCTACAACCCCCCCACCCCCACCATCGGATACATCAATACTCTACAACCCCCCCCCACCCCCATCATCGGATACATCAATACTCTACAACCCCCCCCACCCCCACCATCGGATACATCAATACTCTACAACCCCCCCCCACCCCCACCATCGGATACATCAATACTCTACAACCCCCCCCACCCCCACCATCGGATACATCAATACTCTACAACCCCCCCCACCCCCATCATCGGATACATCAATACTCTACAACCCCCCCACCCCCATCATCGGATACATCAATACTCTACAACCCCCCCAACCCCATCATCGGATACATCAATAATCAATACTCTACAACCCCCCCACCCCCACCATCGGATACATCAATACTCTACAACCCCCCCACCCCCACCATCGGATACATCAATACTCTACAACCCCCCCACCCCCATCATCGGATACATCAATACTCTACAACCCCCCCACCCCCACCATCGGATACATCAATACTCTACAACCCCCCCCCCACCCCCACCATCGGATACATCAATACTCTACAACCCCCCCCAACCCCATCATCGGATACATCAATAATCAATACTCTACAACCCCACCCCCACCCCCACCATCGGATACATCAATACTCTACAACCCCCCCCCCCACCCCCACCATCGGATACATCAATACTCTACAACCCCCCCCCCCCACCCCCACCATCGGATACATCAATACTCTACAACCCCCCCCACCCCCACCATCGGATACATCAATACTCTACAACCCCCCCACCCCCACCATCGGATACATCAATACTCTACAACCCCCCCACCCCCACCATCGGATACATCAATACTCTACAACCCCCCCCCCCCCCACCCCCACCATCGGATACATCAATACTCTACAACCCCCCCACCCCCATCATCGGATACATCAATAATCAATACTCTACAACCCCCCCACCCCCATCATCGGATACATCAATACTCTACAACCCCCCCACCCCCACCATCGGATACATCAATACTCTACAACCCCCCCACCCCCATCATCGGATACATCAATACTCTACAACCCCCCCCCACCCCCACCATCGGATACATCAATACTCTACAACCCCCCCCCACCCCCATCATCGGATACATCAATAATCAATACTCTACAACCCCCCCCCACCCCCACCATCGGATACATCAATACTCTACAACCCCCCCCCACCCCCATCATCGGATACATCAATAATCAATACTCTACAACCCCCCCCCCACCCCCACCATCGGATACATCAATACTCTACAACCCCCCCCACCCCCATCATCGGATACATCAATAATCAATACTCTACAACCCCCCCCACCCCCACCATCGGATACATCAATACTCTACAACCCCCCCACCCCCACCATCGGATACATCAATACTCTACAACCCCCCCCACCCCCATCATCGGATACATCAATACTCTACAACCCCCCCACCCCCACCATCGGATACATCAATACTCTACAACCCCCCCCCACCCCCACCATCGGATACATCAATACTCTACAACCCCCCCCACCCCCACCATCGGATACATCAATACTCTACAACCCCCCCACCCCCATCATCGGATACATCAATACTCTACAACCCCCCCACCCCCACCATCGGATACATCAATACTCTACAACCCCCCCAACCCCATCATCGGATACATCAATAATCAATACTCTACAACCCCCCCCCACCCCCACCATCGGATACATCAATACTCTACAACCCCCCCCACCCCCATCATCGGATACATCAATAATCAATACTCTACAACCCCCCCCACCCCCACCATCGGATACATCAATACTCTACAACCCCCCCACCCCCACCATCGGATACATCAATACTCTACAACCCCCCCCCACCCCCATCATCGGATACATCAATACTCTACAACCCCCCCACCCCCACCATCGGATACATCAATACTCTACAACCCCCCCCCACCCCCACCATCGGATACATCAATACTCTACAACCCCCCCCACCCCCACCATCGGATACATCAATACTCTACAACCCCCCCACCCCCATCATCGGATACATCAATACTCTACAACCCCCCCACCCCCACCATCGGATACATCAATACTCTACAACCCCCCCAACCCCATCATCGGATACATCAATAATCAATACTCTACAACCCCCCCCCCACCCCCACCATCGGATACATCAATACTCTACAACCCCCCCCACCCCCATCATCGGATACATCAATAATCAATACTCTACAACCCCCCCCACCCCCACCATCGGATACATCAATACTCTACAACCCCCCCACCCCCACCATCGGATACATCAATACTCTACAACCCCCCCCCACCCCCATCATCGGATACATCAATACTCTACAACCCCCCCACCCCCACCATCGGATACATCAATACTCTACAATCCCCCCCCACCCCCACCATCGGATACATCAATACTCTACAACCCCCCCCACCCCCACCATCGGATACATCAATACTCTACAACCCCCCCACCCCCATCATCGGATACATCAATACTCTACAACCCCCCCACCCCCACCATCGGATACATCAATACTCTACAACCCCCCCAACCCCATCATCGGATACATCAATAATCAATACTCTATTTATCGCAATTATTTTCTCCTTTTCTCTTCATTTTTTATATATTTATTATTTTCTCATATCAGAAATGATCAATAATCACTAATTCTTCCCTCATCTGATTATCTATATAATTATTTATCCCCTCCCCCTCACTCCCGAAACATTTACCCCCTTCATGACCAGGCCACGGTACGCCGTTACTAGAACTGACAATTGCGCGGTCGTGCGACGCTGATCACTGAAAACACTAACGTCATTTATTGTCCCACAAATAGAGATTTCTCTCTTCCACCCTCCCTCCCCCTCTCCTTTCTTCCACCATCCCCCCCTCCCTCCCCCTCTCCTTTCTTCCACCCTCCCCCCTCCCTCCCCCTCTCCTTTCTTCCACCCTCCCCCCTCCCTCCCCCTCTCCTTTCTTCCACCCTCTCCCCCTCCTTTCTTCCACCCTCCCCCTCTCCTTTCTTCCTCCTCCCTCCCTCCCCCTCTCCTTTCTTCCTCCTCCCTCCCTCCCCCTCTCCTTTCTTCCCCCTCCCCCTCTCCTTTCTTCCCCCTCCCCCTCTCCTTTCTTCCACCCTTCCCCTCTCCTTTCTTCCTCCCTCCCCCCCTCTCCTCTCTTCCTCCCTCCCCCCTCTCCTCTCTTCCCCCCTCCCCCTCTCCTCTCTTCCTCCCTCCCTCCCCCTCTCGTATTTGAGGTCTTCCAGTCCCTTTTATTCGTTTTGTTCTTCTCTGGATTCTCTCCAGTTCCAGCACATTCTTCCTGAGGACTGGAGCCCAGAACTGGATGGAGGATTCCGGATGTCACCGGACCAGATAGAGATATACAGAGGAGATCGGGGGATGGGGCTCCATTCACTCCTCGGGGTCCTGAGATCGCAGGAAGTCGCATTGTCTGGTCAGGAGCTCATTTTAGGCCACGAGCTTCACGACAATCGTGACAAAACCGCGCAGCGTTTTAGGGGGTCACTGAAAATAATGACACCCCAACCTGCGTTTTGAGACGGCGGGGAGAATCGCAGCGATCCTAAAAGGCCGCGGTGTGAATGGAGTATAAATAGCGGGAGAAGTGATGTGATTGGATGATATAAAATGAACCCGACTTCCCCCTCCCCCATCGCTCTCCTATCCCCTGGAGGACAGATTTCCCGCCGGATCCGGTTACTACTGTATCCGACAGGCGTGATGACGTCTCCACCTTACACGTTACGCCCTGGGCGGGGCTTCGTCAATATTTATACATTTTGTAACAAATAAATAACAATTTTAGGTTTAGAAAGTCTCATTTCCAGCGCTGCACAACTATCTGCATATCTCCTGCTTGGAAGGCGTCACTGCACAGCACCAATCATAAGTGGCCGACCACAAAGTAGGTTTTTTGCATGTTTATAGTTTGCTAAAGATGGGGTGGTCTCACTCATCATGCTGCAATATTGATCACTTTGCAATGTTCATCTATAAGGAAGATATCTTCAATGTTATAAAGAAACACAATATATTTGTGTTGAAACACGTCAATGATTTAAAAATAAAAATTTCTAGGTTTAGGAAGTCTCACTTCTAGCGCTGCACAGATTATCTTTACATCCATTTGGTGTCAGGATTGTTTTTTGGCGGAATAATTATTCTCTGTACAACCAGGAAGTCTCCGGAGCCGCTCTGTCCCGGTTCTCTATTATTTCCCAGTGCATCCTGGGATACAGGAACCTCCACTGCCTCTCCCCCAATGCCCGGCTAACACACCATAAATGCTCCGGGTGCTGCTGAGGTTTTCCGGCATCACCAGTGAAATCAATGGAGGCGACTGACAAGCGTTGATGCCTCATGTCTGACACAACGCTGCGGCTCCTCTGCGACCGGCGCTGTGTGGGGCCCATTGTAATATTCACATGTGAATGAGCTCCTCCCCAGTACAACTCATAACCTCCCACCATCCAGCCTCCTCCAGGTGAAGGGCCCCTCCTCCCAGAGTCCTCCCCCCCAGGAATGTTCCCGGTGGATTGTGAAGCTCTTCCCAGGATCAGGGCGGCTTCTTCCTGAGCGGTGCCATTTCTGGTCCCTCATCCAGGTGACCTCCATAGAGAGACACCGGGGTCAGAGAACCGTCCCAGAATGTTTACACAGTGACTTCCCAATGTTCCCTGAACCCCTCCCCTGCGGAACAAGCATCATCGAGAAATGCCCCACCCCTCTAGGGTAAGATCGGCCCTACCCCAGCAGATTATATTCCCTTCAAGATATAAAGAGCCCCACCCCTTTAGGGTAGAATAAGCTCCACCCCAGCAGAATATATCAACTTTGAGTTATGAAGAGCCCCAGGCTTGAAGAATACATTAAATCCCTCCAAGATATAAAGAGCCCCACCCCTGCACTATACACCCCTCCATTGTATGATAAGCCCCACCCCTGCACTATACACCCCTACATTGTAGGATGACCCCCTCCCCCCAATAAGAATACACCCCTCCATTGTAGGATGACCGCCTCCCCCCCATTGTAGGATGACCCCCCTCCAATAAGAATACACCCCTCCATTGTAGGATGACCCCCCCTCCAATAAGAATACACCCCTCCATTGTAGGATGCCCCCCCCCGTCCAATAAGAATACACCCCTCCATTGTAGGATGACCCCACCCCCCCCGTCCAATAAGAATACACCCCTCCATTGTAGGATGACCCCCCCCCCCCAATTTAGAATACACCCCTCCATTGTAGGATGACCCCCCTCCAATAAGAATACACTCCTCCATTGTAGGATGCCCCCCCAATAAGAATACACCCCTCCATTGTAGGATGCCCCCCCTCCAATAAGAATACACCCCTCCATTGTAGGATGACCCCCCCTCCAATAAGAATACACCCCTCCATTGTAGGATGACCCCCCCGTCCAATAAGAATACACCCCTCCATTGTAGGATGACCCCCCCCCCAATAAGAATACACCCCTCCATTGTAGGATGACCCCCCAATAAGAATACACTCCATTGTAGGATGCCCCCCCAATAAGAATACACTCCATTGTAGGATGACCCCCCCTCCAATAAGAATACACCCCTCCATTGTAGGATGACCCCCCCTCCAATAAGAATACACCCCTCCATTGTAGGATGACCCCCCCCCCCTCCAATAAGAATACACCCCATTGTATTTTAGCCCTGCTCATTAAGAATACATTCTTCGAAAAAGGTATAATAAGCTCCGCCCCCCTTCATTGAAGGATACGTCCCACCCCTGCAGAATATATCCCCTATAGGTCAGTGATGAGAACCTCGGCACCCCACGTTTTGGAACTACATTTCCCATGATGCTCCTGCACTCTGCAGTGTAGTTGAGCATCATGGGAAATGCAGTTCCAAAACATCTGGGGTGCCGAGATTCTCATCACTGACCTATAGGGTAGAATGAGCTCCACTCCAGCACAATACACGCCTCCATACTTCCAGAGTAGGATAAGCCCCACCCCTTAAAATATTCCGGCATTATAGAATGAGCCCCGCCCCTGCAGAATATATCCAATGATTGTAGCTGGTGTACTTTAGGTGGGTATGTCCAGCAGATATCAGGGCCACACTTAGACAGTCAGAACACTTCATATGATTCAAGTGATTTTATTTCTGAAATGATACATCTCAGCCCCGCCTCTCGGGGTAATAACATTATAAAAATCTCTCTGGAGACCCACGGATATAACACTGAGTGCAGACGTAGAAAAAAGGCAGCAAGTGTGAGAGCAGGACCCTGTGTGCGAAGACTTCCTCCCCTTATCCATGGTAAGACGGCAGGGGGCGCCACTTTCTCCTCCCCCTATCCATGGTACGACGGCAGGGGGCGCCACTTTCTCCTCCCCCTATCCATGGTACGACGGCAGGGGGCGCCACTTCCTCCTATCCATGGTACGACGGCCGGGGGCGCCACTTCCTCCTATCCATGGTACGACGGCCGGGGGCGCCACTTCCTCCTATCCATGGTACGAGGGCGCCACTTCCTCCTCCTATCCATGGTACGACGGCAGGGGGCGGCTGATGGTGCTGTTTGTTGTCATTGCCAAGAGCTCCCACCTGAAGGAAAGAACAGTGAGGAGGACATCATGCACCCAGTGTAACCCCCTGACTCCTCCCACTTCTGTCTAATAACCCCACCCACATCCTACAAACCCCTCCTACTTCTAATAACCCCTCCTAGGTCTGTCTTACTTCATCCACCTTTAAACCCCTCCTACTTCTGTCTACAGACCTCCCCCTCCTACTGACCCAACCCACCTACAGACCCATCCTAGTTCATCCCACTGGCCCCACCCATAGTTCCAGCTGTTGGCTCCACCCATTTCTAGATTTTTCCTAGATACGACTTAATACCCCTTCAATTTTGCCTACTGACCACTCCCACATCCACCCCCGACCACTTCAAATTCTATATACTGACCACACCCATCTCCAGATCCCTCCTAGTTATGGTTACTGACCACATCCACACCACTCCCACTTCTAACAACCGGCTCCACCCACCTCTTTAACACCATCTTCTGACCCCGCCTATATTTCCAAACCATCTACGTTCTGTTTATTGTCCCCGCCCACATCTACTTCCTAAACCATGGGCCTCAAACTGGCGGCCCTCCAACTGTTGCGAAACTACAAGTCCCATCATGCCTCTGCCTGGGGAGTCATGCTTGTAACTGCCAGCCTTGCAATGGCCCATGGGACTTGTAGTTTCACAACAGCTGGAGGGCCAGTTTGAGACCCCTGTACCTAAACCCTCCTAGTTTCACCAAGTGAACCCGCCCACATCCACCTCCAGACCCCTCCTAGTTCTGTCTGACCCCACCCACTACCACCTCCAGACCCCTCCTAGATCTGTCTGACCCCACCCCACTACCACCTCCAGACCCCTCCTAGATCTGTCTGACCCCACCCACTACCACCTCCAGACCCCTCCTAGATCTGTCTGACCCCACCCCACCACCACACCCAGACCCCTCCTAGATCTGTCTGACCCCACCCCACCACCACACCCCTCCTAGTTCTGTCTGACCCCACCCACTACCTCCAGACCCCTTTGTGATTCAACAGCTACCCTCATCCACCTTCACACTCCTCCCACCTGATGTCATGAGGCAGACATGACTGGTCCAGATTGTGATGCAACACGGCCAGCTTACAGAGCGTCTTCAGACTGGGATCTGCAAGAGAGAAATCGTCACCAGACCCCCCCGATGCTTCCCTAAAGCTCACCAGACCCCCCCCCCCCCGATCTTTCCCTAGAGATCACCAGACCCCCCCCCCCCCCGATCCTTCCCTAGAGATCACCAGACCCCCCCCCCCCCTTCCCTAGAGATCACCAGACCCCCCCCCCCCCCCAATCCTTCCCTAGAGATCACCAGACCCCCCCCCCCAATCCTTCCCTAGAGATCACCAGACCCCCCCCCCCAATCCTTCCCTAAAGATCACCAGACCCCCCCCCCCCAATCCTTCCCTAGAGATCACCAGACCCCCCCCCCCCCAATCCTTCCCTAGAGATCACCAGACCCCCCCCCCCAATCCTTCCCTAGAGATCACCAGACCCCCCCCATCCTTCCCTAGAGATCACCAGACCCCCCCCCCCCCAATCCTTCCCTAGAGATCACCAGACCCCCCCCCCCATCCTTCCCTAGAGATCACCAGACCCTCGATCCTTCCCTAGAGATCACCAGACCCTCGATCCTTCCCTAGAGATCACCAGACCCCCCCCCGATCCTTCCCTAGAGATCACCAGACCCCCCCTCGATCCTTCCCTAGAGATCACCAGACCCCCCCTCGATCCTTCCCTAGAGATCACCAGACCCCCCCTCGATCCTTCCCTAGAGATCACCAGACCCCCCCTCGATCCTTCCCTAGAGATCACCAGACCCCCCCTGATCCTTCCCTAGAGATCACCAGACCCCCCCGATCCTTCCCTAGAGATCACCAGACCCCCCCGATCCTTCCCTAGAGATCACCAGACCCCCCCGATCCTTCCCTAGAGATCACCAGACCCCCCCGATCCTTCCCTAGAGATCACCAGACCCCCCCCCCCAATCCTTCCCTAGAAATCACCAGACCCCCCCCAATCCTTCCCTAGAGATCACCAGACCCTCGATCCTTCCCTAGAGATCACCAGACCCCCCCCCCCCCCGATCCTTCCCTAGAGATCACCAGACCCCCGATCCTTCCCTAGAGATCACCAGACCCCCCCCTGATCCTTCCCTAGAGATCACCAGACCCTTCCCTAGAGATCACCAGACCCCCCTCCCCAATCCTTCCCTAGCGATCACCAGACCCCCCCAATCCTTCCCTAGAGATCACCAGACCCCCCCCCCCCCCGATCCTTCCCTAGAGATCACCAGACCCCCCCCCCCCGATCCTTCCCTAGAGCTCACCAGACCCCCCCCCCCCCCCCCGATCCTTCCCTAGAGATCACCAGACCCTCGATCCTTCCCTAGAGATCACCAGACCCCCCCCCCCCCGATCCTTCCCTAGAGATCACCAGACCCCCGATCCTTCCCTAGAGATCACCAGACCCCCCCCCCCGATCCTTCCCTAGAGATCACCAGACCCGCGATCCTTCCCTAGAGATCACCAGACCCCCCCCCCCCCCCGATCCTTCCCTAGAGATCACCAGACCCCCCCCCCCCACCCCCGGTCCGTCCCTAGAGATCACCAGACACCCCCCCAATCCTTCCCTAGGAGATCACCAGACCCCCCCCCCCCTTTCCTAGAGACCAGACCCCCCTCCCCCCGATCCTTCCCTAGAGATCACCAGACCCCCCCCCCCCCACCCAACCCTTCCCTAGGAGATCACCAGACCCCCGATCCTTCCCTAGAGATCACCAGACCCCCCCCCCCCCCCGATCCTTCCCTAGAGATCACCAGACCCTCGATCCTTCCCTAGAGATCACCAGACCCCCCCCCTCCCGATCCTTCCCTAGAGATCACCAGACCCCCCCCCCCCACCCCCGGTCCGTCCCTAGAGATCACCAGACACCCCCCCAATCCTTCCCTAGAGACCAGACCCCCCCTCCGATCCTTCCCTAGGAGATCACCAGACCCCCCCCCCTTTCCTAGAGACCAGACCCCCCTCCCCCCGATCCTTCCCTAGAGATCACCAGACACCCCCCCCCCAACCCTTCCCTAGGAGATCACCAGACCCCCGATCCTTCCCTAGAGATCACCAGACCCCCCCCCCCCCCCCGATTCTTCCCTAGTGATCACCAGACACCACAGCCCCCCAATCCTTCCCTAGAGACCAGACCCCCCTCCCCCCGATTCTTCCCTAGAGATCACCAAACCCCCCGATCCTTCCCTAGAGATCACCAAACCCCCCCCCCCCGATTCTTCCCTAGAGATCACCAGACCCCCCCCCCTCCGATCCTTCCCTAGGAGATCACCAGACCCCCCCTCCGATCCTTCCCTAGGAGATCACCAGACCCCCCCTGCCCCCGATTCTTCCCTAGAGATCACCAAACCCCCCAATCCTTCCCTAGAGATCACCAGACACCCCCCCCCCAATTCTGCCCTAGAGATCACCAGACCCCCCCCCCCCCCAATTCTGCCCTAGAGATCACCAGACCCCCCCCCCCCCAATTCTGCCCTAGAGATCACCAGACCCCCCCCCCCCCCCCAATTCTGCCCTAGAGATCACCAGACCCCCCCCGATCCCTAGCGATCACCAGACCCCCTCCGATCCTTCCCTAGCGATCACCAGACCCCCCCCCCCCCCCGACCCCCAGATTCTTCCCTAGAGATCAGACCCCCCCCCACCCCCAGTCCGTCCCTAGAGATCACCAGACCCCCCCTCCCAATCCTTCCCTAGGAGATCACCAGACCCCCCCTCCGATCCTTCCCTAGGAGATCACCAGACCCCCCCCCCCCCAATCCTTCCCTAGAGACCAGGCCCCCCTCCCCCCGATCCTTCCCTAGGAGATCACCAGACCCCCCCTCTGATCCTTCCCTATAGATCACCAGACCCCCCCCCCCCCGATCCTTCCCTAGAGATCACCAGACCCCCCCCCCGATCCTTCCCTAGAGATCACCAGACCCCCCCTTCCCTAGAGATCACCAGACCCCCCCCCCAGATTCTTCCCTAGAGATCACCAGACACCCCGCCCCCCGATTCTTCCCTAGATATCACAAGACCCCACCCCCTAGAGATCACCAGACCTCCCCCCCCCAATCCTTCCCTAAAGATGACCAGACCCCTCCTCCCTCCCCTATACATAGGGATCAGCAGAAGGGCAGATGGATATGGGGGGGGGGGGGGGGGGGAATATCTGTCTACTTACTGAAGTCCAGGATGTAGAGATCAGAATGATCCGTCAAGTTGAACTCATCATGAGGATCCTGATCCTGGGAGGGGCTGAAGAAATGACAGAGAATCATCATCTGTACCCCTGCCAATCACATCTCTCGCTGTTACCATAACAACCTGGCAGATCCCCTCTTCACCCATCCACTGCCACGCCCATCATCCATACTCCTCCCCCCACCCATCCACGCTCCTCACCCACTGCCCATGAAGAAAAAAGTTGAGAACAGATCCTCAGCGTGACCTTCCAGGTTAAAAGGAAAAATAAATACTTTTTGCTACATTGTTTTAAATAAAGTAACATTAAGGGGGGGGGGTTGAACTTCGTTGTTGCCAAACCTTGTAAGAGAAGATCTTTCCTCACTCAGTGAGAGGACACCTTTCCTATTCCCGCGTGTCATTCCCCTATTGATCCACAGTCCCCCCCCCCACCAGCCACGCTCCACAGTCCCCCCCCCCACCAGCCACGCTCCACAGTCCCCCCCCCACCAGTCCCCCCCCCCACCAGCCACGCTCCACAGTCCCCCCCCCCCACCAGCCACGCTCCACAGTCCCCCCCCCCCACCAGCCACGCTCCACAGTCCCCCCCCCCCACCAGCCACGCTCCACAGTCCCCCCCCCCCACCAGCCACGCCCCCAATCTGCATTTTCCCCTCCCTTAGTGTAACCAATGGCAATATTAGATTTCTGAATCTTCTTACCTGGTGCCTCCAAAAAGCAGGATTTTGTCACCCACAATGCAACAGCACTGCCTGCGCCGAGCACACGGACCTTTTCCCTGGACATCCACCCGCTGCCAGCGACCCGAATCTGCAACACAAAGACATGTTCAGAACCTGCCCCTCCCCCCAACGTCCCACCCACAACCCGTGACACGACTGCCCCTCACCCCAACCAGCTAGATGACTGCAGGAGAATATAAAATGTATATTATATTATATGATGCCAGGAATAGAGATATTTTCCTGCTATTTGGGGGGGGGGGACGACAATCTGAATGCAGTTGTCACCTATCACAGGGAGCCCTAGAAGGGGGGGGGGTTCTCCCCTATGTGGGGTGCCCAATGAGGGGGGGCTGAAGGGTAAATGGACTTGATTGCCCAGGATTAGCAAATCTTTCTATGGGGTCCGGAAGGCTTGGAGGAGAGTCTATGGGAGGGAAAGAACCTCCAACTCTGATGCCAGAAATGGTTCTGAAAGGGTTCCTCCACCCTCCAATCACAGGTCAGGGACGGGAATCTCACACTTACCTGGGGAGTATTTCCACAGATCCTGGAAGTGACGGTTCAGTCTGGCGTTATATCCCCCGAAAACATACAACTCCCCCTGATAGGAGACTGAAATAAAGACAACTCGGGGTCACACCCAACAGAGAATGGCCGCCCACATCACCCGCCCACATTGTGACAGACCTAGCCGGGACAGAGGCTTTTGGAGAGGACTGAATGCTAGCCTCTTGCCTTCTGATTATGGGCCCTGGATTTTAAAGGGAACAATACTCTTTGTGAGGTGTATGCCTGGGGACCCCTGAGGTGGCGTTACTTTGGATTCAAGTCCATGTCCCCCCAAAACACACAGACTCTGGGAACCCTGTATATGTCATATTATAGTGATGGCTTCATAATGTTGGGACTCATAGAAGATGCCGATGTCATCAACTCAACTCCAGCCACCTGTCTGTTATAATGTAACTGAGTCCAGTGTGGCTTCTCTTTCACCCATTGTTGTCTGTGCCAATTGACCCTGCGAATGTATGAAGGAGTTCTGTGTTGATATGTATATTGTAGTTAGGGAGCTAGGAGACAGCCAGGCTAGGAACTCAAAAGGTCATGCCTAGGCTGTCTAAAGGATTGCTAATTAGCTCATGTTAATTAGGTTTCTGGGGTTACAGGTGTATTTTCAGGGTAATATGAGCAGGAGTGGGGGGGGACCTCCTCTTCTACTGTATATGAAGAGCCTGTATTCCTTTCAATAAAGCCTCATTACTGCTTGAGCCTCGTCTCGTATTTGGGGGGGGGAGAATTATTCGGATGGGTTTCTTGTTCGGCTGGTTGGAGTGTCCGGTAGCTGCCTTGGTGTTTGGGAATGGAATGTCCTAAACAACTTTAACCCCTTTCATACTCGGGGTGTCATACACATCACCTGCCCACACCAACCACATCACCTGCCCGCCCACATGGCCTGTTTACACCTCATACCCAGAACTATAATCCCCTCCTAGGAGCCACACTCACAGGCTGAATGGCTCCTCCTGCCTTCGGGGGGTGCTGTGGACTGAGCCGCCTCCAGCCAGCTCTCGATCATCATGTCGAACACTCGGATGCGGTTGCAGTAGATCTCGTTGTTGGAATGGAACGGTCCGGAGCGATCCGCACGGCCGCCAAATACGTACATCTTGTGACCAATCACAGTGGCCGAGTGGAAATCTCTCCAGCGAGCTGGGGCGCCCTACAGACAGACCAACCAATCAGACCACCACATTTCACTTCAACTGCCATAAGAATGCTGGGCCAACGGGGGGGGGGGGGGGCACGATGAGGACATGCTGGGCCAACGGGGCACAGCCCCCTCATACTCACTTTTGCCTTCACTAACGCCCAGCTCATGGATTTGGTGTCCAGTTTGTGAATATCATTGGAGAAGCAGTCAGCCTGGCGGGAGAAGATGGACAGCGATCACCACACACAGAGATCATACCCACCTACAGCACTGTGCCCCCACCATACCTACCTACAGCACCCAGGAGCACCATGTCCCCACCATAGTTTCCTATACAGGAGCACCTTGTGCCCAAAACTAACCTACAAGAAGAGGGGCTCATTTTTCCACCATACGCTCCCTATACCAATTCCCCAGTACAGGGACCATGTGCCCCCCATACAAAGCTACACAGGAAATGTGGTACCATGTTCTGAATCCCCGTCTTCTCACCAGCTGCTCGTATCCTCCAAAGACATACATGGTTCTCTCCAGGACACAGGCGGAGTGCCCGTCCCGAGCTCCGGGGATCTGGCCCGTCACACGGGGGGTCGTCCATTGCTCGGTGCCTGCAATCAGAAGGCCACCAGTTAGTAAGGAGGCAGCGGGGGATGGGAGACACACATGGAATAGGTGGTACCTGTGTGGAAAATGTAGAGGACATTACAAGCCCCCCTCTGTGTCATTGCGGCCCGCCCCAGATGTAGATGACGTCATCGATGAGCACAGCGGTGTGGCCGTACCTCATGTAGGGAACCTTCGACTGACCCGCCAATGACAGGAGGAAGTTTTCTCCAACGGAGGGACACTGCAAGGAAAGAAGATCAGAGGCTGGTCACCGGAGGACGAAACACGACACGGCACCACACCACACCACACATACCACGAGGCACCACACATACCAAGAGGCACCACACATACCACGAGGCACCACACATACCACGAGGCACCACACATACCACGAGGCACCACACATACCACGAGGCACCACACATACCACGAGGCACCACACCACACCACACATACCACGAGGCACCACACATACCACCACACCACGAGGCACCACACCACACATACCACGCACCACACATACCACCACACCACACATACCACGAGGCACCTACCGGTATTGAAGACGTGGACATCGATCTGCCGCAGAGTCTCATAATCCTCTTCAGAACAGTAACCCCCGAAGGAAAACACTCGATGTCCCACCGCTACAGCCGCATGATTCACCCGCCGAGGACCCCCCTCCAAGTGCACCGTCCAGCGAGGCATCCCCCCACCACATAACGGAGCAAGGTGAGGGGCCAAAGTGTCAGCACAACACAGCCTGAGGAGAGGAGGAAAAACCGGGACTGAGAACATACGTCACCAACCTACGCCCAACAACCTACCCCACCAACCAACCCACCCAATCCCCAACCTACCCCACCAATCCCCAACCTACCGACCACCCAATCCCCAACAACCTACCCAACCCCCAATGAGTATAAAACAAGTGGAATTTGGGGGAGCCAAGATGGTTCTCATATAGAAAATTTTATTTATTCAGAATTCCCCCATTATATACATGGGGGGAGGGGGAGGGGGGAGGATTTTATTATAATCTTTGCAGATGATTGATTAGTAACTAATCACTTTTCTGAATAATAATCTCCCCTCCCCCATTACCTTCTCTATCACTGTCCCTATTAGATTGTCAGCTCTCCGGACCAGGGATCGTCTATCCCTCCTCCACTCTATGATGTTATATTGTACAGCGCCGAGGGAGGGGTGAATAGATGATATCAGGTAATGACACACATTGGGGGGATCTGAGGACGGACTCACCTTCCCCTCCCGGCCTCTCCCCTCTACTCCATCCGCCAATCACCACCGGAAGTCTCTCCTGACATCTCCAACCACCACCGGAACTTCCGCTTTATAGCGCCAACCACCACCGGAAGTACTTATTATTGGAGCCAACCACCACCGGAAGTATATGAGGAGAGCTGTGCGGAAGTGAGAAGGGGAAGAGACTCAGGAGAGCCTTCAGGTGAGAGGAGCCGCTACATTACTACAGAGAGTATAGGGGCGATATGATGACTGACAGAGGGGTATGTGCGACCCCTCCCATCATCCCTGACCCCTCCCATCATCCCCCTCCCATAATCACTGACCCCTCCCATCATCCCTCATCCCTGACTCCTCCCCTCATCCCTGACCCCTCCCATCATCCCTCATCCCTGACTCCTCCCATCATCCCCCTCCAATCATCCCTGACCCCTCCCATCATCACTGACCCCTCCCATCATCCCTCATCACTGACTCCTCCCATCATCCCCCTCCCATAATCACTGACCCCTCCCATCATCCCTCTCCCATAATCACTGACCCCTCCCATCATCCCTCATCACTGACTTCTCCCCTCATCCCTGACTCCTCCCATCATCCTCCTCCCATTATCCCTGACCCCTCCCATCATCCATCATCCCTGACCCCTCCCATCATCCCTCATCACTGACCCCTCCCATCATCCCTCATCACTGACCCCTCCCATCATCCCTCATCACTGACTCCTCCCATCATCCCCCATCCCTGACCCCTCCCATCATCCTCCTCCCATTATCCCTGACTCCTCCCATTATCCCTGACTCCTCCCATCATCCCTCATCACTGACTCCTCCCATCATCCCTCATCACTGACTCCTCCCATCATCCCTCATCACTGACCCCTCCCATCATCCCTCATCACTGACTCCTCCCATCATCCTCCTCCCCTCATCCCTGACTCCTCCCATAATCACTGACCCCTCCCATCATCCCTCATCACTGACTTCTCCCCTCATCCCTGACCCCTCCCATCATCCCTCATCCCTGACCCCTCCCATCATCCCTCATCCCTGACCCCTCCCATCATCCCTGACCCCTCCCATCATCCCTGATCCCTGACTCCTCCCATCATCCTCCTCCCCTCATCCCTGACTCCTCCCATCACCCCCCTCCAATCATCCCTGACCCCTCCCATCATCCCATCATCACTGACCCCTCCCATCATCCCTCATCACTGACCCCTCCCATCATCCCCCTCTCATCATCCCTGACTCCTCCCATCATCCCTCATCCCTGACTCCTCCCATCATCCCTCATCCCTGACTCCTCCCATCATCCCTCATCCCTGACTCCTCCCATCATCCCTCATCCCTGACTCCTCCCATCATCCCTCATCCCTGACTCCTCCCATCATCCCTCATCCCTGACTCCTCCCATCATCCCTCATCCCTGACTCCTCCCCTCATCCCTGACTCCTCCCATCATCCCTCATCCCTGACTCCTCCCCTCATCCCTGACTCCTCCCATCATCCCTCATCCCTGACTCCTCCCATCATCCCCCTCCAATCATCCCTGACCCCTCCCATCATCACTGACCCCTCCCATCATCCCTCATCACTGACCCCTCCCATCATCCCTCATCCCTGACCCCTTCCATCATCCCTGACCCCTCCCATCATCCCTCATCACTGACTCCTCCCATCATCCCTGACTCATCCCTCACCCCTCCCATCATCCCTCACCCCTCCCATCATCCCTCACTCCTCCCATCATCCTCCTCCCCTCATCACTGACCCCTCCCATCATCACTGACTCCTCCCATCATCCTCCTCCCCTCATCCCTGACCCCTCCCCTCATCCCTGACCCCTCCCCTCATCCCTGACCCCTCCCCTCATCCCTGACCCCTCCCATCATTCCTGACCCCTCCCATCATTCCTGACCCCTCCCATCATTCCTGACCCCTCCCATCATCCCTGACCCCTCCCATCATCCCTGACCCCTCCCATCATCCCTGACCCCTCCCATCGTCCCGCGTCCCCTCGTCCCTCCCATCGTCCCTTGTCCCTCACCCCTCCCATCGTCCCTTGTCCCTCACCCCTCCCATCGTCCCTTGTCCCTCACCCCTCCCATCGTCCCTTGTCCCTCACCCCTCCCATCGTCCCTTGTCCCTCACCCCTCCCATCGTCCCTTGTCCCTCACCCCTCCCATCGTCCCTTATCCCTCACCCCTCCCATCGTCCCTCATCACTGGCGCCTTCCATCGTCCCTCATCACTGGCGCCTCCCATAATCCTATGCCCTCATCCCAGACTCCTCCCTTCATCCCTCATCCCAGACTCCTCCCTTCATCCCTCATCCCAGACTCCTCCCTTCATCCCTCATCCCAGACTCCTCCCTTCATCCCTCATCCCAGACTCCTCCCTTCATCCCTCATCCCAGACTCCTCCCTTCATCCCTCATCCCAGACTCCTCCCTTCATCCCTCATCCCAGACTCCTCCCTTCATCCCTCATCCCAGACTCCTCCCTTCATCCCTCATCCCAGACTCCTCCCTTCATCCCTCATCCCAGACTCCTCCCTTCATCCCTCATCCCAGACTCCTCCCTTCATCCCTCATCCCAGACTCCTCCCTTCATCCCTCATCCCAGACTCCTCCCTTCATCCCTCATCCCAGACTCCTCCCTTCATCCCTCATCCCAGACTCCTCCCTTCATCCCTCATCCCAGACTCCTCCCTTCATCCCTCATCCCAGACTCCTCCCTTCATCCCTCATCCCAGACTCCTCCCTTCATCCCTCATCCCAGACTCCTCCCTTCATCCCTCATCCCAGACTCCTCCCTTCATCCCTCATCCCAGACTCCTCCCTTCATCCCTCATCCCAGACTCCTCCCTTCATCCCTCATCCCAGACTCCTCCCTTCATCCCTCATCCCAGACTCCTCCCTTCATCCCTCATCCCAGACTCCTCCCTTCATCCCTCATCCCAGACTCCTCCCTTCATCCCAGACTCCTCCCTTCATCCCAGACTCCTCCCTTCATCCCAGACTCCTCCCTTCATCCCAGACTCCTCCCTTCATCCCAGACTCCTCCCTTCATCCCAGACTCCTCCCTTCATCCCAGACTCCTCCCTTCATCCCTGAGCCCTCCCTTTATCCCTCATCCCTGAGCCCTCCCTTTATCCCTCATCCCTGAGCCCTCCCTTTATCCCTCATCCCTGAGCCCTCCCTTTATCCCTCATCCCTGAGCCCTCCCTTTATCCCTCATCCCTGAGCCCTCCCTTTATCCCTCATCCCTGAGCCCTCCCTTTATCCCTCATCCCTGAGCCCTCCCTTTATCCCTCATCCCTGAGCCCTCCCTTTATCCCTCATCCCTGAGCCCTCCCTTTATCCCTCATCCCTGAGCCCTCCCTTTATCCCTCATCCCTGAGCCCTCCCTTTATCCCTCATCCCTGAGCCCTCCCTTTATCCCTCATCCCTGAGCCCTCCCTTTATCCCTCATCCCTGAGCCCTCCTTTTATCCCTCATCCCTGAGCCCTCCTTTTATCCCTCATCCCTGAGCCCTCCTTTTATCCCTCATCCCTGAGCCCTCCTTTTATCCCTCATCCCTGAGCCCTCCTTTTATCCCTCATCCCTGAGCCCTCCTTTTATCCCTCATCCCTGAGCCCTCCTTTTATCCCTCATCCCTGAGCCCTCCTTTTATGCCTCATCCCTGAGCCCTCCTTTTATGCCTCATCCCTGAGCCCTCCTTTTATGCCTCATCCCTGAGCCCTCCTTTTATGCCTCATCCCTGAGCCCTCCTTTTATGCCTCATCCCTGAGCCCTCCTTTTATGCCTCATCCCTGAGCCCTCCTTTTATGCCTCATCCCTGAGCCCTCCTTTTATGCCTCATCCCTGAGCCCTCCTTTTATGCCTCATCCCTGAGCCCTCCTTTTATGCCTCATCCCTGAGCCCTCCTTTTATGCCTCATCCCTGAGCCCTCCTTTTATGCCTCATCCCTGAGCCCTCCTTTTATGCCTCATCCCTGAGCCCTCCTTTTATGCCTCATCCCTGAGCCCTCCTTTTATGCCTCATCCCTGAGCCCTCCTTTTATGCCTCATCCCTGAGCCCTCCTTTTATGCCTCATCCCTGAGCCCTCCTTTTATGCCTCATCCCTGAGCCCTCCTTTTATGCCTCATCCCTGAGCCCTCCTTTTATGCCTCATCCCTGAGCCCTCCTTTTATGCCTCATCCCTGAGCCCTCCTTTTATGCCTCATCCCTGAGCCCTCCTTTTATGCCTCATCCCTGAGCCCTCCTTTTATCCCCCATCCCTGACCCTTCCTTTCATCCCCCATCCCTGACCCTTCCTTTCATCCCCCATCCCTGACCCTTCCTTTCATCCCCCATCCCTGACCCTTCCTTTCATCCCCCATCCCTGACCCTTCCTTTCATCCCCCATCCCTGACCCTTCCTTTCATCCCCCATCCCTGACCCTTCCTTTCATCCCCCATCCCTGACCCTTCCTTTCATCCCCCATCCCTGACCCTTCCTTTCATCCCCCATCCCTGACCCTTCCTTTCATCCCCCATCCCTGACCCTTCCTTTCATCCCCCATCCCTGACCCTTCCTTTCATCCCCCATCCCTGACCCTTCCTTTCATCCCCCATCCCTGACCCTTCCTTTCATCCCCCATCCCTGACCCTTCCTTTCATCCCCCATCCCTGACCCTTCCTTTCATCCCCCATCCCTGACCCTTCCTTTCATCCCCCATCCCTGACCCTTCCTTTCATCCCTGACCCTTCCTTTCATCCCTGACCCTTCCTTTCATCCCTGACCCTTCCTTTCATCCCTGACCCTTCCTTTCATCCCTGACCCTTCCTTTCATCCCTGACCCTTCCTTTCATCCCTGACCCTTCCTTTCATCCCTGACCCTTCCTTTCATCCCTGACCCTTCCTTTCATCCCTGACCCTTCCTTTCATCCCTGACCCTTCCTTTCATCCCTGACCCTTCCTTTCATCCCTGACCCTTCCTTTCATCCCTGACCCTTCCTTTCATCCCTGACCCTTCCTTTCATCCCTGACCCCTCCCATCATCCCTGGCCCCTCCCATCATCCCTCATTCCTGACTCCTCCCATCATCACTGACCCCTCATCATTCCTCATCCCTCACTCCTGGCCCCTCCCATCATCCTTCCTTGTCGATACCTATCATCCCTGACTCCTCCCATTATCTCTCACTGTTCTCTATTATCCCTCCCATCATTTCTCACCCCTCCCATCATTTCTCATCTCTGACCCCCTCCCTTCACCCCTCCTCATTGACTCCTGCCATCATCCCTGACTCCTGGCCCCTCCCATCATCCTTCCTCACCAATATCTAGCATTCCTCATCACTGACTCCTCCCATCATCCCTGGTTCTTGTTGGAGGCGGTGGGAGGGTTCTGGTTGGTGGTTGGAGGAGATGGGGGAGGTGGGAGGGTTCTGGTTGGTGGTTGGAGGAGATGGGGGGGAGGGTTCTGGTTGGTGTTTGGAGGAGATGGGGGGGGGGGGTTCTGGTCGGTGTTTGGAGGAGATGGGGGGGGGGTTTCTGGTCGGTGGTTGGAGGAAGTGGGAGGGTTCTGGTTGGTGGTTGGAGGAGGTGGGAGGTTTCTGGTTGGTGGTTGGAGGAGGTGGGAGGTTTCTGGTTGGTGGTTGGAGGAGGTGGGAGGTTTCTGGTTGGTGGTTGGAGGAGGTGGGAGGTTTCTGGTTGGTGGTTAGAGGAGGTGGGAGGGTTCTGGTTGGTGGTTGGAGGAGGTGGGAGGGTTCTGGTCGGTGGTTGGAGGAGGTGGGAGGGTTCTGGTCGGTGGTTGGAGGAGGTGGGAGGGTTCTGGTTGGTGGTTGGAGGAGGTGGGAGGTTTCTGGCTGGTGGTTGGAGGAGGTGGGAGGTTTCTGGTTGGTGGTTGGAGGAGGTGGGAGGGTTCTGGTTGGTGGTTGGAGGAGGTGGGAGGGTTCTGGTTGGTGGTTGGAGGAGGTGGGAGGGTTCTGGTTGGTGGTTGGAGGAGGTGGGAGGGTTCTGGTTGGTGGTTGGAGGAGGTGGGAGGGTTCTGGTTGGTGGTTGGAGGAGGTGGGAGGGTTCTGGTTGGTGGTTGGAGGAGGTGGGAGGGTTCTGGTTGGTGGTTGGAGGAGGTGGGAGGGTTCTGGTTGGTGGTTGGAGGAGGTGGGAGGGTTCTGGTTGGTGGTTGGAGGAGGTGGGAGGGTTCTGGTTGGTGGTTGGAGGAAGTGGGAGGGTTCTGGTTGGTGGTTGGAGGAAGTGGGAGGGTTCTGGTTGGTGGTTGGAGGAAGTGGGAGGGTTCTGGTTGGAGGAAGTGGGAGGGTTCTGGTTGGAGGAAGTGGGAGGGTTCTGGTTGGAGGAAGTGGGAGGGTTCTGGTTGGAGGAAGTGGGAGGGTTCTGGTTGGAGGAAGTGGGAGGGTTCTGGTTGGAGGAAGTGGGAGGGTTCTGGTTGGAGGAAGTGGGAGGGTTCTGGTTGGAGGAAGTGGGAGGGTTCTGGTTGGAGGAAGTGGGAGGGTTCTGGTTGGTGGTTGGAGGAAGTGGGAGGGTTCTGGTTGGTGGTTGGAGGAAGTGGGAGGGTTCTGGTTGGTGGTTGGAGGAAGTGGGAGGGTTCTGGTTGGAGGAGGTGGGAGGGTTCTGGTCGGTGGTTGGAGGAGGTGGGAGGGTTCTGGTTGGAGGAGGTGGGAGGGTTCTGGTTGGAGGAGGTGGGAGGGTTCTGGTTGGTGGTTGGAGGAGGTGGGAGGGTTTTGGTTGGAGGGGAGGAGCTCTGTGTGGTCTGATTCTGTAGTTTGGGTAGATTCAGAGACAGTTGGTTGGTGGATTTGATTTAAATCATAATTTTTAAAAAGCAACTGTCATCTGTCCCGCTGTTGGCTCCTCCTCCTCTGTCCCGCTGTTGGCTCCTCCTCCTCTGTCCCGCTGTTGGCTCACCGACAGTCACATTCACTTGAATGGGAGGTCTGGTGATGGGGCGGTGACGCAAGGTGAGGGGCGTGGCGGCAGCAGGTGATTGGACGCCCGCTAGCAGGCGCTGCCGTGTTGGATGTGAAATGACAGGTGCTCTTTATATGGAAGGACTTCTTGCTGGTAGTTAGAATCTTTAACCACTTCACCTCCGGAAGATTTACCCCCTTCATGACCAGGCCACGGCAATACTAGAACTGACAATTGCGCGGTCGGCGATGCTGATCACCAATAACGCGAACGTCCTTTTATTGTTCCACAAATAGATGGAATTTCATCTCCTCAGACAATTTACTTTCTGCTAAAAAACATCCAAATTAAATTTCTTCATCAATTTATCCGATTAAACGTTCTCTGCAAAGTACGGGAAATATTTCTGGACTTCTGTACTGCTGATTGTCTCCGGTGCAGATCCAGCCGGCCGCCGTGTGTGTATACCCCTCCCCCCCTCATTTCTATATATACACCCCTCCCCCCCCTCATCTCTATATATACACCCCTCCCCCCCTTTTTTTTATTTTTATATATATATATATATATATAACCGCGAGATCGGAATATCGAGCCTCATACTACAGAACTATTATTATTATTATTATTATTATTATTATACAGGGTTTATATAGCGCCAACAGTTTGCGCAGCGCTTTACATCAGGGAAGACATTACAGTCACATTACAATTTGGTAGAAGAGAACTGGAGGGTCCGGCTCATTGGAGTGGAGCTTATAGTCTAGGAGGGGGAGGGTCAAATGATACAAAAGGTAATAGCTGTGGGGGATGGTAGAAGTAAAACATTGTATTTTAAGCAGGATAGGCTTCTTTAAAGAAAAGAGTTTTCAGGGATCATCTAAAGATGGATAGATTAGGAGAAAGTGGGACAGATTGGGGTAGGGAATTCCAAAGGATGGGAGAAGCTCTGGAGAAATCCTGGAGGTGACAAGGGAGCTTAGAGAGCAGGAGGTCCTGGGAGGACCGAAGAGAGCGGCTTGGTTGGTATTTTGTAGAGGTGCACCGAAAATTATCGGCCAAAAACTATGTTTTCGTATCGGCCAATAGAAAAAAATCAGCCGATACCGAAAGAGGGCGGGTGCCCCGGGTGCCGCCCATTGCGGGAGTCTCCTCCACTCTCTCCTCCTCGATCTACGTGTGTGAGATCCCATAATTGACTGCTCCCTCCCCCTCCTCGCCACGAAGGAAGAAGGAGGGAGGGGGAGGGAAAGTGCATGTTCTGTAGGTCATAGTGGCAGTGAGCTGTGTCACGGAGCTCTGTGTGAAATGTTCGGGCCGCGCTGTGACAAAAGTCCCGCCCTCCTCCTAGACCAGCTCATGTGATGGACGTAGTGTTCTGTCTAGGAGGAGAGGGGGACTTTTGTCACAGCGCGGGCCGAACATTTCCTACACAGAGCTCCGTGACACAGCCGGAGATGCTGCAATGAGGGCATGTCCCCAGTCTCTGACCACCTCCTGTACCGTGTCCCCAGTCTCTGACCACCTCCTGTACCGTGTCCCCAGTCTCTGACCACCTCCTGTACCGTGTCCCCAGTCTCTGACCACCTCCTGTACCGTGTCCCCAGTCTCTGACCACCTCCTGTACCGTGTCCCCAGTCTCTGACCACCTCCTGTACCGTGTCCCCAGTCTCTGACCACCTCCTGTACCGTGTCCCCAGTCTCTGACCACCTCCTGTACCGTGTCCCCAGTCTCTGACCACCTCCTGTACCGTGTCCCCAGTCTCTGACCACCTCCTGTACCGTGTCCCCAGTCTCTGACACTGAATGGAGGTCAGTGGAGGGATTGGTAGAGAGGGGTGGAGGACACTGAATGGAGACAAGTGGAGGGATTGGTAGAGAGGGGTGGAGGACACTGAATGGAGACCAGTGGAGGGATTGGTAGAGAGGGGTGGAGGACACTGAATGGAGACCAGTGGAGGGATTGGTAGAGAGGGGTGGAGGACACTGAATGGAGGTCAGTGGAGGGATTGGTAGAGAGGGGAGGAGGACACTGAATGGAGGTCAGTGGAGGGATTGGTAGAGAGGGGAGGAGGACACTGAATGGAGGTCAGTGGAGGGATTGGTAGAGAGGGATGGAGGACACTGAATGGAGGTCAGTGGAGGGATTGGTAGAGAGGGGAGGAGGACACTGAATGGAGGTCAGTGGAGGGATTGGTAGAGAGGGATGGAGGACACTGAATGGAGACAAGTGGAGGGATTGGTAGAGAGGGGCGGAGGACACTGAATGGAGACAAGTGGAGGGATTGGTAGAGAGGGGTGGAGGACACTGAATGGAGACCAGTGGAGGGATTGGTAGAGAGGGATGGAGGACACTGAATGGAGACCAGTGGAGGGATTGGTAGAGAGTGGTGGAGGACACTGAATGGAGACAAGTGGAGGGATTGGTAGAGAGGGGTGGAGGACACTGAATGGAGGTCAGTGGAAGGATTGGTAGAGAGGGGTGGAGGACACTGAATGGAGACAAGTGGAGGGATTGGTAGAGAGGGGTGGAGGACACTGAATGGAGGTCAGTGGAGGGATTGGTAGAGAGGGGTGGAGGACACTGAATGGAGGTCAGTGGAGGGATTGGTAGAGAGGGATGGAGGACACTGAATGGAGGTCAGTGGAGGGATTGGTAGAGAGGGATGGGGGACACTGAATGGAGGTCAGTGGAGGGATTGGTAGAGAGGGATGGGGGACACTGAATGGAGACAAGTGGTTGGATTGGTAGAGAGGGATGGAGGACACTGAATGGAGGTCAGTGGAAGGATTGGTAGAGAGGGGTGGAGGACACTGAATGGAGACCAGTGGAGGGATTGGTAGAGAGGGGTGGAGGACACTGAATGGAGGTCAGTGGAAGGATTGGTAGAGAGGGATGGAGGACACTGAATGGAGGTCAGTGGAGGGATTGGTAGAGAGGGATGGAGGACACTGAATGGAGGTCAGTGGAGGGATTGGTAGAGAGGGGTGGAGGACACTGAATGGAGGCCAGTGGAGGGATTGGTAGAGAGGGGTGGAGGACACTGAATGGAGGTCAGTGGAAGGATTGGTAGAGAGGGGTGGAGGACACTGAATGGAGGCCAGTGGAGGGATTGGTAGAGAGGGGTGGAGGACACTGAATGGAGATCAGTGGAGGGATTGGTAGAGAGGGGTGGAGGACACTGAATGGAGGCCAGTGGAGGGATTGGTAGAGAGGGATGGAGGACACTGAATGGAGGTCAGTGGAAGGATTGGTAGAGAGGGATGGAGGACACTGAATGGAGGTCAGTGGAGGGATTGGTAGAGAGGGATGGAGGACACTGAATGGAGGTCAGTGGAGGGATTGGTAGAGAGGGATGGAGGACACTGAATGGAGGTCAGTGGAGGGATTGGTAGAGAGGGGTGGAGGACACTGAATGGAGATCAGTGGAGGGATTGGTAGAGAGGAGTGGAGAACACTGAATGGAGACCAGTGGAGGGATTGGTAGAGAGGGATGGAGGACACTGAATGGAGGTCAGTGGAGGGATTGGTAGAGAGGGGTGGAGGACACTGAATGGAGACCAGTGGAGGGATTGGTAGAGAGGGATGGAGGACACTGAATGGAGGTCAGTGGAGGGATTGGTAGAGAGGGATGGAGGACACTGAATGGAGGTCAGTGGAGGGATTGGTAGAGAGGGATGGAGGACACTGAATGGAGGTCAGTGGAGGGATTGGTAGAGAGGGATGGAGGACACTGAATGGAGGTCAGTGGAGGGATTGGTAGAGAGGGATGGAGGACACTGAATGGAGGACAGTGGAGGGATTGGTAGAGAGGGGTGGAGGACACTGAATGGAGACCAGTGGAGGGATTGGTAGAGAGGAGTAGCAGATACTGAACGGTTGGTAAGGTGGATGAGTCTTGCAGCGGCATTCATGATGGACTGAAGGGGGGGATAGTCTATGTAAAGGTAATTCAATGAGGAGAGAGTTGCAGTAGATGAGGCGAGAGATGACCAGGTAGGGCTGGGCGATTTTCCCCCCCAAAAAAATCAGCGATTTTTATTTTTTTTTTTTTTTTTTTTTATAAAAAACTCGAGATTCGATTTTTTTTTTTTATTATTATATTAATTAAAGTGCATCAACAAACAAAATTGCAAAGGCAAACCCTTTCTCTAACTGCAAAGTCCGTGTGCAACAAAGATTGTTAAACATCCAAATTATTAATGCTGTATTTGGATTTAGCTAATAAAACAACAAAAAATCCTGAGGTTACTCTTAGACCCGGTTCACACCAGGGCGGCGCAACGCGGCACGACTTGTGGGGGCGATCTCAAGACGACTTGAGACGCCCGCCGAGGCGATTTGCATAATGACTTCTGTATAGAAGTCAATGCAGGTCGCCCCCAAAAGAAGTACAGGAAACTTTTTCTAAGTCGGAGTGACCTGAGTCGCTCTTACTTAGAACGGTTCCATTGAAAAGCGTGGGACGCGACTTGTCAGGCGACTGAGTCGCCTGACAAGTCGCCCTGGTGTGAACCAGCTCTTAGTTGAATTGAACTGTGCCCGTGCATCACTGTGCCCATGCCTCAATCACTGTGCTCGTACCTGATGCAGATTTTCATGGGATACGGATTTTACTGCTACACTGGCGGCCATTCCAGTATTCAAAAGCCGCGCCTCCTCCTCGTCTGTGATAGGCGGAACACTCAATTTCCCAGCATTCAGTGTTCCGCCTATCATGGACATCTGCTCATCCTCATAACACAGACGAGGATGAGAGGATGTCCGTGATAGGCTGAACACTGCCTGCTGTGAAATTGAGTGTTCCGCCTATCGCAGACGACGAGGACTCGGGAGGCACGGCTTTTGAACACTGCAATGGCCGCGGTCTGTCTGCATGACACGCTGATCAGGTAGGCAGAGGGCGGCTTGCGGTTAGTTAGTGTTACATTACATCTACTTGCGGCGGCGAGTAGATGTATTGGGGTAACACCGCTCAGTGCCATTCCGGATACGCCCCCTGCAGCCCTGCTATGGAAACTTTGAAGGGAAAAAAAATAAAAAATCTAAAAAAATCGATTTTCTTCAAATCTGAATCGATTTGAACTCAAAACTCGATTCAAGATTAAAATCGATTTTTTTTTTTTTTTTCCCAGCCCTATGACCAGGGGGTGAATTAGAAGCTTGGTGGTGTCATCAGGTAAAAAGGGGCGTATTCTGGAGATGTTGCGGAGGTTGAGGCGGCATGATTTGGACAGGGATTGGATGTGGACCTGAAAGAACAGTTCGGAGTCTAGCTTTACCCCCACCACCCGGGCATGTGGGGACAGACTGATAGATGTGCCACTGATCTTGATAGAGAAGTCGGGGGAAGGGGCACGTGGGGGAGGAAATATTAAGAGCTCAGTGATAGAGTTTGAGGAATTGGTGTGACATCCAGGATGATATGTCTGTTAGTAAATCAGTGATGTGAGGAGATTGATGGGGTGAGCTGAGGGGCAGAGAGATAGATTTGGGTCTCGCCAGCATATAAATGGTAGTGGAAGCCATGGGAGGCTATCAGCTGACCCAGGGAGGACATGTAGATCGAGAATAACGGAGGTCCAAGGACAGAACTTTGGGGGACCCCAGCGGCGCGGAGGAAGTGGAGTTGGCGCGGAGGAAGTGGAGTTGGCGCGGAGGAAGTGGAGTTGTAAGTAACACTGAAGGTGCGGTGAGATAGGTAAGATTCGAACCAACGGAGAGCGCAGCCATGGAGACCAAGCAAATTGAGTTTTTTGAGGAGAAGGGGGAGGTCAACTATCAAAGGCAGCGGAAAGGTCCAAGAGTAAGATTACAAAATAATGACCGTTGGTTTTGGCTGTTAGTAAGTCGTTTGTGAGTTTTAGGAGGGCAGGTTCTGTGGAGTGTTGTGGGTGAAATCCAGACTGAAGGGGATGAAGAAGGCTATTCTCAAGGAGGTGGTCCCTCGGCCGGTTGTAGAACAAACGTTTAAGGAGTTTGGAGGCAAAAGGGAGAAAAGAGATGGGTTTTAGGTTGTTGAGATTGGTGGGGTCCAGTGAGGCCTTTTTTGGTATGGGAGTGACTAGCGCATGTGTTAGAGGGTTGGGAAAGATGCTGGGAGAGGTTGAAGATATAGAGTGTAGGATAGAGTCAGATGGTGATCGAAGTATTAGAGAAGGAATGGGGTCCAGGGGGCAGGAGGTTAGGTGGGCGTTAGAAAAAAGTTTAGAGACTTCCTCTATAGTAATTGGTTAAAAGAGGGAAGTATTGATAGTGCAGGAGGACAAGGAGTGAAGAGTGAGGGAGATCTCGAGATGAATTGTCTCAATCTTATTTTTGAAGTGATTAGCAATCTCCTGGGCAGTGAGTAAGTTGGTGGGTGGAGGTAATGGAGGATGAAGTGGAGCGGTAAAGGTAGAAAAGAGTTGACTGGGACTGTGTGTTAATGAGGGTGAAAAAGTAGGTCTGTTTGGCAGTGTGGAGGCAGGAATGGAATTTTTGGAGGGCAGATTTATATTGGCTGAAATCTTTCTGTGACAGACGCTCAGGAGCGCTGCTACGTTTTTTGAGGCTTTTGGTATTGTCTGTCTGCCAGGGTTGTAGCGGTCGGGGCCTGATTCTGTGTGTAGTGAGGGGGGGGGGGGAAGGTATCCATGGTTGTAGCGGTCGGGGCCTGATTCTGTGTGTAGTGGGGGGGGGGGGGGAAGGTATCCAGGGTTGTAGCGGTCGGGGCCTGATTCTGTGTGTAGTGGGGGGGGAAGATATCCAGGGTTGTAGAGGTCGGGGTCTGATTCTGTGTGTAGTGGGGGGGGAAGGTATCCAGGGTTGTAGCGGTCGGGGCCTGATTCTGTGTGTAGTGAGGGGGGAAGGTATCCAGGGTTGTAGTGGTCGGGGCCTGATTCTGTGTATAGTGAGGGGGGGAAGGTATCCAGGGTTGTAGCGGTCGGGGCCTGATTCTGTGTGTAGTGAGGGGGGAAGGTATCCAGGGTTGTAGTGGTCGGGGCCTGATTCTGTGTATAGTGAGGGGGGGAAGGTATCCAGGGTTGTAGCGGTCGGGGCCTGATTCTGTGTGTAGTGAGGGGGGAAGGTATCCAGGGTTGTAGCGGTCGGGGCCTGATTCTGTGTGTAGTGAGGGGGGGGGAAGGTATCTAGGGTTGTAGTGGTCGGGGTCTGATTCTGTGTGTAGTGAGGGGGGAAGGTATCCAGGGTTGTAGCGGTCGGGGTCTGATTCTGTGTGTAGTGAGGGGGAAGGTATCCAGGGTTGTAGCGGTCGGGGCCTGATTCTGTGTGTAGTGAGGGGGGGAAGGTATCCAGGGTTGTAGTGGTCGGGGCCTGATTCTGTGTATAGTGAGGGGGGGGGGGGAAGGTATCCAGGGTTGTAGCGGTCGGGGCCTGATTCTGTGTGTAGTGAGGGGGGGAAGGTATCCAGGGTTGTAGCGGTCGGGGCCTGATTCTGTGTGTAGTGAGGGGGAAGGTATCCAGGGTTGTAGCGGTCGGGGCCTGATTCTGTGTGTAGAGAGGGGGGAAGGTATCCAGGGTTGTAGCGGTCGGGGCCTGATTCTGTGTAGTGAGGGGGGGAAGGTATCCAGGGTTGTAGCGGTCGGGGCCTGATTCTGTGTGTAGTGAGGGGGGGGGGAGGTATCCAGGGTTGTAGCGGTCGGGGCCTGATTCTGTGTGTAGTGAGGGGGGGAAGGTATCCAGGGTTGTAGCGGTCGGGGCCTGATTCTGTGTGTAGTGAGGGGGGGAAGGTATCCAGGGTTGTAGCGGTCGGGGCCTGATTCTGTGTGTAATGAGGGGGGGAAGGTATCCAGGGTTGTAGCGGTCGGGGCCTGATTCTGTGTGTAGTGAGGGGGGGAAGGTATCCAGGGTTGTAGCGGTCGGGGCCTGATTCTGTGTGTAGTGAGGGGGGGGGGAGGTATCCAGGGTTGTAGCGGTCGGGGCCTGATTCTGTGTGTAGTGAGGGGGGGATGGTATCCAGGGTTGTAGCGGTCGGGGTCTGATTCTGTGTGTAGTGAGGGGGGGAAGGTATCCAGGGTTGTAGCGGTCAGGGCCTGATTCTGTGTAGTGAGGGGGGGAAGGTATCCAGGGTTGTAGCGGTCGGGGCCTGATTCTGTGTGTAGTGAGGGGGGGGGGAGGTATCCAGGGTTGTAGCGGTCGGGGCCTGATTCTGTGTGTAGTGAGGGGGGGATGGTATCCAGGGTTGTAGAGGTCGGGGTCTGATTCTGTGTGTAGTGAGGGGGGGAAGGTATCCAGGGTTGTAGTGGTCGGGGCCTGATTCTGTGTGTAGTGAGGGGGGGAAGGTATCCAGGGTTGTAGCGGTCAGGGCCTGATTCTGTGTAGTGAGGGGGGGAAGGTATCCAGGGGTGTAGCGGTCGGGGCCTGATTCTGTGTGTAGTGAGGGGGGGAAGGTATCCAGGGTTGTAGCGGTCGGGGCCTGATTCTGTGTGTAGTGAGGGGGGGAAGGTATCCAGGGTTGTAGCGGTCGGGGCCTGATTCTGTGTGTAGTGAGGGGGGAAGGTATCCAGGGTTGTAGCGGTCGGGGCCTGATTCTGTGTGTAGTGAGGGGGGAAGGTATCCAGGGTTGTAGTGGTCGGGGCCTGATTCTGTGGGTAGTGAGGGGGGGAAGGTATCCAGGGTTGTAGCGGTCGGGGCCTGATTCTGTGTAGTGAGGGGGGGAAGGTATCCAGGGTTGTAGCGGTCGGGGCCTGATTCTGTGTGTAGTGAGGGGGGGAAGGTATCCAGGGTTGTAGTGGTCGGGGCCTGATTCTGTGTATAGTGAGGGGGGGAAGGTATCCAGGGTTGTAGTGGTCGGGGCCTGATTCTGTGTGTAGTGAGGGGGGGAAGGTATCCAGGGTTGTAGCGGTCGGGGCCTGATTCTGTGTAGTGAGGGGGGGAAGGTATCCAGGGTTGTAGCGGTCGGGGGCCTGATTCTGTGTGTAGTGAGGGGGGAAGGTATCCAGGGTTGTAGCGGTCGGGGCCTGATTCTGTGTGTAGTGAGGGGGGGAAGGTATCCAGGGTTGTAGCGGTCGGGGCCTGATTCTGTGTGTAGTGAGGGGGGGAAGGTATCCAGGGTTGTAGTGGTCGGGGCCTGATTCTGTGTATAGTGAGGGGGGGAAGGTATCCAGGGTTGTAGCGGTCGGGGCCTGATTCTGTGTGTAGTGAGGGGGAGAAGGTATCCATGGTTGTAGCGGTCGGGGCCTGATTCTGTGTGTAGTGAGGGGGGAAGGTATCCAGGGTTGTAGCGGTCTGGGCCTGATTCTGTGTGTAGTGAGGGGGGAAGGTATCCAGGGTTGTAGCGGTCGGGGCCTGATTCTGTGTGTAGTGAGGGGGGGAAGGTATCCAGGGTTGTAGCGGTCGGGGCCTGATTCTGTGTGTAGTGAGGGGGGAAGGTATCCAGGGTTGTAGCGGTTGGGGCCTGATTCTGTGTGTAGTGGGGGGGGAAGGTATCCAGGGTTGTAGCGGTCGGGGCCTGATTCTGTGTGTAGTGAGGGGGGAAGGTATCCAGGGTTGTAGCGGTCGGGGGGCCTGATTCTGTGTGTAGTGAGGGGGGAAGGTATCCAGGGTTGTAGTGGTCGGGGCCTGATTCTGTGTATAGTGAGGGGGGGAAGGTATCCAGGGTTGTAGCGGTCGGGGCCTGATTCTGTGTGTAGTGAGGGGGGAAGGTATCCAGGGTTGTAGCGGTCGGGGGGCCTGATTCTGTGTGGAGTGAGGGGGGAAGGTATCCAGGGTTGTAGTGGTCGGGGCCTGATTCTGTGTGTAGTGAGGGGGGGAAGGTATCCAGGGTTGTAGCGCTCGGGGCCTGATTCTGTGTGTAGTGAGGGGGGGAAGGTATCCAGGGTTGTAGCGCTCGGGGCCTGATTCTGTGTGTAGTGAGGGGGGGAAGGTATCCAGGGTTGTAGCGGTCGGGGCCTGATTCTGTGGGTAGTGAGGGGGGGAAGGTATCCAGGGTTGTAGCGGTCGGGGTCTGATTCTGTGTGTAGTGAGGGGGGGGAGGTATCCAGGGTTGTAGTGGTCGGGGGTCCGATTCTGTGTGTAGTGAGGGGGGGAAGGTATCCAGGGTTGTAGCGGTTTGGGGGCCTGATTCTGTGTGTAGTGAGGGGGGGAAGGTATCCAGGGTTGTAGCGGTCGGGGTCTGATTCTGTGTAGTGAGGGGGGGAAGGTATCCAGGGTTGTAGCGGTCGGGGCCTGATTCTGTGTGTAGTGAGGGGGGGAAGGTATCCAGGGTTGTAGTGGTCGGGGTCTGATTCTGTGTGTAGTGAGGGGGGGGAAGGTATCCAGGGTTGTAGCGGTCGGGGGGCCTGATTCTGTGTGTAGTGAGGGGGGAAGGTATCCAGGGTTGTAGCGGTCGGGGCCTGATTCTGTGTGTAGTGAGGGGGGGAAGGTATCCAGGGTTGTAGCGGTCGGGGCCTGATTCTGTGTGTAGTGAGGGGGGGAAGGTATCCAGGGTTGTAGCGGTTGGGGCCTGATTCTGTGTGTAGTGAGGGGGGGAAGGTATCCAGGGTTGTAGCGGTCGGGGCCTGATTCTGTGTGTAGTGAGGGGGGGAAGGTATCCAGGGTTGTAGCGGTCGGGGCCTGATTCTGTGTGTAGTGAGGGGGTGAAGGTATCCAGGGTTGTAGCGGTCGGGGCCTGATTCTGTGTAGTGAGGGGGGAAGGTATCCAGGGTTGTAGCGGTCGGGGCCTGATTCTGTGTGTAGTGAGGGGGGAAGGTATCCAGGGTTGTAGCGGTCGGGGTCTGATTCTGTGTGTAGTGAGGGGGGAAGGTATCTAGGGTTGTAGTGGTCGGGGTCTGATTCTGTGTGTAGTGAGGGGGGAAGGTATCCAGGGTTCTAGCGGTCGGGGCCTGATTCTGTGTGTAGTGAGGGGGGAAGGTATCCAGGGTTGTAGCGGTCGGGGCCTGATTCTGTGTGTAGTGAGGGGGGGAAGGTATCCAGGGTTGTAGCGGTCGGGGCCTGATTCTGTGTGTAGTGAGGGGGGAAGGTATCCAGGGTTGTAGCGGTCGGGGCCTGATTCTGTGTGTAGTGAGGGGGGGAAGGTATCCAGGGTTGTAGCGGTCGGGGCCTGATTCTGTGTGTAGTGAGGGGGGAAGGTATCCAGGGTTGTAGCGGTCGGGGCCTGATTCTGTGTGTAGTGAGGGGGGGGAAGGTATCCAGGGTTGTAGCGGTCGGGGCCTGATTCTGTGTAGTGAGGGGGGGAAGGTATCCAGGGTTGTAGCGGTCGGGGTCTGATTCTGTGTGTAGTGAGGGGGGGAAGGTATCCAGGGTTGTAGCGGTCGGGGCCTGATTCTGTGTGTAGTGAGGGGGGGAAGGTATCCAGGGTTGTAGCGGTCGGGGCCTGATTCTGTGTGTAGTGAGGGGGGGAAGGTATCCAGGGTTGTAGAGGTCGGGGTCTGATTCTGTGTGTAGTGAGGGGGGGAAGGTATCCAGGGTTGTAGCGGTCGGGGCCTGATTCTGTGTGTAGTGAGGGGGGGAAGGTATCCAGGGTTGTAGCGGTCGGGGCCTGATTCTGTGTGTAGTGAGGGGGGGAAGGTATCCAGGGTTGTAGCGGTCGGGGCCTGATTCTGTGTGTAGTGAGGGGGGAAGGTATCCAGGGTTGTAGCGGTCGGGGCCTGATTCTGTGTGTAGTGAGGGGGGAAGGTATCCAGGGTTGTAGAGGTCGGGGTCTGATTCTGTGTGTAGTGAGGGGGGGAAGGTATCCAGGGTTGTAGCGCTCGGGGCCTGATTCTGTGTAGTGAGGGGGGGAAGGTATCCAGGGTTGTAGCGGTCGGGGCCTGATTCTGTGTGTAGTGAGGGGGGGAAGGTATCCAGGGTTGTAGCGGTCGGGGGCCTGATTCTGTGTGTAGTGAGGGGGGGGGGGGAAGGTATCCAGGGTTGTAGCGGTCGGGGGGCCGGATTCTGTGTGTAGTGAGGGGGGGGAAGGTATCCAGGGTTGTAGCGGTCGGGGTCTGATTCTGTGTGTAGTGAGGGGGGGAAGGTATCCAGGGTTGTAGCGGTCGGGGTCTGATTCTGTGTGTAGTGAGGGGGGGAAGGTATCCAGGGTTGTAGCGGTCGGGGCCTGATTCTGTGTAGTGAGGGGGGGAAGGTATCCAGGGTTGTAGCGGTCGGGGGGCCGGATTCTGTGTGTAGTGAGGGGGGGGGAAGGTATCCAGGGTTGTAGCGGTCGGGGCCTGATTCTGTGTAGTGAGGGGGGGGGAAGGTATCCAGGGTTGTAGCGGTCGGGGCCTGATTCTGTGTGTAGTGAGGGGGGAAGGTATCCAGGGTTGTAGCGGTCGGGGCCTGATTCTGTGTGTAGTGAGGGAGGGAAGGTATCCAGGGTTGTAGCGGTCGGGGCCTGATTCTGTGTGTAGTGAGGGGGGGAAGGTATCCAGGGTTGTAGCGGTCGGGGCCTGATTCTGTGTGTAGTGAGGGGGGGGAAGGTATCCAGGGTTGTAGCGGTCGGGGCCTGATTCTGTGTGTAGTGAGGGGGGGAAGGTATCCAGGGTTGTAGCGGTCAGGGCCTGATTCTGTGTGTAGTGAGGGGGGGAAGGTATCCAGGGTTGTAGCGGTCGGGGCCTGATTCTGTGTGTAGAGAGGGGGGAAGGTATCCAGGGTTGTAGCGGTCAGGGCCTGATTCTGTGTAGTGAGGGGGGGAAGGTATCCAGGGTTGTAGTGGTCGGGGCCTGATTCTGTGTAGTGAGGGGGGGAAGGTATCCAGGGTTGTAGCGGTCGGGGCCTGATTCTGTGTGTAGTGAGGGGGGGAAGGTATCCGGGGTTGTAGTGGTCGGGGCCTGATTCTGTGTGTAGTGAGGGGGGGAAGGTATCCAGGGTTGTAGCGGTCGGGGCCTGATTCTGTGTGTAGTGAGGGGGGGAAGGTATCCAGGGTTGTAGCGGTCGGGGCCTGATTCTGTGTGTAGTGAGGGGGGAAGGTATCCAGGGTTGTAGTGGTCGGGGCCTGATTCTGTGTGTAGTGAGGGGGGGGAAGGTATCCAGGGTTGTAGCGGTCGGGGTCTGATTCTGTGTGTAGTGAGGTGGGGAAGGTATCCAGGGTTGTAGTGGTCGGGGCCTGATTCTGTGTGTAGTGAGGGGGGAAGGTATCCAGGGTTGTAGCGGTCGGGGCCTGATTCTGTGTGTAGTGAGGGGGGAAGGTATCCAGGGTTGTAGTGGTCGGGGCCTGATTCTGTGTGTAGTGAGGGGGGGGGAAGGTATCCAGGGTTGTAGCGGTCGGGGCCTGATTCTGTGTGTAGTGAGAGGGGGAAGGTATCCAGGGTTGTAGCGGTCGGGGTCTGATTCTGTGTGTAGTGAGAGGGGGAAGGTATCCAGGGTTGTAGCGGTCGGGGCCTGATTCTGTGTGTAGTGAGGGTGGGAAGGTATCCAGGGTTGTAGCGGTCGGGGTCTGATTCTGTGTGTAGTGAGGGGGGGGAAGGTATCCAGGGTTGTAGCGGTCGGGGCCTGATTCTGTGTGTAGTGAGGGGGGGAAGGTATCCAGGGTTGTAGCGGTCGGGGTCTGATTCTGTGTAGTGAGGGGGGGAAGGTATCCAGGGTTGTAGCGGTCGGGGCCTGATTCTGTGTGTAGTGAGAGGGGGAAGGTATCCAGGGTTGTAGCAGTCGGGGCCTGATTCTGTGTGTAGTGAGGGGGGGAAGGTATCCAGGGTTGTAGTGGTCGGGGCCTGATTCTGTGTGTAGTGAGGGGGGGAAGGTATCCAGGGTTGTAGCGGTCGGGGGGCCTGATTCTGTGTGTAGTGAGGGGGGGAAGGTATCCAGGGTTGTAGCGGTCGGGGCCTGATTCTGTGTGTAGTGAGGGGGGGAAGGTATCCAGGGTTGTAGCGGTCGGGGCCTGATTCTGTGTGTAGTGAGGGGGGGGAAGGTATCCAGGGTTATAGCGGTCAGGGTCTGATTCTGTGTGTAGTGAGGGGGGGAAGGTATCCAGGGTTATAGCGGTCGGGGCCTGATTCTGTGTAGTGAGGGGGGGAAGGTATCCAGGGTTGTAGCGGTCGGGGCCTGATTCTGTGTAGTGAGGGGGGGGGAAGGTATCCAGGGTTGTAGCGGTCGGGGCCTGATTCTGTGTGTAGTGAGGGGGGGAAGGTATCCAGGGTTGTAGCGGTCGGGGCCTGATTCTGTGTGTAGTGAGGGGGGAAGGTATCCAGGGTTGTAGCGGTCGGGGCCTGATTCTGTGTGTAGTGAGGGGGGGAAGGTATCCAGGGTTGTAGCGCTCGGGGCCTGATTCTGTGTGTAGTGAGGGGGGGAAGGTATCCAGGGTTGTAGCGGTCGGGGCCTGATTCTGTGTGTAGTGAGGGGGGAAGGTATCCAGGGTTGTAGCGGTCGGGGCCTGATTCTGTGTGTAGTGAGGGGGGAAGGTATCCAGGGTTGTAGTGGTCGGGGGCCTGATTCTGTGGGTAGTGAGGGGGGGAAGGTATCCAGGGTTGTAGCGGTCGGGGCCTGATTCTGTGTAGTGAGGGGGGGAAGGTATCCAGGGTTGTAGCGGTCGGGGCCTGATTCTGTGTGTAGTGAGGGGGGGAAGGTATCCAGGGTTGTAGCGGTCGGGGCCTGATTCTGTGTGTAGTGAGGGGGGAAGGTATCCAGGGTTGTAGCGGTCGGGGCCTGATTCTGTGTGTAGTGAGGGGGGGAAGGTATCCAGGGTTGTAGCGGTCGGGGCCTGATTCTGTGTGTAGTGAGGGGGGAAGGTATCCAGGGTTGTAGCGGTCGGGGCCTGATTCTGTGTGTAGAGAGGGGGGAAGGTATCCAGGGTTGTAGCGGTCGGGGCCTGATTCTGTGTGTAGTGAGGGGGGGAAGGTATCCAGGGTTGTAGCGGTCGGGGCCTGATTCTGTGTGTAGTGAGGGGGGGAAGGTATCCAGGGTTGTAGCGGTCGGGGCCTGATTCTGTGTAGTGAGGGGGGGAAGGTATCCAGGGTTGTAGCGGTCGGGGCCTGATTCTGTGTGTAGTGAGGGGGGGAAGGTATCCAGGGTTGTAGCGGTCGGGGCCTGATTCTGTGTAGTGAGGGGGGGAAGGTATCCAGGGTTGTAGTGGTCGGGGGCCTGATTCTGTGTGTAGTGAGGGGGGGAAGGTATCCGGGGTTGTAGTGGTCGGGGCCTGATTCTGTGTGTAGTGAGGGGGGGAAGGTATCCGGGGTTGTAGTGGTCGGGGCCTGATTCTGTGTGTAGTGAGGGGGGGAAGGTATCCAGGGTTGTAGCGGTCAGAGCCTGATTCTGTGTGTAGTGAGGGGGGAAGGTATCCAGGGTTGTAGCGGTCGGGGCCTGATTCTGTGTGTAGTGAGGGGGGAAGGTATCCGGGGTTGTAGTGGTCGGGGGGCCTGATTCTGTAGTGAGGGGGGGAAGGTATCCAGGGTTGTAGCGGTCGGGGCCTGATTCTGTGTGTAGTGAGGGGGGGGAAGGTATCCGGGGTTGTAGCGGTCGGGGTCTGATTCTGTGTGTAGTGAGGGGGGGGAAGGTATCCATGGTTGTAGCGGTTGGGGCCTGATTCTGTGTGTAGTGAGGGGGGGAAGGTATCCAGGGTTGTAGCGGTCGGGGCCTGATTCTGTAGTGAGGGGGGGAAGGTATCCAGGGTTGTAGCGGTCGGGGCCTGATTCTGTGTGTAGTGAGGGGGGAAGGTATCCAGGGTTGTAGCGGTCGGGGCCTGATTCTGTGTAGTGAGGGGGGGAAGGTATCCAGGGTTGTAGCGGTCGGGGCCTGATTCTGTGTGTAGTGAGGGGGGGAAGGTATCCAGGGTTGTAGCGGTCGGGGCCTGATTCTGTGTGTAGTGAGGGGGGGAAGGTATCCAGGGTTGTAGCGGTCGGGGCCTGATTCTGTGTGTAGTGAGGGGGGGAAGGTATCCAGGGTTGTAGTGGTCGGGGGTCCGATTCTGTGTGTAGTGAGGGGGGAAGGTATCCAGGGTTGTAGCGGTCGGGGCCTGATTCTGTGTGTAGTGAGGGGGGAAGGTATCCAGGGTTGTAGCGGTCGGGGCCTGATTCTGTGTGTAGTGAGGGGGGGAAGGTATCCAGGGTTGTAGCGGTCGGGGCCTGATTCTGTGTGTAGTGAGGGGGGGAAGGTATCCAGGGTTGTAGCGGTCGGGGCCTGATTCTGTGTGTAGTGAGGGGGGGGGGGAAGGTATCCAGGGTTGTAGTGGTCGGGGTCTGATTCTGTGTGTAGTGAGGGGGGGGGGGAAGGTATCCAGGGTTGTAGTGGTCGGGGTCTGATTCTGTGTGTAGTGAGGGGGGGAAGGTATCCAGGGTTGTAGTGGTCGGGGCCTGATTCTGTGTGTAGTGAGGGGGGGGGGAAGGTATCCATGGTTGTAGTGGTCGGGGCCTGATTCTGTGTGTAGTGAGGGGGGGAAGGTATCCAGGGTTGTAGCGGTCGGGGCCTGATTCTGTGTGTAGTGAGGGGGGGAAGGTATCCAGGGTTGTAGCGGTCGGGGTCTGATTCTGTGTGTAGTGAGGGGGGGAAGGTATCCAGGGTTGTAGCGGTCGGGGTCTGATTCTGTGTGTAGTGAGGGGGGGAAGGTATCCAGGGTTGTAGCGGTCGGGGCCTGATTCTGTGTGTAGTGAGGGGGGGAAGGTATCCAGGGTTGTAGTGGTCGGGGTCTGATTCTGTGTGTAGTGAGGGGGGGGAAGGTATCCAGGGTTGTAGCGGTCGGGGGCCTGATTCTGTGTGTAGTGAGGGGGGAAGGTATCCAGGGTTGTAGCGGTCGGGGGCCTGATTCTGTGTGTAGTGAGGGGGGGAAGGTATCCAGGGTTGTAGCGGTCGGGGGGCCTGATTCTGTGTGTAGTGAGGGGGGAAGGTATCCAGGGTTGTAGCGGTCGGGGCCTGATTCTGTGTGTAGTGAGGGGGGGGAAGGTATCCAGGGTTGTAGCGGTCGGGGCCTGATTCTGTGTGTAGTGAGGGGGGGGAAGGTATCCAGGGTTGTAGCGGTCGGGGGGCCTGATTCTGTGTGTAGTGAGGGGGGGGGGGAAGGTATCCAGGGTTGTAGTGGTCGGGGCCTGATTCTGTGTGTAGTGAGGGGGGGAAGGTATCCAGGGTTGTAGCGGTCGGGGGGCCTGATTCTGTGTGTAGTGAGGGGGGGAAGGTATCCAGGGTTGTAGCGGTCGGGGCCTGATTCTGTGTGTAGTGAGGGGGGGAAGGTATCCAGGGTTGTAGCGGTCGGGGCCTGATTCTGTGTGTAGTGAGGGGGGGGGGAAGGTATCCGGGGTTGTAGCGGTCGGGGCCTGATTCTGTGTAGTGAGGGGGGAAGGTATCCAGGGTTGTAGCGGTCGGGGGCCTGATTCTGTGTGTAGTGAGGGGGGGAAGGTATCCAGGGTTGTAGTGGTCGGGGCCTGATTCTGTGTGTAGTGAGGGGGGGAAGGTATCCAGGGTTGTAGTGGTCGGGGCCTGATTCTGTGTGTAGTGAGGGGGGGAAGGTATCCAGGGTTGTAGCACTCGGGGCCTGATTCTGTAGTGAGGGGGAAGGTATCCAGGGTTGTAGCGGTCGGGGCCTGATTCTGTGTGTAGTGAGGGGGGGAAGATATCCAGGGTTGTAGCGGTCGGGGCCTGATTCTGTGTGTAGTGAGGGGGGGGAAGGTATCCAGGGTTGTAGCGGTCGGGGCCTGATTCTGTGTGTAGTGAGGGGGGGAAGGTATCCGGGGCTGTAGCGGTCGGGGCCTGATTCTGTGTGTAGTGAGGGGGGGGAAGGTATCCGGGGTTGTAGTGGTCGGGGCCTGATTCTGTGTGTAGTGAGGGGGGGAAGGTATCCAGGGTTGTAGCGGTCGGGGCCTGATTCTGTGTAGTGAGGGGGGGAAGGTATCCAGGGTTGTAGCGGTCGGGGCCTGATTCTGTGTGTAGTGAGGGGGGGGAAGGTATCCAGGGTTGTAGCGGTCGGGGCCTGATTCTGTGTGTAGTGAGGGGGGGGAAGGTATCCAGGGTTGTAGCGGTCGGGGCCTGATTCTGTGTAGTGAGGGGGGGAAGGTATCCAGGGTTGTAGCGGTCGGGGCCTGATTCTGTGTGTAGTGAGGGGGGGAAGGTATCCAGGGTTGTAGCGGTCGGGGGGCCTGATTCTGTGTGTAGTGAGGGGGGGAAGGTATCCAGGGTTGTAGCGGTCGGGGGGCCGGATTCTGTGTGTAGTGAGGGGGGGGAAGGTATCCAGGGTTGTAGCGGTCGGGGGGCCGGATTCTGTGTGTAGTGAGGGGGGGGAAGGTATCCAGGGTTGTAGTGGTCGGGGCCTGATTCTGTGTGTAGTGAGGGGGGGAAGATATCCAGGGTTGTAGCGGTCGGGGCCTGATTCTGTGTGTAGTGAGGGGGGGAAGGTATCCAGGGTTGTAGCGCTCGGGGCCTGATTCTGTGTGTAGTGAGGGGGGGAAGGTATCCAGGGTTGTAGCGGTCGGGGCCTGATTCTGTGTGTAGTGAGGGGGGGAAGGTATCCAGGGTTGTAGCGGTCGGGGCCTGATTCTGTGTGTAGTGAGGGGGGGAAGGTATCCAGGGTTGTAGCGGTCGGGGCCTGATTCTGTGTGTAGTGAGGGGGGGAAGGTATCCAGGGTTGTAGCGGTCGGGGGGCCGGATTCTGTGTGTAGTGAGGGGGGGGAAGGTATCCAGGGTTGTAGCGGTCGGGGGGCCGGATTCTGTGTGTAGTGAGGGGGGGGAAGGTATCCAGGGTTGTAGTGGTCGGGGCCTGATTCTGTGTGTAGTGAGGGGGGGAAGATATCCAGGGTTGTAGCGGTCGGGGCCTGATTCTGTGTGTAGTGAGGGGGGGAAGGTATCCAGGGTTGTAGCGGTCGGGGCCTGATTCTGTGTGTAGTGAGGGGGGGAAGGTATCCAGGGTTGTAGCGGTCGGGGGGCCGGATTCTGTGTGTAGTGAGGGGGGGGAAGGTATCCAGGGTTGTAGCGGTCGGGGTCTGATTCTGTAGTGAGGGGGGGAAGGTATCCAGGGTGGATGACAGTGAACTGTTGTAGATAGAAGTGGCCACGTTGGGGCAGGACAAGGATGAGTTTTTGTCATAGAGACAATCTGTAGCAGGAAAGAGAAGAGAAGGGTTAAGATGGCGAAGGTTTCTACGGGTAATAGTTTGGTAGTTGGAAGGCAAGGAGGAGGCAGACAGGGAGAGAGTGAAACTAATAAGGTGGTGATCAGAGAGAGGAAAAGGAATGTTGGAGAGGTTGTGCGGAGTTCATAGGTAGGAGAATATGAGGACAAGGCAGTTGCCAACAGAGTAGAAGCGTGTCCATTGTTTTAGGTCAGAAGAGGAGGTTAGGCTCAGCAGCTTAGAAGTGGCGGGAGTGTTTAGATTAACAAGGATACTGAAGTCACTAAGAATGATTGTTGGGATTTCAGAAGAGAGAAAGAAGGGTAGCCAGGCAGAGAAGTCATCAAGGAAGCTTAATACCGATCCAGGAGGCAATTCTCAATGAAACTGGAGAAAATAGATGAATACAGAGAGCTTCAAAGGAGGAGAGGGACAGAGAGGGGGGTGGATGAAGAACCTGAAAAGTGCTTTGAGGGGATAGGAGGATTCCAACACAACCTCCTTTCCGTCCACTAGGCCTGGGAGAGCGAGTCCACAGGAGTCCCCCATAGGAGAGGGCAGCAGGAGAAGGAAGGTCAGATTCTTGAATCCAGGTCTCAGTAATTGCAAGTAGGTTGAGGGAGTTTGTGATAAATAGGTCATGGAAGGTGGTGAGTTTGTTACAAAAAGGAACGGGCATTCCAAAGGGCACAGGAGAAGGGGAGGCTGGTTCTGGGAAGAAGAGGAATAGAAATGAGATTGTGTGGATTGCGGCTGCTCTCAGAGGATGGGGGGCGACGGGTATATTGGCGGAAGGTAAATGATGGCGGTCCAGGATTCGGGGAAATATCTCCAGAAGTTAGGAGAAGCAGAAGGGTGATATGGGAGTGTGACTTATGTGGGGGACACTGCGGGTTTTATTGGTATATGGGTTCAGAATTAGCAGGACCTGATACCTGCAGTAATAAGGTGAGGACAGGAGTGAGGGGGATATAGAATGAATACACACACACACACACACACACACACACACACACACACACACACACACACACACACACACACACACACACACACACACACACACACACACACACACACACACACACACCAATGCAATCTCTGCCTGGGCACCCCTATCGAAGGCCTAAACTTATACTGAGTTGGGTGGGGGTATTAGATGCTTGTGGTCGGCGGACGCGATCGCGTGTGTGTGTGTGTGCGTGTGTGTGTGTGTGAACACAAATCCCCGTGCTGTTAGAGGAGAGAAGACAGATCGTGTGTTTCTACAAAGTAGGAACCACAATCTGTCATCTCTCTTAATTGGTCCCATCCCCCCACAGTTGGAACACGCTGAGGGAACACACATTTAACCCCTGGATCGCCCCCCAGTGTTAACCCCTTCCCTGCCAGTGACATTTATACAGTAATTAGTGCATTTTTATAGCTCTGATCGCTGTATAAATGACAATGGTCCCAAAAATGTGTCAGAAGTGTCCGATGTGTCCGCCATAATTTCGCAATACCGCTAAAAATCGCTGATCGCCGCCATTACTAGTAATAAAAAAATAAAAATGGCATAAAACTATCCCCTATCTTGTAGACGCTATAACTTTTGCGCAAACCAATCAATATACTCTTGTTGCTTTTGTTTTTTTTTTTGTTTTGTTTTTTTATACCAGAAATATGTAGAAGAATGCGTATCGGCCTAAACTGAGGGATTTTTATTTATTTTTTTAAATTGGGGATATTTATTATAGCAAAATGTAAAAAAAATATATATTATTTTTTTTCAGAATTGTCTGTCTTTTTTTGTTTATAGCGCAAAAAATAAAAAACCGCAGAGGTGATCAAATACCACCCAATAAATCTCTATTTGTGGGGATAAAAAGGACATAAATTTTGTTTGGATGTAACGTCGCACAAATGCGCAATTGTCAGTTAAAGCGGCACAGTGCCGAATCGCAAACAATTGCCCGGTCATTGGGCAGCCAAATCTTCCGGGGCTGAAGTGGTTAAACAAATGGTTGTATTCATTGTCATGGTGACCACCATTGTGCTCTTTGATTTGATTACAGAGAATGGGTCCTGAGAGGATCTTCCCGAACCAGAGCGAGGAGCTGGGGGACCCCCAGGAGGCCGGGCCTGGAGAGTGGAGTGCCGGAGAAGAGGAGGATGAAGAGGAAGGGCAGAACGGATATCAATACCAACCACTCAACCAGGATCCGGAGGACACCACCCAGACCGAGACTGACCTGCAGGATAGGCTACAGGTACCCCCATTATGGCTGACCTCTGACCTCTGCCAGACCCCGGGACAGCCCTCTGATCCCCACTACATTCCAGGATTGGGACCTTCTGTGTAGATGGATGGAGGGATTTCAGTGTCTATGGGGGGCTTCTAGAGGGGTCCTTCCCTGACACTGCAAGGTGTGTGCTGGAGGAGGAGGTCATACTATGACTATACACAGATCTGTTCTGTCTCTTATAGGAGGGGGGCCCCCTGGAGGGAGAGATGGGGGGGGCCCTGGAGGGAGAGATGGGGCCCCGAGAGATGGGCCCCCTGGAGGGAGAGATGGGCTCCCATAGGAAAGATTTGCCCCTGGTGGAGGATAAAGGCCAAAGAAGTAGATGGTAGGGGGAAAATTCCCCCACAAGGGGAGGAGGGTCCCCAGCTAAAGAAGTGGGCCCCTGGAGGGAGTGAAGGGCCCCTGTCCTGAGGAATGAAGATTCTTCTAAATCTGCTCTCATTGTAGGCGATGAGGCTCCACCTGCCGGACCCCCCTGTGGACAGCGAGGATGAGGAGGAGGGTGACGCCGCACACAACTCCATTCCAATGGACGCAGGTATCCAAGGAAACCATTATTGGGGGGCGGGCATACACAACCTGAGCAAACCAATGCACTGGCTGTATGGGGACCATTAATAAGAGTTCTCCATCACCAGCGATGTTCTTATCCCCGGGAAATCCTCCATTATCCCGGATCTCTGCAGAATGAAAACAATCGGATTGGAGTTGGATGTTCTCCGCTGAACTTTCTCCCTCCCCGCGAATGATTTGAAAAGCATTGTTATCCACACATATAATACACGAGGAGTCACATGACAAGCGGGGTGGGTGGTCTTAACACCGTGAGGTATGAGCGCCATTCTGTGAAGTGTTGTGTGATAGTGAGTCCAGGGGGCGGGGCTTTACCAGGCTGAGACCAGGGGTCATGTAATTGTTTGGTTAAGCTTAGGGGGTGGTCCCTGACATGCTGAGCTCCAAATGGGGGGGGGTTACCTGGGGTCCCTAACAAGCTGAGATGAGGGACGGGGGTAGCTGATCGGCTGAGCCCAGGGGCTGTGTCATAGACGGCCTGGGCTGACAGGAACTAGTTGAATTACACTGATTTTCATTTGGCCTGGAAGTCTGACAGCACCCCGCTGGGGGGCGGCGGCGGCGGCGTTGTCGTCTTAGGAGGCCTTTTTCTTCTTACACTGGGGGGGGCCCTTTTTTATTTCAGTAAAGAATCATACTGGGGGGGGGTTTCTGGTATGGGAAGGAGTCGCCTCTCTACAGACGCAAGAGGGAGTAATGGGCTCTGATCCTGAGAGCTTACAATCTAAACCTATCAGGGAGAAGCATTGTCTGCTGTGGACTGGAAGTGAGGAATAAATGGGGGGAGTCTGTAGAAGAGGCTCCTCCCCTTGGGCGATGTGCACGGCGCTGATGACGGCTGAGCACAGGGTGGTGTCACAGATCTCCATTTCTCTGACCACCGAGTGAACGTAATCGTCCCCTCGTTATCGATCTCTTCTCCTGGAGTGGGGGGGGGGGGGGGGTCGTAGTGGGGGGGGGTCGGAGTGGGTGGTGTCACAGGGGGAGTCGCAGCTGGGGTGTCGTAGTGGGGGGGTGTCACAGCGGGTTCAGTCATCACCTTTTTCTCTCCTGTAGATCACGTGGAGTTGGTGAAGAAGACGATGGCGGCGGTGAAGTTGCCCTCTATCTCTGTCCCGGGATGGGCTCAGCAGATCTCGGATGCAGACTGGGAGCACATGGTACATCAGACCATCCAATCCCGATGTGCCGCACCAACATCCAGCAAGAAATGAGGACCTCCCTCTGCTGTATATACCTTGTATGTGTCGTCTGTGTATATAAAATAATTCATGTGACCAATCCCTTGTCTGTCTTGTCTGGTGAGACTAATGATATCACGTACTGGACACGGAAAGCCGTGGCTGGCAGCCATATTGTTCAGGAATTATAGGTCGGCCATGACAGTTTTGTAGAACGTATTGTCATGTGCCTCCATCGCCTTCTAATTTAGCGGACATTTCCGTTTATCTGAACTCCGGGAGAGAAGACCCCGGCACACACCGGCCTTTGCAGAGCTGTATACAACTAATGGGGTTCTGGCGGGACGTCTTTGTCTGCTGACCAGGCCTATCATAAAACTATCCCCAAATCCGTCACTTGTCACCCGCGGCTTGTTGTGCCATAAAATGTCCGCCCAGAACTAATGGGGAACGTAAACTGCAGTCAAGCGTCATGCGACCTCCCGGAGACCTCGGCCCAATTCCCAACTCCACAAAATCCACACACCATTCATAGGATCACCACATTAATATGAAGTATATATTTGAATGGGGAAAATCCTACTGAACAAATGGAGGTCATAGATGACTAAACTAGACAGAAGGGGAGATAGCAGTCTCCTATCTCCTGGCTTGTCTGAGATGTGTTTAGTCAGGAGGAGGACTCAGTCAGTTTTTTCTTCCTCCAAACACGGCGAGTCACTCTCCTCAGGAAGACACAGGTACAGCCCGTCTGAAGTCTCCCAATGAAAATCTAAATGATTCAGAGGAGGATTGGGGGAGAAAGTTCTGAGGTCAGATGAGACCAAAATTCAGCTCTTTGGCATCAACTCGACTCGCCGTGTTTGGAGGAAGAAAAATGGTGACTATGACCCTAAGAACTCCATCCCTCCAGTCACACGGAGGGGGAAACATGAGGCTTTGGGGTGTTTCTCTGATAAAGGTCCAGGCCGACTTTGCCGCATTGAGGGGCCAATGGGCGGGGCCACATATTGTAAGATCTTGGAGGAGAACCTTCTTCCCTCAGACAGAACACTGAAGATGGGTCATGATGGGTCTTCCAGCATGACAATGACCCAAAACATATCGCCAAGGCAACAAAGGAGTGGCTCAAGAAGAAGCACATGGAGTGGCCTAGCCGGTCTCCAGACCTTAATCCTATAGAAAATTTATGGAGGAGCTGAAACTGAGTTACCAAGAGACGGCCAAGAAAACCTTCAGGATTTAGAAAAGATCTGTAAAGAAGAGAGGAGCAAAATCCCCCCTGAGATGTGTGGAAACCTGATCAGCACCTACAAGAAACGTCTGACCTCTGTGCTTCCCAACAAGGGTTTCCCCACCAACTACTAAGGGGATCAAATACTTATTTTACTCCATTTATAACATTTGTATCATGTGATGTTTCTGGATTTTGGTTGATATTCTGTCTCTATCATATAAAATACACTGATGATAAAAATGATAGACCCTTCATTTCTATGTAATGGGGAGAACTTACACAATCTGCAGGGGAGACGATCTGTATTTCCCCCCCTCTGTGTACAAAAATCTTTTGCCTTTCATTTCTATTGTAAACTGAATGGGATCGTTTACAATCACTTTAATAGAATGGGGTGTCTGAACATCCTTTTCACTTCAGTGGCCCTCTGGAATCATTCATTGGAATTGCAATTATCGAAAATGAAAATCGAAGTATGGAAAAAAAAAATGTAATCATACTTACCTAGGTGGATGCAGCAACTGTGCCCCACTGGCTCTAAGGCTGAGAACTGAGAGATCAAACACGACTGATCACTCGGTTCTCAGGGCTCCCTGAGCAGAAAGCTGGTGACTGTCCGTCACCACTCTCTGCTCTGCTCCCTCCTCGTTCACTGGAATGCTGAGCTGTGAAGGAGGCAGGAGTGGGCTGCCTCAGGCTCTCAGTGGCTCTCTGCTCTGCTCCCTCCTCACTCATTGGAGCGCTGAGCTGTGGAGGGAGTGGGCCGTCTCAGGCTCTCAGCTCTGCCCCCTCGCTCACTGAAGTGCTGGGCTGTGGAGGGGCGGGGAGCGGGCTGTCTCAGCGGCTCTCTGCTCTGATCCCTCCTCGCTTATTGGAGCGCTGAGCTGTGGAGGGAGCGGGCCATCTCAGTGGCTCTCTGCTCTGCCCCCTTGCTCACTGAAGTGCTGGGCTGTGGAGGGGGTGGGGAGTGGGCCGTCTCAGTGGCTCTCTGCTCCGCTCCCTCCTCACTCATTGGCGCGCTGAGCTGTGGAGGGGGCGGGAGCAGGCCATCTCAGCTCTGCCCCCTTGCTCACTGAAGTGCTGGGCTGTGGAGGGGTGGGTAGCGGGCCGTCTCAGTGGCTCTCTGCTCCCTCCTCGCTCATTGGAGCGCTGAGCTGTGGAGGAAGCGGGAGCGGGCCGTCTCAGGCTCTCAGCTCTACCCCCTCGCTCACTGAAGTGCTGGGCTGCGGAGGGGCGGGGAGCGGGCCGTCTCAGCGGCTCTCTGCTCTGCCCCCTTGCTCCACTGAAGTGCTGGGCTGTGGAGGGGGCGGGGAGCAGGCTGTCTCAGTGGCGCTCTGCTCCCTCCTCACTCATTAGAGTGCTGAGCTGTGGAGGGGGCGGGAGCAGGCCGTCTCAGGCTCTCAGCTCTGCCCCCTTGCTCACTGAAGTGCTGGGCTGTGGAGGGGGCGGGGAGCGGGCCGTCTCAGTGGCTCTCCGCTCCCTCATTGGAGCGCTGAGCTGTGGAGGGGGTGGGGAGCGGGCCGTCTGTGGCTCTTTGCTCTGCTCCCCCCTCACTCATTGGAGCGCTGAGCTGTGGAGGGGACGGGAGCAGGCCGTCTCAGCTCTGCCCCCTTGCTCACTGAAGTGCTGGGAGTGGGCCGTCTCAGCTCTGCCCCCTTGCTCACTGAAGTGCTGGGAGTGGGCCGTCTCAGCTCTGCCCCCTTGCTCACTGAAGTGCTGGGAGTGGGCCGTCTCAGCTCTGCCCCCTTGCTCACTGAAGTGCTGGGAGTGGGCCATCTCAGTGGCTCTCTGCTCTGCTCCCTCCTTACTCATTGGAGCGCTGAGCTGTGGAGGGGCGGGAGCTGCTGGCCGAGCCGGGGTTCTGGTCCAGGCATGTGGGTGGATCCCGATCATGTGGTTTCGATCTTTCCCCAGCCTGGACCGGTTCTGTGACTTCCGGCTGCTCTCTGCTGAAAACAGGTCATAGGAGTGCAGAATGAACTCCACCCCTGTGATCCACAGGAGAAGTACAGCCAAACGAGCTTTCCCTGTACTCTGACACCTCTATTCATGCTGAAACCTGTCGTAGAGGCCACTCCTCCTGACAGGCTGAGCCCTCTACAGTAACCACCCCTTTCCACATACAGAGCCTTCCTTCAAGAAGAGCACATCATCCCATACGCTGTGCTCTCATCCACAAAAGCCACTCCTCCCGACATATAGAGTCCTGCTGGAAATCCAGCCCATCCCACATATGCAGACCTTCCCCTCCACAGCGGATGCCATTCCCTACATTTGGAATTTAGTTTCATGGATGATGCCCTTTATTGTGTGCTCAGCCTTCAGCTGTGGTCTCAATCTGCTTCATGAAACCGGGTGTACAGATGTGACAATCTGCATTTGTGGAGTTGTATCTCATAGCAACCTCTTTTCTGAACTGTACATCAGTGGTCATCAACCCCGTCCTCGGGGCAACTAACAGGCCAGGTTTTATGTATTACCTCGGGGGGAGATGCACACTAGAATGCTGCAATCACTGAGCAGCAAATTATATCACCTGTCATGTATTTCAGTTATCCTGTAAACCTGGCCTGTTAGTGGGCCCTGAGGACGGGGTGGATGACCACTGCTGTACATCACAGGACATGGGATGTCCTCATACTCGACTAATTGGGTTATGCCGCCACCTTCAGGTGAATGGACATTGGCCAAATGAAGTGTCCTTAGGTGATGGATGTTCCTCCCAGATGTCTCTGTGAAAATGTATTTTCTAGGGATTTAGTTCCCCATCATGAACACCTCTGTGACAGGAGTCACTTGGGGAATGAGAACCCCACCATGATTTGGGATAGTCATATTCAATGCTGTATATACATGGTATATATTGGGTGTATATTGTGTGTGTGGGCTGTTTTGTAATATTTGCTGTGATGGGGTGTGATTGCATTCTATTGTGGCTTGTGGTAATTAAGTCTGCTACTGTGGTGATGTGGATTGGAGCTTGGTAGACCGTCTGGCTGCCTATTATGGGATGTTTAAGTGTCTTTCTGTGAGGGGGGGGGAAATCACCCCTCCTGCTAAGACTGTTTACTGAAGGAGAAGTTTGAACACACCTGACCTGTATCACCATTGTCATTGGACAGTTTAACCCGCCCTGTGCCCCAAGGATGGGAGGGAAGGGTTTTGAAGAGAAGTGTGTTACCATGTGCCTGTAATAAATTCATTCCCTGTTTTTGGAACTTCAACACAGAGTGTTTGTCTCGTATGTTTGGAAGGATTAATCCTATGGGAAGCGGTCGCCTGACTGTGAAGGATCGGTAGCGGATGTGTGTCCAGAGAGGGAATATCTTAAATGGTGTTAACCCCTTTCATACTTGGGCAGCCGTTACAACCTCTGCTGGGGTAGGAAAAGGCTTCATCTCAATCGGTTGCCTGCGGACTTGATGGCCAAGTGGGACTGTACCCAGACACCACATGCAAGAGCGGAGACCGTCTGTAATGTTACCGGCTGTCGGGATCCCTGCAGACCCTGGACCGGCTCTGTGACATCAGCCGCCCGCGGTCTTTAGCTCGCTGTCACAGGAGTGCAGGACTAAGTGCAGTCCTACGACCCGAGGGAGAAGTATGGTCAATAGAGCTTCGGCCATACTTCTCCTTAACCCTCCGCAAGCCATGACATTACAAAGGGGGAGAGGCAATGGTGGAAGGATAATGGGGTGAGGTCCCAAATTCTTTTATAAGGTAGGGATTACCCCCTGCACAGTTTAACCTGTAATGGCTCCACCAAGGGTCAGATTAGTTCCAGACAAGTATTGCATGGGCCCAATCCTCCAGTTCCTTTGTGTCAATGGAGGAATTTTCTGTAGCCATTTCTGTTTTGCGGAAACCGCTCTCTTGGGTTCTCAATGGTTTGGAAGGCATGGGTCCCAGCGTGGGCGCTTTCCTTCCCCTCCCCCATTTTGCTGGGGAAAGAGGCATTGGGGGAAAATCCTCAGGATGAAGCTGTCAAGAAGAGGGAATCCTCTGTAGACAAGTCGTCCCAGGAGGATTCTCGTAGTCCAGGGCTGTCTCAGTGATGAATGCCAAATGGGCTCACCGGGAGGTGTTTTCACCACTGAAGCAATTTGCTGAGCAGCACCCCATGGAGGAGTAATTCTACAAGAAATCGGGTTCCCGGCTGTTGACCTGACCATTTTCTACTTGAATAAGACCCTGACGGTCCCAGACTTTAAAGTAGGGACGCACCGATGCCTTTTTTTTTTTTACGAGTACCGATACTTTTTTTTTTTTTATTACTCACCGATACCAATTACCGATACTTACCACAACTGTCAGCAATGGTACAAAGCATTGAAAAGTTATTTACAAATTCAAATTTCCTTTTTTTTTTTTTCATTTTGCGCTTTTTCAATGTGAAATGTGTAAAAATATTCACCAACAAAGCAAACAAAAAAAGTTTTAATTGTTTATCGTTTACAAAATAGCAGGAAAATAATAATTAAATGGAGGCGAATAGGGAGGTAATTAAAGTGGTTGTAAACCCACTTATGCAACTTGCACCTACAAGTAAGCCTAGATTAAGGCCTAGATTAAGGCTTACCTGTAGGTGCATGAAATATCTTCTTAACCTACACGGTTTAGGAGATATTTTACAAAAAAGAATGCACTGTTGTCTACGGCGCGCATGCGCGCCGTAGACAACAGCGCATACATAGGGTTAATCCCATTCACAAATCCGGCTTAGCCGGATTTGACGGCTCCTGCGCGCATGCGCGGAGTCACGTCTTCGCCGCTCCGGCCAATCACAGCACCGGAGCGGCGATACCCGGAAGTAAAACTGCGGCTGGAGAGGGAGACGAGGACGGCTTCAGGGGCCCCGATCTAAGGTAAGTGATGCATAATGAGCTAGTATGCTAGTCATACTAGCTCATTATGCCTTTGTCTTGCAGGTGGGATAAAAAAAACATTAACAGGGTTTACAACCACTTTAAGGCTGATGAGAGTAAATTAGTGTTTCAGCGGTTGAGCAATGTTGTTGATAAAGGTTGCCGGCTCCTTTTTTTTTTTTGACAGCTCCAATTACCGGACTTCTTTAACACTTCAGCTGTCAAACAGGGGAGACATACTGACAGCGCAAAGAACCGAGCCTGAAAGTATTGGTTTCAGGTATCGGTGCATTTGCACGAGTACCGATACTTGTGCAAATACTCGGTTTCGGTGCAACCCTACTTTAACCACTTCCATACCGGGCCATTGTAAAATGATGCCGGCAGGAACCCTCTCTCCCTCCGGGTGGACGTCACATGACGTCCTGGGCTTTGTAGGGGGATATCTGAATGATGGGTGCAGCTAGAGGCATCATTCAGGTTCCGCCGCTTGATCGTTCTTATAGGCGGCGGGAGGGGACACCCCCTCCCGCCGCCATCCAGTGCTTCTCCGGGCTCTCCCGTGCCATCGGGGACCCGGAGAAAGAATCGGCCGGCGGTTGGTCACATGACGCGCATAGAGATGACTGGTGACCAGATGGTCACCAGTCATCTCTATGACCATTGGAGGTCCGGGAGTGATGTGATTACTTCCGGGAACCCGGGCGTGACGTCAACAAAGCCGCGATTGCGGCTGAAAGCATGAGATCTGTGATTTATTTTTCCCAATCTCATGCTTTCCAGCCTGGAGGAGAGATGTGGGGGGAGGGGAGGTCTTATTGACCCGCATCTCTCTATAAAGAGGACCTGTCACACACCATTCCTATTACAAGGGATGTTTACATTCCTTGTAATAGGAATAAATGTGATCAAAAAAATAAAAAAGTGTAAAAATAAAAAAAAATAAGTAAAATAAAGCGAACGCACACGTAAGTCCCGCCCACATATGTAAACGCCGTTCAAACCCTATATGTGAGGTATCGCCGCGTGCGTTAGAGCGAGAGCAACAATTCTAGCACTAGACCTCCTCTGTAACTCTAACCTGGTAACCTGTAAAAAAAATTAAAGCGTCGCCTATGGAGATTTTTAAGTACCGAAGTTTGGCGCCATTCCATGAGTGTGCGCAATTTTAAAGCGTGACATGTTAGGTATCTATTTACTCGGCGTAACATAAGCTTTCATATTTTACAAAAAAATTGGGCTAACTTTACTGTTTTGTTATTTTTTAATTCATGAAACCATTTCTTTCCAAAAAAAAAGGCGTTTGAAAAATTATTGTGCAAATACCGTGCAAGAAAAAAAGTTGCAACGACCGTCATTTTATTCCCCAGGGTGTCTGCTAAAAAAAACATATATAATGTTTAGGGGTTCTGAGTAATTTTCGAGCACAAGAATGATGATTTGTACATGTAGGAGAGAAGTGCCAGAATAGGCCCGGTATGGAAGTGGTATAAAAAGCCCGGTATGGAAAGGGTTAAAGGGGTCATAAATAAGTAGTTGGAGGTTTTCTTTTAGGCACACTTCAGTTTGGTAGGAGTAGCCTGCGGTAGCTGCAGGGGGAGTTTACCGAGGTCTCAAAGTTTGGGCCAGACATTCAGACCCACGGGATCCTCCTGAAGAGAGCCTTGAGTTTCTTTGTGGATGCCTTGGAAGACTCCATAAAGGCAGCTTTCCTCATTGGGCATCATGTCTGTCCCCAAGAGAATGATCAAATGCTAGTCGGTGGAACTTCTGCAAGAAGCAAATCAAGAGGCTGCCCTTTGAGGGAGAACGCTTGTTTGGACCATCCTTGGAGGCCTTCATCCAGAAGGTAACTGTGGGGAAAAGCAGTCTTACCTCTAAAGAAAACAGAACAAAATATTATCGCGCCCACATACAAAAATGTAATTCAAAATCCAACAAGGCTATTTACCCTACGTTCACACCTATGCGTTTTTTAGTGCTTTTTGCAGTTTGCAGAAACGCACTACAGTCCATTTAACATGGTTTCCTATGGTACTAGTTCACATCTATGCGTTTTGCAGATGGTGTGTTTTTGGAAAGGGTCAGGGACTTTTTTTTCCATGATTTGCAGCTAATAGACTTCAATGGAGCTGCACCAGAAACGCAAGTGGTGAATTTTTGATGTGTTTTGCGTTTCTTATTTTACCACTGTATATAGCTGGTTGCTAAGCAGGGGGCCGGGAAGCCGCTGCGTTCTTAGCAACCTGATGAGTCATCAGCTGTCAGTGGGGTTCCCCGCTGAATGTAAAAAAAAAAAAAATTGCCTGCAAACAAAATAGCGGAAAAAACAGCATGGGGTTCCCCCACAGGTCCATACCCGTCCCTTATCTGAGCATGCTGCCCAGCAGGTCAGGAAAGGGAGGGGATGAGAGAGCTGCACCCCCCCTCCTGAACCATATCAGACTGCATACCCTCAATATGGGGGGATGCATGCTTTGCGGCAGGGGGGCTGTGCGTGTCCCCCCCACCCCAAAGGACCTTACCCCCATGTTGATGAGGACAATGGCCTCTTCCCGATAACCCTGGCCGGTGGTTGTCGGGGTCTGCGGGCGGGGGGCTTATCGGAATCTGGAAGCCCCCTTTAACAAGGGGACCCCCAGATCCTGACCCCCCCACCCTATGTGAATGGATACCGGGTACATCGTACTGCCGTCTCTCCCAATGTCTTCTCTCCCGGTGTCTTCTCTCCCGGTGCCCTCGCTTTCTTCCACTGCCATTTTCTCCCCGAGCTGTCATCTCCTGGTGTCGTCGTCTTCTTCCTCCTCGCCTCCTTCTTCTTCCTTCTTGTGTTGCCATCATCTTCCTCTTCCTCACTGCCCCCCCAGGCGACGTCATTGGATGGCCATGCCCCATGCCTATATAATAGGTGCCGGACAGCGGGGAACATAATAACGGAGAAAGACAGCATCGCGACAAGACCAGCTTTTTTTTTTTTTTTTTAAAGCGGGTCACTGGGGTCGGCAAGGAAGAGGGCGACACGAAGAGGAGGAAGAAGAAGGCGGCGGCGAGGGGGAAGAAGACGACGACGACGACGACACCGGGAGATGACAGCTTGGGGAGAAAACGGTGGCGGAAGAAGACGAGGGCACCGGGAGACGACGACGGCTTCAAGCTATTTTTCTAATAAAGGAATTGTCAAAAACGGGCTCTTTTTTTTTTTTTTTTTTACTTTTCACTGCTTTTTTGTTGAATGGGTAGGGGTACGATGTACCCGATACCCATTCACATAGGGGGGCCGGGATCTGGGGGTCCCCTTGTTAAACACTCCCCCCATGTTGAGGGCATGCGAACTGGTATGGTTTAGGAGGCGGGCGGTTGCTCGTCCCCTCCCTTTCCTGCCAGCATGCTCGGATAAGAGTCTGGTATGGATTTTGGGGGGGGGGACCCCACGCCGTTTAAAAAAAAAATTGGGGGGGGGGGAGTCCCCTCCGAATCCATACTAGACCTGACGGCAATTTTTTGTTATTCAGCTGGAACCCCGCTGACAGCTGATGACTCATCGGTTGTTAGGGACACGGTGGTCCCCTGCTTAGCAACCAGCTTTATACAGTGTGTTTTACATTGCGTTTAAAGAGGGAAAAAAAATGTAAAAATGAAAACTGCATGCAAAAAGGCATTAAAAACGCTGGTTTAAAAACGCAAAATGCACTGAAAAACGCAATAAACGCAGCCGCATAAGTGTGAACCTGAACATAAAAATCAAATATGGGGATTTGGTCACACCATATGGCCATACAATGCTTAAGCCCACTACTGCGTCAAAGTACCCCATTTTCAGTGGGTCATACACTATTCATAGAATGAAAGATCCTCCAAAGAAGGTGATAGGTCAGAAACCGGTGAATCGTTCCTTTGGTAAGTAGCAAGCCTCAGGCTCTAAACAGAAACCCACGTCCCAGTTCCATAAGAACTGGGCCCCCTCCAGGTATGGAGGCAAGTCCTCTTCACAGAGTAGGGGAGTCCCCTGCTTGTGCAGGTGGGGGGGACGTCTATTAGCCAGTGTGGACATCTGAACCCAGGAAGTCACAGATAAGTAGGTCCGTAGGGTGATGTCCAGCTGGAGTTGTGCTGCTTTCCCCCCCCCCCCCCCCCCCCTGCACGCTTTATGCACTCACAGGCATCTTCAGACCCACAATAAATAGAGTTTTTCTTTGCAGCTCTATAAAGCTGCCGTCCCAGGAGGTCATCACACCTGAGGAGGAGGAGAGGTCACCTTCAGTTTGTTGCATTACCATTCGGCCTGTCCATGACCCCCAGACTGTTGGCTCCAGTTCTAAGGTTGTTGAAGATCTAAGGTATCCCCATTGTGGGGTACCTGGACAGCTTGCTTCACAGGTAGCAATTAGCTCTGAATGTCCAGCAGATAGTAAAAATTCTGGAAAGGTTGGGTGCTAAACCTTCAGATGTCGGCTTTGGTACCAACTCAATGTTTGGAGTATTTAGACTTAGTTCTCAACATGACAGGCTATGGTACTGCTTCCAGAGAAGTGCCTTTCCCTTCGATCCTCTGTGAAGTCCCAGAGGTCCTAGGAAAGTCCCTCAGTTTAGGTCTGCAGAGTAATGGTGACGGTAGAGGCTGCCTCCTTTGATGCAGTCCCATATATCCAGCTTCATGCCACAGCTCTGTATCCTTCCAGCTTCAGACAAATATCAGGAGGCAGAAGTTCCCGATAAACATCCTGAAGATTTGAGTGATTCAGCGTTGCTCTCGTCTAGTCTGTCAGTTATTCGGGTTCTCCCTGTCAAGGTGCAGTCGGAAAAGGCCACGGCGGTGACATGCACCAATCACCAAGCTGGAATAAGAAGTCATGCTGCTCAGGAATAGGAAAAGCAAGTCCTTTCTATTGTGCACATTCCCAGAGTGGAAAAGCACTGCTCGCCACTTCCTTAGCCCCCCGGACCTCTCCTCCCAACTCCAAGCGCTGCAGGGGGAGGGCGAAATCTCCTGAAGCAATTTCGGAGGAGATCAGCTGATCGCCGAGCGGTGCTATTCCAAAGGTACTTGGCCCAATTAGATCACACACAGTCTACACTATACACTACTGCAACAGAGTGGATTCCAGCACTTTAAACGTGGGCTTATTTTTGGGGTAGGTCTTCTTTTCGGGGAAACACAGTACCTCCAGAGTATGCAGTGATCTAACTCGTGCCAACTAACCAAGTTAGAGTCTAGGCAAAAAATGGATGAGGACACAACATCTGGATGTGAGACCAAGAATAGCTCCTTGCATGAAAGAGCCGGAAACTCTGACACTCCATTTAGTGAAGTGATAGCCAAAGAAGCCACTTTCCGAGATAAAGAACCAACAGAATACCCCGATTTTTTCAAAAAGTGGCCTCTGCAAAGGCAGTCAAGATCAAATGAAAGGCCCAAGAACACAAGAATGGTCCGACAGGCGGGACTGTCTATGTTACACGCTGTATAAAGTATGAATCAAGGAGTGAGAAACAGCCCCTGGAAAAAAATGTATAGGAACGAACTGCGACCCTAACGGTACTTAAGGCCAATCTCCTTTCCCGTACCGACGGGAGAAAGAAAATCTCCCACTCACATATTTCTGAGGGTGCCACTTCCTGGCTTCACCCCAGGCAAAAAATTATATATTCAAAGTCCTGTAATTGAAGTTCCTTGAAGCTGGCTTCCAGGGGCTGGACATGTGCGGTTCGGTTCGTACGAATTTCTGAAAATCCAAATTGTATACAAAATACAAAATTTCGTTGATGAGTTTCGGATCCAAATTCCGGTGTTTTGTTGACCAATCAGAGGTTTTCTTTTGCTGCTGAGTGAGGGTTGGGAAAATTACCTTTTTTAATATGGGAGTGGGAGAGACTGGTCCTGGTAGTCGGTGGGAGATTCAGAATCGGACAAAATAAGAATGTTCCTTAATATCGTTTTATTATTGTCATAATAATTACAATTATTCGTTATGATGAAGTTAAAAACCCAGGAAGTCATCACAGCACAGGGATGATAGGAGCCCCTCATAATGAGCACAGCACAGGGATGGTGGGAGCCCCTCATAATGAGCACAGCACAGGGATGGAGGGAGCCCCTCATAATGAGCACAGCACAGGGATGGTGGGTGCCCCTCATAATGAGCACAGCACAGGGATGGAGGGAGCCCCTCATAATGAGCACAGCACAGGGATGGGGGGAGCCCCTCATAATGAGCACAGCACAGGGATGGGGGGAGCCCCTCATAATGAGCACAGCACAGGGATGGGGGGAGCCCCTCATAATGAGCACAGCACAGGGATGGGGGGAGCTCCTCATAATGAGCACAGCACAGGGATGGGGGGAGCCCCTCATAATGAGCACAGCACAGGGATGGGGGGAGCCCCTCATAATGAGCACAGCACAGGGATGGGGGGAGCCCCTCATAATGAGCACAGCACAGGGATGGGGGGAGCTCCTCATAATGAGCACAGCACAGGGATGGGGGGAGCCCCTCATAATGAGCACAGCACAGGGATGGGGGGAGCCCCTCATAATGAGCACAGCACAGGGATGGTGGGAGCCCCTCATAATGAGCACAGCACAGGGATGGGGGGAGCCCCTCATAATGAGCACAGGGATGGGGGGAGCCCCTCATAATGAGCACAGCACAGGGATGGTGGGAGCCCCTCATAATGAGCACAGCACAGGGATGGGGGGAGCCCCTCATAATGAGCACAGCACAGGGATGGGGGGAGCCCCTCATAATGAGCACAGCACAGGGATGGTAGGAGCCCCTCATAATGAGCACAGCACAGGGATGGGGGGAGCCCCTCATAATGAGCACAGCACAGGGATGGGGGGAGCCCCTCATAATGAGCACAGCACAGGGATGGGGGAGCCCCTCATAATGAGCACAGTACAGGGATGGGGGGAGCCCCTCATAATGAGCACAGCACAGGGATGGGGGGAGCCCCTCATAATGAGCACAGCACAGGGATGGGGGGAGCCCCTCATAATGAGCACAGCACAGGGATGGGGGAGCCCCTCATAATGAGCACAGTACAGGGATGGGGGGAGCCCCTCATAATGAGCAAAGCACAGGGATGATGGGAGCCCCTCATAATGAGCACAACACAGGGATGGGGGGAACCCCTCATAATGAGCACAGCACAGGGATGGTGGGAGCCCCTCATAATGAGCACAGCACAGGGATGGGGGGAGCCCCTCATAATGAGCACAACACAGGGATGGAGGGAGCCCCTCATAATGAGCACAGCACAGGGATGGGGGGAGCCCCTCATAATGAGCAAAGCACAGGGATGGAGGGAGCCCCTCATAATGAGCACAGCACAGGGATGGGGGGAGCCCCTCATAATGAGCACAGCACAGGGATGATGGGAGCCCCTCATAATGAGCACAGCACAGGGATGGGGGGAGCCCCTCATAATGAGCACAACACAGGGATGGGGGGAGCCCCTCATAATGAGCACAGCACAGGGATGGTGGGAGCCCCTCATAATGAGCACAGCACAGGGATGGTGGGAGCCCCTCATAATGAGCACAGCACAGGGATGGTGGGAGCCCCTCATAATGAGCACAGCACAGGGATGGAGGGAGCCCCTCATAATGAGCACAGCACAGGGATGGTGGGAGCTCCTCATAATGAGCACAGCACAGGGATGGGGGGAGCCCCTCATAATGAGCACAGCACAGGGATGGGGGGAACCCCTCATAATGAGCACAGCACAGGGATGGGGGGAGCCCCTCATAATGAGCACAGCACAGGGATGGGGGGAGCCCCTCATAATGAGCACAGCACAGGGATGGTGGGAGCCCCTCATAATGAGCACAGGGATGGTGGGAGCCCCTCATAATGAGCACAGCACAGGGATGGTGGGAGCCCCTCATAATGAGCACAGCACAGGGATGATGGGAGCCCCTCATAATGAGCACAGCACAGGGATGGGGGGAGCTCCTCATAATGAGCACAGCACAGGGATGGGGGGAGCTCCTCATAATGAGCACAGCACAGGGATGATGGGAGCCCCTCATAATGAGCACAGCACAGGGATGGTGGGAGCCCCTCATAATGAGCACAGCACAGGGATGGGGGGAGCCCCTCATAATGAGCACAGCACAGGGATGGGGGGAGCCCCTCATAATGAGCACAGCACAGGGATGGAGGGAGCCCCTCATAATGAGCACAGGGATGGTGGGAGCCCCTCATAATGAGCACAGCACAGGGATGGTGGGAGCCCCTCATAATGAGCACAGCACAGGGATGGTGGGAACCCCTCATAATGAGCACAGCACAGGGATGGGGGGAGCCCCTCATAATGAGCACAGCACAGGGATGGGGGGAGCCCCTCATAATGAGCACAGCACAGGGATGGAGGGAGCCCCTCATAATGAGCACAGCACAGGGATGGGGGGAGCCCCTCATAATGAGCACAGGGATGATGGGAGCCCCTCATAATGAGCACAGCACAGGGATGGGGGGAACCCCTCATAATGAGCACAGCACAGGGATGGGGGGAACCCCTCATAATGAGCACAGGGATGATGGGAGCCCCTCATAATGAGCACAGCACAGGGATGGGGGGAACCCCTCATAATGAGCACAGCACAGGGATGGGGGGAACCCCTCATAATGAGCACAGCACAGGGATGGTGGGAGCCCCTCATAATGAGCACAGGGATGATGGGAGCCCCTCATAATGAGCACAGCACAGGGATGGGGGGAACCCCTCATAATGAGCACAGCACAGGGATGGGGGGAACCCCTCATAATGAGCACAGCACAGGGATGGGGGGAGCCCCTCATAATGAGCACAGCACAGGGATGGGGGGAGCCCCTCATAATGAGCACAGCACAGGGATGGAGGGAGCCCCTCATAATGAGCACAGCACAGGGATGGTGGGAGCCCCTCATAATGAGCACAGCACAGGGATGGGGGGAGCTCCTCATAATGAGCACAGCACAGGGATGGGGGGAGCTCCTCATAATGAGCACAGCACAGGGATGATGGGAGCCCCTCATAATGAGCACAGCACAGGGATGGAGGGAGCCCCTCATAATGAGCACAGCACAGGGATGGGGGGAGCCCCTCATAATGAGCACAGCACAGGGATGGTGGGAGCCCCTCATAATGAGCACAGCACAGGGATGGGGGGAACCCCTCATAATGAGCACAGCACAGGGATGGGGGGAGCCCCTCATAATGAGCACAGCACAGGGATGGAGGGAGCCCCTCATAATGAGCACAGCACAGGGATGATGGGAGCCCCTCATAATGAGCACAGCACAGGGATGGGGGGAGCTCCTCATAATGAGCACAGCACAGGGATGGGGGGAGCCCCTCATAATGAGCACAGCACAGGGATGGGGGGAGCCCCTCATAATGAGCACAGCACAGGGATGATGGGAGCCCCTCATAATGAGCACAGCACAGGGATGGGGGGAGCTCCTCATAATGAGCACAGCACAGGGATGGAGGGAGCCCCTCATAATGAGCACAGCACAGGGATGGTGGGAGCCCCTCATAATGAGCACAGCACAGGGATGGAGGGAGCCCCTCATAATGAGCACAGCACAGGGATGGTGGGAGCTCCTCATAATGAGCACAGCACAGGGATGGTGGGAGCCCCTCATAATGAGCACAGCACAGGGATGGTGGGAACCCCTCATAATGAGCACAGCAAAGGGATGGGGGAGCCCCTCATAATGAGCACAGCACAGGGATGGTGGGAGCCCCTCATAATGAGCACAGCACAGGGATGGGGGGAGCCCCTCATAATGAGCACAGCACAGGGATGGGGGGTGCCCCTCATAATGAGCACAGCACAGGGATGGTGGGAGCCCCTCATAATGAGCACAGCACAGGGATGGTGGGAGCCCCTCATAATGAGCACAGCACAGGGATGGGGGGTGCCCCTCATAATGAGCACAGGGATGGTGGGAGCCCCTCATAATGAGCACAGCACAGGGATGGTGGGAGCCCCTCATAATGAGCACAGGGATGGTGGGAGCCCCTCATAATGAGCACAGCACAGGGATGGTGGGAGCCCCTCATAATGAGCACAGCACAGGGATGGTGGGAGCCCCTCATAATGAGCACAGCACAGGGATGGTGGGGGCCCCTCATAATGAGCACAGCACAGGGATGGTGGGAGCCCCTCATAATGAGCACAGCACAGGGATGGTGGGAGCCCCTCATAATGAGCACAGGGATGGTGGGAGCCCCTCATAATGAGCACAGCACAGGGATGGTGGGAGCCTCTCATAATGAGCACAGCACAGGGATGGGGGGAGCCCCTCATAATGAGCACAGCACAGGGATGGGGGGAGCCCCTCATAATGAGCACAGCACAGGGATGGGGGGAGCCCCTCATAATGAGCACAGCACAGGGATGGGGGGAGCCCCTCATAATGAGCACAGCACAGGGATGGGGGGAGACCCTCATAATGAGCACAGCACAGGGATGGGGGGAGCCCCTCATAATGAGCACAGCACAGGGATGGGGGGAGCCCCTCATAATGAGCACAGCACAGGGATGGTGGGAGCCCCTCATAATGAGCACAGCACAGGGATGGTGGGAACCCCTCATAATGAGCACAGCAAAGGGATGGGGGGAGCCCCTCATAATGAGCACAGCACAGGGATGGGGGGAGCCCCTCATAATGAGCACAGCACAGGGATGGTGGGAGCCCCTCATAATGAGCACAGCACAGGGATGGTGGGAACCCCTCATAATGAGCACAGCAAAGGGATGGGGGGAGCCCCTCATAATGAGCACAGCACAGGGATGGTGGGAGCCCCTCATAATGAGCACAGCACAGGGATGGGGGGAGCCCCTCATAATGAGCACAGCACAGGGATGGAGGGAGCCCCTCATAATGAGCACAGCACAGGGATGGTGGGAGCCCCTCATAATGAGCACAGCAAAGGGATGATGGGAGCCCCTCATAATGAGCACAGCACAGGGATGGGGGGAGCCCCTCATAATGAGCACAGCACAGGGATGGGGGGAGCCCCTCATAATGAGCACAGCACAGGGATGGTGGGAACCCCTCATAATGAGCACAGCAAAGGGATGGGGGGAGCCCCTCATAATGAGCACAGCACAGGGATGGTGGGAGCCCCTCATAATGAGCACAGCACAGGGATGGTGGGAACCCCTCATAATGAGCACAGCACAGGGATGGTGGGAGCCCCTCATAATGAGCACAGCACAGGGATGGGGGGAGCCCCTCATAATGAGCACAGCACAGGGATGGTGGGAGCCCCTCATAATGAGCACAGCACAGGGATGGGGGGAGCTCCTCATAATGAGCACAGCACAGGGATGATGGGAGCCCCTCATAATGAGCACAGCACAGGGATGGAGGGAGCCCCTCATAATGAGCACAGCACAGGGATGGGGGGAACCCCTCATAATGAGCACAGCACAGGGATGGGGGGAGCCCCTCATAATGAGCACAGCACAGGGATGGGGGGAGCCCCTCATAATGAGCACAGCACAGGGATGGAGGGAGCCCCTCATAATGAGCACAGGGATGGTGGGAGCCCCTCATAATGAGCACAGCACAGGGATGGTGGGAGCCCCTCATAATGAGCACAGCACAGGGATGGAGGGAGCCCCTCATAATGAGCACAGGGATGGTGGGAGCCCCTCATAATGAGCACAGCACAGGGATGGTGGGAGCCCCTCATAATGAGCACAGCACAGGGATGGTGGGAACCCCTCATAATGAGCACAGCACAGGGATGGGGGGAGCTCCTCATAATGAGCACAGCACAGGGATGGGGGGAGCTCCTCATAATGAGCACAGCACAGGGATGGTGGGAGCCCCTCATAATGAGCACAGCACAGGGATGGTGGGAGCCCCTCATAATGAGCACAGCACAGGGATGATGGGAGCCCCTCATAATGAGCACAGCACAGGGATGGGGGGAGCTCCTCATAATGAGCACAGCACAGGGATGGGGGGAGCTCCTCATAATGAGCACAGCACAGGGATGGGGGGAACCCCTCATAATGAGCACAGCACAGGGATGGGGGGAGCCCCTCATAATGAGCACAGCACAGGGATGGGGGGAGCCCCTCATAATGAGCACAGCACAGGGATGGAGGGAGCCCCTCATAATGAGCACAGGGATGGTGGGTGCCCCTCATAATGAGCACAGCACAGGGATGGGGGGAGCCCCTCATAATGAGCACAGCACAGGGATGGTGGGAGCCCCTCATAATGAGCACAGCACAGGGATGGGGGGAGCCCCTCATAATGAGCCCAGCACAGGGATGGGGGGAGCCCCTCATAATGAGCACAGCACAGGGATGGAGGGAGCCCCTCATAATGAGCACAGCACAGGGATGGGGGGAGCCCCTCATAATGAGCACAGCACAGGGATGGTGGGAGCCCCTCATAATGAGCACAGCACAGGGGTGGGGGGAGCCCCTCATAATGAGCACAGCACAGGGATAGTGGGAGCTCCTCATAATGAGCACAGCACAGGGATGGGAGGAGCCCCTCATAATGAGCACAGCACAGGGATGATGGGAGCCCCTCATAATGAGCACAGGGATGGGGGGAGCCCCTCATAATGAGCACAGCACAGGGATGGGGGGAGCCCCTCATAATGAGCACAGGGATGGTGGGAGCCCCTCATAATGAGCACAGCACAGGGATGGGGGGAGCCCCTCATAATGAGCACAGCACAGGGATGGTGGGAGCCCCTCATAATGAGCACAGCACAGGGATGGGGGGAGCCCCTCATAATGAGCACAGCACAGGGATGGGGGGAGCCCCTCATAATGAGCACAGCACAGGGATGGGGGGAGCCCCTCATAATGAGCACAGCACAGGGATGGGGGGAGCCCCTCATAATGAGCACAGCACAGGGATGGTGGGAGCCCCTCATAATGAGCACAGCACAGGGATGGTGGGAGCCCCTCATAATGAGCACAGCACAGGGATGGTGGGAGCCCCTCATAATGAGCACAGGGATGGTGGGAGCCCCTCATAATGAGCACAGCACAGGGATGGTGGGAGCCCCTCATAATGAGCACAGGGATGGTGGGAGCCTCTCATAATGAGCACAGCACAGGGATGGTGGGTGCCCCTCATAATGAGCACAGCACAGGGATGGGGGGAGCCCCTCATAATGAGCACAGCACAGGGATGGTGGGAGCCCCTCATAATGAGCACAGCACAGGGATGGGGGGAGCCCCTCATAATGAGCACAGCACAGGGATGGTGGGAGCCCCTCATAATGAGCACAGCACAGGGATGGTGGGAGCCCCTCATAATGAGCACAGCACAGGGATGGTGGGTGCCCCTCATAATGAGCACAGCACAGGGATGGGGGGAGCCCCTCATAATGAGCACAGCACAGGGATGGGGGGAGCCCCTCATAATGAGCACAGCACAGGGATGGGGGGAGCCCCTCATAATGAGCACAGCACAGGGATGGGGGGAGCCCCTCATAATGAGCACAGCACAGGGATGGGGGAGCCCCTCATAATGAGCACAGCACAGGGATGGGGGGAGCCCCTCATAATGAGCACAGCACAGGGATGGGGGAGCCCCTCATAATGAGCACAGCACAGGGATGGGGGAGCCCCTCATAATGAGCACAGCACAGGGATGGGGGAGCCCCTCATAATGAGCACAGCACAGGGATGGTGGGAGCCCCTCATAATGAGCACAGGGATGGAGGGAGCCCCTCATAATGAGCACAGCACAGGGATGGGGGGAGCCCCTCATAATGAGCACAGCACAGGGATGGGGGGAGCCCCTCATAATGAGCACAGCACAGGGATGGGGGGAGCCCCTCATAATGAGCACAGCACAGGGATGGGGGGAGCCCCTCATAATGAGCACAGCACAGGGATGGGGGGAGCTCCTCATAATGAGCACAGCACAGGGATGGTGGGAGCCCCTCATAATGAGCACAGCACAGGGATGGGGGGAGCCCCTCATAATGAGCACAGCACAGGGATGGTGGGAGCCCCTCATAATGAGCACAGCACAGGGATGGTGGGAGCCCCTCATAATGAGCACAGCATAGGGATGGTGGGAGCCCCTCATAATGAGCACAGCACAGGGATGGGGGGAGCCCCTCATAATGAGCACAGCACAGGGATGGTGGGAGCCCCTCATAATGAGCACAGCACAGGGATGATGGGAGCCCCTCATAATGAGCACAGAACAGGGATGGGGGGAGCCCCTCATAATGAGCACAACACAGGGATGGGGGGAGCCCCTCATAATGAGCACAACACAGGGATGGGGGGAGCCCCTCATAATGAGCACAGCACAGGGATGGGGGGAGCCCCTCATAATGAGCACAGCACAGGGATGGTGGGAGCCCCTCATAATGAGCACAGCACAGGGATGGGGGGAGCCCCTCATAATGAGCACAGCACAAGGATGGTGGGAGCCCCTCATAATGAGCACAGCACAGGGATGGGGGGAGCCCCTCATAATGAGCACAGCACAGGGATGGGGGAGACCCTCATAATGAGCACAGCACAGGGATGGGGGGAGCCCCTCATAATGAGCACAGCACAGGGATGGGGGGGAGCCCCTCATAATGAGCACAGCACAGGGATGGAGGGAGCCCCTCATAATGAGCACAGCACAGGGATGATGGGAGCCCCTCATAATGAGCACAGCACAGGGATGGGGGGAGCCCCTCATAATGAGCACAACACAGGGATGGGGGGAGCCCCTCATAATGAGCACAGCACAGGGATGGGGGGAGCCCCTCATAATGAGCACAGCACAGGGATGGGGGGAGCCCCTCATAATGAGCACAGCACAGGGATGGGGGGAGCCCCTCATAATGAGCACAGCACAGGGATGGTGGGAGCCCCTCATAATGAGCACAGCAAAGGGATGATGGGAGCCCCTCATAATGAGCACAGCACAGGGATGGGGGAGCCCCTCATAATGAGCACAGCACAGGGATGGGGGGAGCCCCTCATAATGAGCACAGCACAGGGATGGGGGGAGCCCCTCATAATGAGCACAGCACAGGGATGGTGGGAGCCCCTCATAATGAGCACAGCACAGGGATGGAGGGAGCCCCTCATAATGAGCACAGCACAGGGATGGGGGGAGCCCCTCATAATGGGCACAGCACAGGGATGGGGGGAGCCCCTCATAATGAGCACAGCACAGGGATGGGGGGAGCCCCTCATAATGAGCACAGCACAGGGATGATGGGAGCCCCTCATAATGAGCACAGCACAGGGATGGGGGGAGCCCCTCATAATGAGCACAGCACAGGGATGGTGGGAGCCCCTCATAATGAGCACAGCAAAGGGATGATGGGAGCCCCTCATAATGAGCACAGCACAGGGATGGGGGGAGCCCCTCATAATGAGCACAGCACAGGGATGGTGGGAGCCCCTCATAATGAGCACAGCACAGGGATGGTGGGAGCCCCTCATAATGAGCACAGCACAGGGATGGGGGGAGCTCCTCATAATGAGCACAGCACAGGGATGGGGGGAGCCCCTCATAATGATCACAGCAGAGGGATGGGGGGAGCCCCTCATAATGAGCACAGCACAGGGATGGTGGGAGCCCCTCATAATGAGCACAGCACAGGGATGGTGGGAGCCCCTCATAATGAGCACAGCACAGGGATGGGGGGAGCCCCTCATAATGGGCACAGCACAGGGATGGGGGGAGCCCCTCATAATGAGCACAGCACAGGGATGGGGGGAGCCCCTCATAATGAGCACAGCACAGGGATGATGGGAGCCCCTCATAATGAGCACAGCACAGGGATGGGGGGAGCCCCTCATAATGAGCACAGCACAGGGATGGTGGGAGCCCCTCATAATGAGCACAGCAAAGGGATGATGGGAGCCCCTCATAATGAGCACAGCACAGGGATGGGGGGAGCCCCTCATAATGAGCACAGCACAGGGATGGTGGGAGCCCCTCATAATGAGCACAGCACAGGGATGATGGGAGCCCCTCATAATGAGCACAGAACAGGGATGGGGGGAGCTCCTCATAATGAGCACAGCACAGGGATGGGGGGAGCCCCTCATAATGATCACAGCAGAGGGATGGGGGGAGCCCCTCATAATGAGCACAGCACAGGGATGGTGGGAGCCCCTCATAATGAGCACAGCACAGGGATGGGGGGAGCCCCTCATAATGAGCACAGCACAGGGATGGGGGAGCCCCTCATAATGAGCACAGCACAGGGATGGGGGGAGCCCCTCATAATGAGCACAGCACAGGGATGGGGGGAGCCCCTCATAATGAGCACAGCACAGGGATGGTGGGAGCCCCTCATAATGAGCACAGCACAGGGATGGTGGGAGCCCCTCATAATGAGCACAGCACAAGGATGGTGGGAGCCCCTCATAATGAGCACAGCACAGGGATGGGGGGAGCCCCTCATAATGAGCACAGCACAGGGATGGTGGGAGCTCCTCATAATGAGCACAGCACAGGGATGGTGGGAGCCCCTCATAATGAGCACAGCACAGGGATGGGGGGAGCCCCTCATAATGAGCACAGCACAGGGATGGGGGGAGCCCCTCATAATGAGCACAGCACAGTGATGGGGGGAGCCCCTCATAATGAGCACAGCACAGGGATGGGGGAGCCCCTCATAATGAGCACAGCACAGGGATGGGGGGAGCCCCTCATAATGAGCACAGCACAGGGATGGGGGGAGCCCCTCATAATGAGCACAGCACAGGGATGATGGGAGCCCCTCATAATGAGCACAGCACAGGGATGGTGGGAGCCCCTCATAATGAGCACAGCACAGGGATGGGGGGAGCCCCTCATAATGAGCACAGCACAGGGATGATGGGAGCCCCTCATAATGAGTACAGCACAGGGATGGGGGGAGCCCCTCATAATGAGCACAGCACAGGGATGGGGGGAGCCCCTCATAATGAGCACAGCACAGGGATGGGGGGAGCCCCTCATAATGAGCACAGCACAGGGATGGTGGGAACCCCTCATAATGAGCACAGCACAGGGATGGTGGGAGCCCCTCATAATGAGCACAGCACAGGGATGGTGGGAGCCCCTCATAATGAGCACAGCACAGGGATGGTGGGAGCCCCTCATAATGAGCACAGCACAGGGATGGTGGGAACCCCTCATAATGAGCACAGCACAGGGATGGTGGGAACCCCTCATAATGAGCACAGCACAGGGATGGGGGGGAGCCCCTCATAATGAGCACAGCACAGGGATGGTGGGAGCCCCTCATAATGAGCACAGCACAGGGATGGGGGGAGCCCCTCATAATGAGCACAGCACAGGGATGGTGGGAACCCCTCATAATGAGCACAGTACAGGGATGGTGGGAACCCCTCATAATGAGCACAGCACAGGGATGGGGGGAGCCCCTCATAATGAGCACAGCACAGGGATGGTGGGAACCCCTCATAATGAGCACAGCGCAGGGATGGGGGAGCCCCTCATAATGAGCACAGTACAGGGATGGTGGGAACCCCTCATAATGAGCACAGCAAAGGGATGGGGGGAGCCCCTCATAATGAGCACAGCACAGGGATGGGGGGAGCCCCTCATAATGAGCACAGCACAGGGATGGGGGGGAGCCCCTCATAATGAGCACAGCACAGGGATGGGGGGAGCCCCTCATAATGAGCACAGCACAGGGATGGGGGGAGCCCCTCATAATGAGCACAGCACAGGGATGGGGGGAGCCCCTCATAATGAGCACAGTACAGGGATGGTGGGAACCCCTCATAATGAGCACAGCACAGGGATGGGGGGAGCCCCTCATAATGAGCACAGCACAGGGATGGTGGGAACCCCTCATAATGAGCACAGCGCAGGGATGGGGGAGCCCCTCATAATGAGCACAGTACAGGGATGGTGGGAACCCCTCATAATGAGCACAGCAAAGGGATGGGGGGAGCCCCTCATAATGAGCACAGCACAGGGATGGGGGGAGCCCCTCATAATGAGCACAGCACAGGGATGGGGGGGAGCCCCTCATAATGAGCACAGCACAGGGATGGGGGGAGCCCCTCATAATGAGCACAGGGATGGTGGGAGCCCCTCATAATGAGCACAGCACAGGGATGGTGGGAGCCCCTCATAATGAGCACAGCACAGGGATGGGGGGAGCCCCTCATAATGAGCACAGCACAGGGATGGGGGGAGCCCCTCATAATGAGCACAGCACAGGGATGGTGGGAGCCCCTCATAATGAGCACAGCACAGGGGTGGGGGGAGCCCCTCATAATGAGCACAGCACAGGGATGGGGGGAGCCCCTCATAATGAGCACAGCACAGGGATGGTGGGAGCCCCTCATAATGAGCACAGCACAGGGATGGTGGGAGCCCCTCATAATGAGCACAGCACAGGGATGGAGGGAGCCCCTCATAATGAGCACAGCACAGGGATGGTGGGAGCCCCTCATAATGAGCACAGCACAGGGATGGGGGGAGCCCCTCATAATGAGCACAGCACAGGGATGGTGGGAGCCCCTCATAATGAGCACAGCACAGGGATGGGGGGAGCCCCTCATAATGAGCACAGCACAGGGATAGTGGGAGCCCCTCATAATGAGCACAGGGATGGTGGGAGCCCCTCATAATGAGCACAGCACAGGGATGGTGGGAGCCCCTCATAATGAGCACAGCACAGGGATGGGGGGAGCCCCTCATAATGAGCACAGCACAGGGATGGGGGGGAGCCCCTCATAATGAGCACAGCACAGGGATGGGGGGAGCCCCTCATAATGAGCACAGCACAGGGATGGAGGGAGCCCCTCATAATGAGTACAGCACAGGGATGGAGGGAGCCCCTCATAATGAGCACAGCACAGGGATGGTGGGAGCCCCTCATAATGAGCACAGGGATGGTGGGAGCCCCTCATAATGAGCACAGCACAGGGATGGTGGGAGCCCCTCATAATGAGCACAGCACAGGGATGGTGGGAGCCCCTCATAATGAGCACAGCACAGGGATGGGGGGAGCCCCTCATAATGAGCACAGCAAAGGGATGGGGGGAGCCCCTCATAATGAGCACAGCACAGGGATGGTGGGAGCCCCTCATAATGAGCACAGCAAAGGGATGGGGGGAGCCCCTCATAATGAGCACAGCACAGGGATGGTGGGAGCCCCTCATAATGAGCACAGCACAGGGATGGGGGGAGCCCCTCATAATGAGCACAGCACAGGGATGGGGGGAGCCCCTCATAATGAGCACAGCACAGGGATGGGGGGAGCCCCTCATAATGAGCACAGCACAGGGATGGGGGGAGCCCCTCATAATGAGCACAGCAAAGGGATGGGGGGAGCCCCTCATAATGAGCACAGCACAGGGATGGTGGGAGCCCCTCATAATGAGCACAGCACAGGGATGGGGGGAGCCCCTCATAATGAGCACAGCACAGGGATGGGGGGAGCCCCTCATAATGAGCACAGCACAGGGATGGGGGGAGCCCCTCATAATGAGCACAGCACAGGGATGGGGGGAGCCCCTCATAATGAGCACAGCACAGGGATGGTGGGAGCCCCTCATAATGAGCACAGCACAGGGATGGTGGGAGCCCCTCATAATGAGCACAGCACAGGGATGGGGGGAGCCCCTCATAATGAGCACAGCACAGGGATGGCGGGAGCCCCTCATAATGAGCACAGGGATGGTGGGAGCCCCTCATAATGAGCACAGCACAGGGATGGGGGGAGCCCCTCATAATGAGCACAGCACAGGGATGGTGGGAGCCCCTCATAATGAGCACAGCACAGGGATGGGGGGAGCCCCTCATAATGAGCACAGCACAGGGATGGGGGGAGCCCCTCATAATGAGCACAGCACAGGGATGGTGGGAGCCCCTCATAATGAGCACAGCACAGGGATGGTGGGAGCCCCTCATAATGAGCACAGCACAGGGATGGTGGGAGCCCCTCATAATGAGCACAGCACAGGGATGGGGGGAGCCCCTCATAATGAGCACAGCACAGGGATGGTGGGAGCCCCTCATAATGAGCACAGCACAGGGATGGTGGGAGCCCCTCATAATGAGCACAGCACAGGGATGGGGGGAGCCCCTCATAATGAGCACAGCACAGGGATGGGGGGGAGCCCCTCATAATGAGCACAGCACAGGGATGGGGGGAGCCCCTCATAATGAGCACAGCACAGGGATGGGGGGAGCCCCTCATAATGAGCACAGCACAGGGATGGTGGGAGCCCCTCATAATGAGCACAGCACAGGGATGGTGGGAGCCCCTCATAATGAGCACAGCACAGGGATGGTGGGAGCCCCTCATAATGAGCACAGCACAGGGATGGTGGGAGCCCCTCATAATGAGCACAGCACAGGGATGGGGGGAGCCCCTCATAATGAGCACAGCACAGGGATGGTGGGAGCCCCTCATAATGAGCACAGCACAGGGATGGGGGGAGCCCCTCATAATGAGCACAGCACAGGGATGGTGGGAGCCCCTCATAATGAGCACAGCACAGGGATGGTGGGAGCCCCTCATAATGAGCACAGCACAGGGATGGGGGGAGCCCCTCATAATGAGCACAGCACAGGGATGGGGGGGAGCCCCTCATAATGAGCACAGCACAGGGATGGGGGGAGCCCCTCATAATGAGCACAGCACAGGGATGGGGGGAGCCCCTCATAATGAGCACAGCACAGGGATGGAGGGAGCCCCTCATAATGAGCACAGCACAGGGATGGTGGGAGCCTCTCATAATGAGCACAGCACAGGGATGGGGGGAGCCCCTCATAATGAGCACAGCACAGGGATGGTGGGAGCCCCTCATAATGAGCACAGCACAGGGATGGTGGGAGCCCCTCATAATGAGCACAGGGATGGTGGGAGCCCCTCATAATGAGCACAGCACAGGGATGGAGGGAGCCCCTCATAATGAGCACAGCACAGGGATGGTGGGAGCCTCTCATAATGAGCACAGCACAGGGATGGTGGGAGCCCCTCATAATGAGCACAGCACAGGGATGGGGGGAGCCCCTCATAATGAGCACAGCACAGGGATGGAGGGAGCCCCTCATAATGAGCACAGCACAGGGATGGAGGGAGCCCCTCATAATGAGCACAGCACAGGGATGGTGGGAGCCCCTCATAATGAGCACAGCACATGGATGGTGGGAGCCCCTCATAATGAGCACAGCACAGGGATGGTGGGAGCCCCTCATAATGAGCACAGGGATGGTGGGAGCCCCTCATAATGAGCACAGCACAGGGATGGAGGGAGCCCCTCATAATGAGCACAGCACAGGGATGGTGGGAGCCCCTCATAATGAGCACAGCACAGGGATGGAGGGAGCCCCTCATAATGAGAACAGCACAGGGATGGGGGGAGCCCCTCATAATGAGCACAGCACAGGGATGGGGGGAGCCCCTCATAATGAGCACAGCACAGGGATGGGGGGAGCCCCTCATAATGAGCACAGCACAGGGATGGTGGGAGCCCCTCATAATGAGCACAGCACAGGGATGGGGGGAGCCCCTCATAATGAGCACAGCACAGGGATGGGGGGGAGCCCCTCATAATGAGCACAGCACAGGGATGGGGGGAGACCCTCATAATGAGCACAGCACATGGATGGTGGGAGCCCCTCATAATGAGCACAGCACAGGGATGGTGGGAGCCCCTCATAATGAGCACAGGGATGGTGGGAGCCCCTCATAATGAGCACAGCACAGGGATGGAGGGAGCCCCTCATAATGAGCACAGCACAGGGATGGGGGAGCCCCTCATAATGAGCACAGCACAGGGATGGGGGGAGCCCCTCATAATGAGCACAGCACAGGGATGGGGGGAGCCCCTCATAATGAGCACAGCACAGGGATGATAGGAGCTCCTCATAATGAGCACAGCACAGGGATGGGGGGAGCCCCTCATAATGAGCACAGCACAGGGATGGGGGGAGCCCCTCATAATGAGCACAGCACAGGGATGATGGGAGCCCCTCATAATGAGCACAGCACAGGGATGGGGGGAGCTCCTCATAATGAGCACAGCACAGGGATGATAGGAGCTCCTCATAATGAGCACAGCACAGGGATGGGGGGAGCCCCTCATAATGAGCACAGCACAGGGATGGGGGGAGCCCCTCATAATGAGCACAGCACAGGGATGATGGGAGCCCCTCATAATGAGCACAGCACAGGGATGGGGGGAGCCCCTCATAATGAGCACAGCACAGGGATGGGGGGAGCCCCTCATAATGAGCACAGCACAGGGATGGAGGGAGCCCCTCATAATGAGCACAGGGATGGTGGGAGCCCCTCATAATGAGCACAGCACAGGGATGGAGGGAGCCCCTCATAATGAGCACAGCACAGGGATGGGGGGAGCCCCTCATAATGAGCACAGCACAGGGATGGGGGGAGCCCCTCATAATGAGCACAGCACAGGGATGGTGGGAGCCCCTCATAATGAGCACAGCACAGGGATGGGGGGAGCCCCTCATAATGAGCACAGCACAGGGATGGTGGGAGCCCCTCATAATGAGCACAGCACAGGGATGGGGGGAGCCCCTCATAATGAGCACAGCACAGGGATGGTGGGAGCCCCTCATAATGAGCACAGCACAGGGATGGGGGGAGCCCCTCATAATGAGCACAGCACAGGGATGGGGGGAGCCCCTCATAATGAGCACAGCACAGGGATGGTGGGAGACCCTCATAATGAGCACAGCACAGGGATGGTGGGAGCCCCTCATAATGAGCACAGCACAGGGATGGGGGAGCCCCTCATAATGAGCACAGCACAGGGATGGAGGGAGCCCCTCATAATGAGCACAGCACAGGGATGGGGGAGCCCCTCATAATGAGCACAACACAGGGATGGGGGGAGCCCCTCATAATGAGCACAGCACAGGGATGGGGGAGCCCCTCATAATGAGCACAGCACAGGGATGGGGGAGCCCCTCATAATGAGCACAGCACAGGGATGGGGGGAGCCCCTCATAATGAGCACAGCACAGGGATGGGGGGAGCCCCTCATAATGAGCACAGCACAGGGATGGGGGGAGCCCCTCATAATGAGCACAGCACAGGGATGGGGGAGCCCCTCATAATGAGCACAGCACAGGGATGGAGGGAGCCCCTCATAATGAGCACAGCACAGGGATGGGGGGAGCCCCTCATAATGAGCACAGCACAGGGATGGGGGAGCCCCTCATAATGAGCACAGCACAGGGATGGGGGGAGCCCCTCATAATGAGCACAGCACAGGGATGGGGGGAGCCCCTCATAATGAGCACAGCACAGGGATGGGGGGAGCCCCTCATAATGAGCACAGCACAGGGATGGGGGGAGCCCCTCATAATGAGCACAGCACAGGGATGGTGGGAGCCCCTCATAATGAGCACAGCACAGGGATGGGGGAGCCCCTCATAATGAGCACAGCACAGGGATGGGGGGAGCCCCTCATAATGAGCACAGCACAGGGATGGGGGGAGCCCCTCATAATGAGCACAGCACAGGGATGGGGGGAGCTCCTCATAATGAGCACAGCACAGGGATGGTGGGAGCCTCTCATAATGAGCACAGCACAGGGATGGTGGGAGCCCCTCATAATGAGCACAGCACAGGGATGGTGGGTGCCCCTCATAATGAGCACAGGGATGGTGGGAGCCCCTCATAATGAGCACAGGGATGGTGGGAGCCCCTCATAATGAGCACAGCACAGGGATGGAGGGAGCCCCTCATAATGAGCACAGCACAGGGATGGGGGGAGCCCCTCATAATGAGCACAGCACAGCGATGGTGGGAGCCCCTCATAATGAGCACAGCACAGGGATGGAGGGAGCCCCTCATAATGAGCACAGCACAGGGATGGGGGAGCCCCTCATAATGAGCACAGCACAGGGATGGTGGGAGCCCCTCATAATGAGCACAGCACAGGGATGGGGGAGCCCCTCATAATGAGCACAGCACAGGGATGGGGGGAGCCCCTCATAATGAGCACAGCACAGGGATGGTGGGAGCCCCTCATAATGAGCACAGCACAGGGATGGTGGGAGCCCCTCATAATGAGCACAGCACAGGGATGGTGGGAGCCTCTCATAATGAGCACAGCACAGGGATGGTGGGAGCCCCTCATAATGAGCACAGCACAGGGATGGAGGGAGCCCCTCATAATGAGCACAGCACAGGGATGGGGGGAGCCCCTCATAATGAGCACAGCACAGGGATGGTGGGAGCCCCTCCTAATGAGCACAGCACAGGGATGGGGGGAGCCCCTCATAATGAGCACAGCACAGGGATGGGGGGAGCCCCTCATAATGAGCACAGCACAGGGATGGGGGGAGCCCCTCATAATGAGCACAGCACAGGGATGGAGGGAGCCCCTCATAATGAGCACAGCACAGGGATGGGGGGAGCCCCTCATAATGAGCACAGCACAGGGATGGAGGGAGCCCCTCATAATGAGCACAGCACAGGGATGGGGGGAGCCCCTCATAATGAGCACAGCACAGGGATGGGGGGAGCCCCTCATAATGAGCACAGGGATGGGGGGAGCCCCTCATAATGAGCACAGCACAGGGATGGTGGGAGCCCCTCATAATGAGCACAGCACAGGGATGGGGGGAGCCCCTCATAATGAGCACAGCACAGGGATGGAGGGAGCCCCTCATAATGAGAACAGCACAGGGATGGTGGGAGCCCCTCATAATGAGCACAGCACAGGGATGGAGGGAGCCCCTCATAATGAGCACAGCACAGGGATGGGGGGAGCCCCTCATAATGAGCACAGCACAGGGATGGTGGGAGCCCCTCATAATGAGCACAGCACAGGGATGGTGGGAGCCCCTCCTAATGAGCACAGCACAGGGATGATGGGAGCCCCTCATAATGAGCACAGCACAGGGATGGTGGGAGCCCCTCATAATGAGCACAGCACAGGGATGGGGGAGCCCCTCATAATGAGCACAGCACAGGGATGGGGGGAGCCCCTCATAATGAGCACAGCACAGGGATGGGGGGAGCCCCTCATAATGAGCACAGCACAGGGATGGTGGGAGCCCCTCATAATGAGCACAGCACAGGGATGGTGGGAGCCCCTCATAATGAGCACAGTACAGGGATGGTGGGAACCCCTCATAATGAGCACAGCACAGGGATGGGGGGGTCCCTCATAATGAGCACAGCACAGGGATGGGGGGGAGCCCCTCATAATGAGCACAGCACAGGGATGGTGGGAACCCCTCATAATGAGCACAGCACAGGGATGGTGGGAACCCCTCATAATGAGCACAGTACAGGGATGGTGGGAACCCCTCATAATGAGCACAGCACAGGGATGGTGGGAGCCCCTCATAATGAGCACAGTACAGGGATGGTGGGAACCCCTCATAATGAGCACAGCAAAGGGATGGGGGGAGCCCCTCATAATGAGCACAGCACAGGGATGGGGGGAACCCCTCATAATGAGCACAGCACAGGGATGGAGGGAGCCCCTCATAATGAGCACAGCACAGGGATGGGGGGAGCCCCTCATAATGAGCACAGCACAGGGATGGGGGGAGCCCCTCATAATGAGCACAGCACAGGGATGGTGGGAGCCCCTCATAATGAGCACAGCACAGGGATGGGGGGAGCCCCTCATAATGAGCACAGCACAGGGATGGGGGAGCCCCTCATAATGAGCAAAGCACAGGGATGATGGGCGCCCCTCATAATGAGCACAGCACAGGGATGGGGGGAGCCCCTCATAATGAGCAAAGCACAGGGATGATGGGCGCCCCTCATAATGAGCACAGCACAGGGATGGGGGGAGCCCCTCATAATGAGCACAGCACAGGGATGGGGGGAGCCCCTCATAATGAGCACAGCACAGGGATGGGGGGGAGCCCCTCATAATGAGCACAGCACAGGGATGGGGGGGAGCCCCTCATAATGAGAACAGCACAGGGATGGTGGGAGCCCCTCATAATGAGCACAGCACAGGGATGGGGGGAGCCCCTCATAATGAGCACAGCACAGGGATGATGGGCGCCCCTCATAATGAGCACAGCACAGGGATGGTGGGAGCCCCTCATAATGAGCACAGCACAGGGATGGGGGGAGCCCCTCATAATGAGCACAGCACAGGGATGGGGGGGAGCCCCTCATAATGAGCACAGCACAGGGATGGGGGGGAGCCCCTCATAATGAGCACAGCACAGGGATGGGGGGAGCCCCTCATAATGAGCACAGCACAGGGATGGGGGGAGCCCCTCATAATGAGCAAAGCACAGGGATGATGGGAGCCCCTCATAATGAGCAAAGCACAGGGATGGTGGGCGCCCCTCATAATGAGCACAGCACAGGGATGGGGGGAGCCCCTCATAATGAGCAAAGCACAGGGATGATGGGCGCCCCTCATAATGAGCACAGCACAGGGATGGGGGGAGCCCCTCATAATGAGCACAGCACAGGGATGGGGGGAGCCCCTCATAATGAGCACAGCACAGGGATGGGGGGGAGCCCCTCATAATGAGCACAGCACAGGGATGGGGGGGAGCCCCTCATAATGAGAACAGCACAGGGATGGTGGGAGCCCCTCATAATGAGCACAGCACAGGGATGGGGGGAGCCCCTCATAATGAGCACAGCACAGGGATGATGGGCGCCCCTCATAATGAGCACAGCACAGGGATGGTGGGAGCCCCTCATAATGAGCACAGCACAGGGATGGGGGGAGCCCCTCATAATGAGCACAGCACAGGGATGGGGGGGAGCCCCTCATAATGAGCACAGCACAGGGATGGGGGGGAGCCCCTCATAATGAGAACAGCACAGGGATGGTGGGAGCCCCTCATAATGAGCACAGCACAGGGATGGGGGGAGCCCCTCATAATGAGCACAGCACAGGGATGGGGGGGAGCCCCTCATAATGAGCACAGCACAGGGATGGGGGGAGCCCCTCATAATGAGCACAGCACAGGGATGGGGGGAGCCCCTCATAATGAGCACAGGGATGGTGGGAGCCCCTCATAATGAGCACAGCACAGGGATGGAGGGAGCCCCTCATAATGAGCACAGCACAGGGATGGGGGGAGCCCCTCATAATGAGCACAGCACAGGGATGGTGGGAGCCCCTCATAATGAGCACAGCACAGGGATGGGGGGAGCCCCTCATAATGAGCACAGCACAGGGATGGAGGGAGCCCCTCATAATGAGCACAGCACAGGGATGGTGGGAGCCCCTCATAATGAGCACAGGGATGGTGGGAGCCCCTCATAATGAGCACAGCACAGGGATGGTGGGAGCCCCTCATAATGAGCACAGCACAGGGATGGGGGGAGCCCCTCATAATGAGCACAGGGATGGAGGGAGCCTCTCATAATGAGCACAGCACAGGGATGGTGGGGGCCCCTCATAATGAGCACAGCACAGGGATGGGGGGAGCCCCTCATAATGAGCACAGCACAGGGATGGTGGGAGCCCCTCATAATGAGCACAGCACAGGGATTGGGGGAGCCCCTCATAATGAGCACAGCACAGGGATGGTGGGAGCCCCTCATAATGAGCACAGCACAGGGATGGGGGGAGCCCCTCATAATGAGCACAGCACAGGGATGGGGGGAGCCCCTCATAATGAGCACAGCACAGGGATGGGGGGAGCCCCTCATAATGAGCACAGCACAGGGATGGGGGGAGCCCCTCATAATGAGCACAGCACAGGGATGGTGGGAGCCCCTCATAATGAGCACAGCACAGGGATGGGGGGAGCCCCTCATAATGAGCACAGCACAGGGATGGGGGGGAGCCCCTCATAATGAGCACAGCACAGGGATGGTGGGAGCCCCTCATAATGAGCACAGGGATGGTGGGAGCCCCTCATAATGAGCACAGCACAGGGATGGGGGGAGCCCCTCATAATGAGCACAGCACAGGGATGGGGGGAGCCCCTCATAATGAGCACAGCAAAGGGATGGGGGGAGCCCCTCATAATGAGCACAGCACAGGGATGGGGGGAGCCCCTCATAATGAGCACAGCACAGGGATGGTGGGAGCCCCTCATAATGAGCACAGCACAGGGATGGTGGGAGCCCCTCATAATGAGCACAGCACAGGGATGGTGGGAGCCCCTCATAATGAGCACAGCACAGGGATGGGGGGAGCCCCTCATAATGAGCACAGCACAGGGATGGTGGGAGCCCCTCATAATGAGCACAGCACAGGGATGGGGGGAGCCCCTCATAATGAGCACAGCACAGGGATGGGGGGAGCTCCTCATAATGAGCACAGCACAGGGATGGGGGGAGCTCCTCATAATGAGCACAGCACAGGGATGGTGGGAGCCCCTCATAATGAGCACAGCACAGGGATGGGGGGAGCCCCTCATAATGAGCACAGCACAGGGATGGGGGGAGCCCCTCATAATGAGCACAGCACAGGGATGGGGGGAGCCCCTCATAATGAGCACAGCACAGGGATGGGGGGAGCCCCTCATAATGAGCACAGGGATGGTGGGAGCCCCTCATAATGAGCACAGCACAGGGATGGGGGGAGCCCCTCATAATGAGCACAGCACAGGGATGGGGGGAGCCCCTCATAATGAGCACAGCACAGGGATGGGGGGAGCCCCTCATAATGAGCACAGCACAGGGATGGGGGGAGCCCCTCATAATGAGCACAGCACAGGGATGGGGGGAGCCCCTCATAATGAGCACAGCACAGGGATGGGGGGAGCCCCTCATAATCAGCACAGCACAGGGATGGTGGGAGCCCCTCATAATGAGCACAGCACAGGGATGGGGGGAGCCCCTCATAATGAGCACAGCACAGGGATGGGGGGAGCCCCTCATAATCAGCACAGCACAGGGATGGTGGGAGCCCCTCATAATGAGCACAGCACAGGGATGGGGGGAGCCCCTCATAATGAGCACAGCACAGGGATGGAGGGAGCCCCTCATAATGAGCACAGCACAGGGATGGTGGGAGCCCCTCATAATGAGCACAGCACAGGGATGGTGGGAGCCCCTCATAATGAGCACAGCACAGGGATGGTGGGAGCCCCTCATAATGAGCATAGGGATGGTGGGAGCCCCTCATAATGAGCACAGCACAGGGATGGAGGGAGCCCCTCATAATGAGCACAGCACAGGGATGGGGGGAGCCCCTCATAATGGGCACAGCACAGGGATGGTGGGAGCCCCTCATAATGAGCACAGCACAGGGATGGGGGGAGCCCCTCATAATGAGCACAGCACAGGGATGGGGGGAGCCCCTCATAATGAGCACAGCACAGGGATGGTGGGAGCCCCTCATAATGAGCACAGCACAGGGATGGGGGGAGCCCCTCATAATGAGCACAGCACAGGGATGGTGGGAGCCCCTCATAATGAGCACAGCACAGGGATGGGGGGAGCCCCTCATAATGAGCACAGCACAGGGATGGTGGGAGCCCCTCATAATGAGCACAGCACAGGGATGGTGGGAGCCCCTCATAATGAGCACAGCACAGGGATGGTGGGAGCCCCTCATAATGAGCACAGCACAGGGATGGTGGGAGCCCCTCATAATGAGCACAGCACAGGGATGGGGGGAGCCCCTCATAATGAGCACAGCACAGGGATGGGGGGAGCCCCTCATAATGAGCACAGCACAGGGATGGGGGGAGCCCCTCATAATGGGCACAGCACAGGGATGGGGGGAGCCCCTCATAATGAGCACAGCACAGGGATGGTGGGAGCCCCTCATAATGAGCACAGCACAGGGATGGTGGGAGCCCCTCATAATGAGCACAGCACAGGGATGGGGGGAGCCCCTCATAATGAGCACAGCACAGGGATGGTGGGAGCCCCTCATAATGAGCACAGCACAGGGATGGGGGGAGCCCCTCATAATGAGCACAGCACAGGGATGGTGGGAGCCCCTCATAATGAGCACAGCACAGGGATGGGGGGAGCCCCTCATAATGAGCACAGGGATGGTGGGTGCCCCTCATAATGAGCACAGGGATGGGGGGAGCCCCTCATAATGAGCACAGCACAGGGATGGGGGAGCCCCTCATAATGAGCACAACACAGGGATGGGGGGAGCCCCTCATAATGAGCACAGCACAGGGATGGGGGAGCCCCTCATAATGAGCACAGCACAGGGATGGGGGGAGCCCCTCATAATGAGCACAGCACAGGGATGGGGGAGCCCCTCATAATGAGCACAGCACAGGGATGGGGGAGCCCCTCATAATGAGCACAGCACAGGGATGGGGGAGCCCCTCATAATGAGCACAGCACAGGGATGGGGGGAGCCCCTCATAATGAGCACAGCACAGGGATGGGGGGAGCCCCTCATAATGAGCACAGCACAGGGATGGGGGGAGCCCCTCATAATGAGCACAGCACAGGGATGGGGGGAGCCCCTCATAATGAGCACAACACAGGGATGGGGGGAGCCCCTCATAATGAGCACAGCACAGGGATGGGGGAGCCCCTCATAATGAGCACAGCACAGGGATGGGGGAGCCCCTCATAATGAGCACAACACAGGGATGGGGGGAGCCCCTCATAATGAGCACAGCACAGGGATGGGGGAGCCCCTCATAATGAGCACAGCACAGGGATGGGGGAGCCCCTCATAATGAGCACAGCACAGGGATGGGGGAGCCCCTCATAATGAGCACAGCACAGGGATGGGGGGAGCCCCTCATAATGAGCACAGCACAGGGATGGGGGGAGCCCCTCATAATGAGCACAGCACAGGGATGGGGGGAGCCCCTCATAATGAGCACAACACAGGGATGGGGGGAGCCCCTCATAATGAGCACAGCACAGGGATGGGGGAGCCCCTCATAATGAGCACAGCACAGGGATGGTGGGAGCCCCTCATAATGAGCACAACACAGGGATGGGGGAGCCCCTCATAATGAGCACAGCACAGGGATGGTGGGAGCCCCTCATAATGAGCACAACACAGGGATGGGGGGAGCCCCTCATAATGAGCACAGCACAGGGATGGGGGGAGCCCCTCATAATGAGCACAGCAGGGGTACAGCCCCAGAAGGAAGTCAGCACAGCACAGGGATGGGGGGAGTCCCTCATAATGAGCACAGGGATGGTGGGAGCCCCTCATAATGAGCACAGCACAGGGATGGTGGGAACCCCTCATAATGAGCACAGCACAGCGATGGGGGTAGCCCCTCATAATGAGCACAGCACAGGGATGGTGGGAGCCCCTCATAATGAGCACAGCACAGGGATGGTGGGAACCCCTCATAATGAGCACAGCACAGGGATGGTGGGAGCCTCTCATAATGAGCACAACACAGGGATGGGGGAGCCCCTCATAATGAGCACAGGGATGGTGGGAGCCTCTCATAATGAGCACAGCACAGGGATGGTGGGAGCCCCTCATAATGAGCACAGCACAGGGATGGAGGGAGCCCCTCATAATGAGCACAGCACAGGGATGGTGGGAGCCCCTCATAATGAGCACAGCACAGGGATGGGGGGAGCCCCTCATAATGAGTACAGCACAGGGATTGGGGGAGCCCCTCATAATGAGCACAGCACAGGGATGGTGGGAGCCCCTCATAATGAGTACAGCACAGGGATTGGGGGAGCCCCTCATAATGAGCACAGCACAGGGATGGCGGGAGCCCCTCATAATGAGCACAGCACAGGGATGGTGGGAGCCCCTCATAATGAGCACAGCACAGGGATGGGGGAGCCCCTCATAATGAGCACAGCACAGGGATGGTGGGAGCCCCTCATAATGAGCACAGCACAGGGATGGTGGGAGCCCCTCATAATGAGCACAGCACAGGGATGATGGGAGCCCCTCATAATGAGCACAGCACAGGGATGGGGGGAGCCCCTCATAATGAGAACAGCACAGGGATGGTGGGAGCTCCTCATAATGAGCACAGCACAGGGATGGTGGGAGCCCCTCATAATGAGCACAGCACAGGGATGGGGGGAGCCCCTCATAATGAGCACAGCACAGGGATGGAGGGAGCCCCTCATAATGAGCACAGCACAGGGATGGGGGGAGCCCCTCATAATGAGCACAGCACAGGGATGGGGGGAGCCCCTCATAATGAGCACAGCACAGGGATGGTGGGAGCCCCTCATAATGAGCACAGCACAGGGATGGAGGGAGCCCCTCATAATGAGCACAGCACAGGGATGGTGGGAGCCCCTCATAATGAGCACAGCACAGGGATGGTGGGAGCCCCTCATAATGAGCACAGCACAGGGATGGGGGGAGCCCCTCATAATGAGCACAGCACAGGGATGGGGGGAGCCCCTCATAATGAGCACAGCACAGGGATGGTGGGAGCCCCTCATAATGAGCACAGCACAGGGATGGAGGGAGCCCCTCATAATGAGCACAGCACAGGGATGATGGGAGCCCCTCATAATGAGCACAGCACAGGGGTGGGGGGAGCCCCTCATAATGAGCACAGCACAGGGATGGTGGGAGCCCCTCATAATGAGCACAGCACAGGGATGATGGGAGCCCCTCATAATGAGCACAGCACAGGGATGGTGGGAGCCCCTCATAATGAGCACAGCACAGGGGTGGGGGGAGCCCCTCATAATGAGCACAGCACAGGGATGGTGGGAGCCCCTCATAATGAGCACAGCACAGGGATGGGGGGAGCCCCTCATAATGAGCACAGCACAGGGATGGGGGGAGCCCCTCATAATGAGCACAGCACAGGGATGATGGGAGCCCCTCATAATGAGCACAGCACAGGGATGGGGGGAGCCCCTCATAATGAGCACAGCACAGGGATGGGGGAGCCCCTCATAATGAGCACAGCACAGGGATGGGGGGAGCTCCTCATAATGAGCACAGCACAGGGATGGGGGAGCCCCTCATAATGAGCACAGCACAGGGATGGGGGGAGCCCCTCATAATGAGCACAGCACAGGGATGGTGGGTGCCTCTCATAATGAGCACAGCACAGGGATGGAGGGAGCCCCTCATAATGAGCACAGCACAGGGATGGTGGGAGCCCCTCATAATGAGCACAGCACAGGGATGGAGGGAGCCCCTCATAATGAGCACAGCACAGGGATGGTGGGAGCCCCTCATAATGAGCACAGCACAGGGATGGGGGGAGCCCCTCATAATGAGCACAGCACAGGGATGGGGGGAACCCCTCATAATGAGCACAGCACAGGGATGGGGGGAGCCCCTCATAATGAGCACAGCACAGGGATGGTGGGTGCCCCTCATACTGAGCACAGCACAGGGATGGTGGGAGCCCCTCATAATGAGCACAGGGATGGTGGGAGCCCCTCATAATGAGCACAGCACAGGGATGGGGGGAGCCCCTCATAATGAGCACAGCACAGGGATGGTGGGAGCCCCTCATACTGAGCACAGCACAGGGATGGTGGGAGCCCCTCATAATGAGCACAGCACAGGGATGGTGGGTGCCCCTCATAATGAGCACAGCACAGGGATGGTGGGTGCCCCTCATAATGGGCACAGCACAGGGATGGTGGGAGCCTCTCATAATGAGCACAGCACAGGGATGGTGGGTGCCCCTCATAATGAGCACAGCACAGGGATGGGGGGAGCCCCTCATAATGAGCACAGCACAGGGATGGGGGGAGCCCCTCATAATGAGCACAGCACAGGGATGGTGGGAGCCCCTCATAATGAGCACAGCACAGGGATGGGGGGAGCCCCTCATAATGAGCACAGCACAGGGATGGGGGGGTCCCTCATAATGAGCACAGCACAGGGATGGTGGGAGCCCCTCATAATGAGCACAGCACAGGGATGGAGGGAGCCCCTCATAATGAGCACAGCACAGGGATGGTGGGAGCCCCTCATAATGAGCACAGCACAGGGATGGTGGGAGCCCCTCATAATGAGCACAGCACAGGGATGGGGGGAGCCCCTCATAATGAGCACAGCACAGGGATGGTGGGAGCCCCTCATAATGAGCACAGGGATGGTGGGAGCCCCTCATAATGAGCACAGCACAGGGATGGGGGGAGCCCCTCATAATGAGCACAGCACAGGGATGGTGGGAGCCCCTCATACTGAGCACAGCACAGGGATGGTGGGAGCCCCTCATAATGAGCACAGGGATGGTGGGAGATCCTCATAATGAGCACAGCACAGGAATGGGGGGAGCTCCTCATAATGAGCACAGCACAGGGATGGTGGGAGCCCCTCATAATGAGCACAGCACAGGGATGGGGGGAGCCCCTCATAATGAGCACAGCACAGGGATGGTGGGAGCCCCTCATAATGAGCACAGGGATGGTGGGAGATCCTCATAATGAGCACAGCACAGGAATGGGGGGAGCTCCTCATAATGAGCACAGCACAGGGGTGGGGGGAGCCCCTCATAATGAGCACAGCACAGGGATGGGGGGAGCCCCTCATAATGAGCACAGCACAGGGATGGGGGGAGCCCCTCATAATGAGCACAGCACAGGGATGGTGGGTGCCCCTCATAATGAGCACAGCACAGGGATGGTGGGTGCCCCTCATAATGAGCACAGCACAGGGATGGTGGGTGCCCCTCATAATGGGCACAGCACAGGGATGGTGGGAGCCTCTCATAATGAGCACAGCACAGGGATGGTGGGTGCCCCTCATAATGAGCACAGCACAGGGATGGGGGGAGCCCCTCATAATGAGCACAGCACAGGGATGGGGGGAGCCCCTCATAATGAGCACAGCACAGGGATGGGGGGGTCCCTCATAATGAGCACAGCACAGGGATGGTGGGAGCCCCTCATAATGAGCACAGCACAGGGATGGAGGGAGCCCCTCATAATGAGCACAGCACAGGGGTGGTGGGAGCCCCTCATAATGAGCACAGCACAGGGATGGGGGGAGCCCCTCATAATGAGCACAGCACAGGGATGGGGGGAGCCCCTCATAATGAGCACAGCACAGGGATGGGGGAGCCCCTCATAATGAGCACAGCACAGGGATGGTGGGGGCCCCTCATAATGAGAACAGCAGAGGGATGGGGGGAGCCCCTCATAATGAGCACAGCACAGGGATGGGGGTAGCCCCTCATAATGAGCACAGCACAGGGATGGTGGGTGCCTCTCATAATGAGCACAGCACAGGGATGGGGGGAGCCCCTCATAATGAGCACAGCACAGGGATGGTGGGAGCCCCTCATAATGAGCACAGCACAGGGATGGTGGGAGCCCCTCATAATGAGCACAGCACAGGGATGGGGGGAGCCCCTCATAATGAGCACAGCACAGGGATGGAGGGAGCCCCTCATAATGAGCACAGCACAGGGATGGGGGGAGCCCCTCATAATGAGCACAGCACAGGGATGATGGGAGCCCCTCATAATGAGCACAGCACAGGGATGGTGGGAGCCCCTCCTAATGAGCACAGCACAGGGATGGGGGGAGCCCCTCCTAATGAGCACAGCACAGGGATGGTGGGTGCCCCTCATAATGAGCACAGGGATGGGGGGAGCCCCTCATAATGAGCACAGCACAGGGATGATGGGAGCCCCTCATAATGAGCACAGCACAGGGATGGTGGGAGCCCCTCATAATGAGCACAGCACAGGGATGGTGGGAGCCCCTCATAATGAGCACAGCACAGGGATGGTGGGTGCCCCTCATAATGAGCACAGGGATGGGGGGAGCCCCTCATAATGAGCACAGCACAGGGATAGTGGGAGCCCCTCATAATGAGCACAGCACAGGGATGGTGGGAGCCCCTCATAATGAGCACAGCACAGGGATGGTGGGAGCCCCTCATAATGAGCACAGCACAGGGATGGTGGGTGCCCCTCATAATGAGCACAGGGATGGTGGGTGCCCCTCATAATGAGCACAGGGATGGGGGGAGCCCCTCATAATGAGCACAGCAGGGGTACAGCCCCAGGAGGAAGTCAGCACAGCACAGGGAGCATAATGAGTCGATGACTGCCATATTGAGAAAGGTATTTTTTGCTTTTTAAATTCATCATAACGAATGTTCGTAATTGTTACGAAAAGTTAACGAACCGAACGAAAATTCATTTTCAATCCAAATTGAATTTTGGACACGAATTACGAAATAACGGCTAATACGGAACGAAACAAAAGAAAATGTATTGATGGCAAGACTCGTTATGTCAGTGTACCAAGCCCCCCTGGGCTAATTCGGCCAACATTATTATTAGTGTTACCCCCTTCCGGATTCTTCGCAAAAGATGTGGCTGAAGTCGAAACAGAGGAAAAGCATCAAATAGGGAGATCTGGTCCCTAAGGCGTTACCAGTGCATCTACCCCTATTGCCAGTGGGGCCCTCGTCTCGGACACAACCTGTCCCAACTTATTGTAGAACTTGGAATCTAATAGATTCACCTGCAGAGTTCCCCCTGCCACTGTCCTGTACCTGGAATATGCACTGACAATGGTTCACCTTCCCGAGCGGCATGACTCCTGGTGACGCCCCGGTGTTTGATATATATGCCCCTGCAGAGGCTTTTCTGGATAGAACCTACAACTGGTTTGCACCATAATCCAGAGCAAGGCATAGTGGCCAAAAGTTCCAAGATATTTATGGGCAGTATACCCTCCTGTGAAGTCTACTGAACTGTAGCCACCCTCAAACCAAACAGAGAAACTGGCATCAGTGGTTATTATCTCCCAATACAAGAAAGGAAGAATTCAACCTTTCTAGATTCCGAACCATCAACCACCAATCTTTAGCTGTGCAACCCCCCCAAGAACAGAGCCCTTCGGCAATCCAATGCCTTGATCTTCAAGTTCCAGATAGAGAGAAGGATCCTCTACCAAGACCTTACATAAGGAATGTGCTTCGACCTAGATACAGCTTCCTACTGCAAAATGTATCAAAGGAAAATCTGGACCAACTGTTTCCTGAGCAAAGGTTATTGAGGTATACTGAGATTGACACCCCCTGCATCGTTAGCAAGTCCAGCACCAGAACTAGGAGCGAAGGATGGTCACAAAAAGAAAACGGGTGACTTTCCCCCTGAAATTACAGAAATCTTTGATGAGGCTGGAAACAACCCGGCACATGAAGCTGTGCGTTTCCTGATGATTACGTGCACCGCAATCTACCTCTTGCAGAGAGGTCATCACTGAACAGACCAAGCCTAACTGAAAAGAAGGATGCTCAGCGGATTGAGATCTTAACCACTTAAGCCCCGGACCATTTGGTAGCTAAAGGACCAGAGGTGAATTCAGAATTTTGCACTGCGCTGTTTAAATGTAAATTGTGCGGACATGCAATGTTGTACCCAAACGAAATTTGCGTCCTTTGCTTCCCACAAATAGAGCTTTCTTTTAATGGTATTTGATTGCCTCTGCGATTTTTATTTTTTGCGATATAAACGGAAAAAGACCGAAAATTTAGAAAACAAATGATATTTTCTACTTTTTGTTATAAGAAAATCGAATAAACTCAATTTTAGTCATACATTTAGGCCAAAATGTATTCAGCCACATGTCTTTAGTAAAAAAAATGTCAATAAGCGTATATTTATTGGTTTGCGCAAAAGTTATAGCGTCTACAAACTAGGGTACATTTTCTGGAATTTACACAGCTTTTAATTTATGACTGCCTATCTCATTTCTTGAGGCGCTAAAATGACAGGGCAGTACAAACCCCCCCAAATGACCCCATTTTGGAAAGTAGACACCCCAAGGAAATTGCTGAGAGGCATGTTGAGCCCATTGAATTTTTTTTTTTGTCATTATTCAATCACTTGGGACAAAAAAATAAATAAAAAAATTACAAAAAGTTGTCACTAAATGATATATTGCTCACACATGCCATGGTTATATGTGGAATTGCACCCCAAAATACATTCTGCTGCTTCTCCTGAGTACGGGGATACCACATGTGTGGGACTTTTTAGGAGCCTAGCCGCGTACGGGACCCCGGAAACCAAGCACCGCCTTCAGGATTTCTAAGGGCACAAATTTTTGATTTCACTCCTCACTACCTATCACAGTTTCGAAGGCCATAAAATGCCAAAATAGCACAAAACCCCCCCAAATGACCCCATTTTGGAAAGTAGACACCCCAAGCTGTTTGCTGAGAGGCATGGTGAGTATTTTACAGCTCTCATTTGTTTTTGAAAATGAAGAATTTTTTTTTTCTTTTTTTTTTTCAATTTTCAAACCTTTGTGACAAAAAGCGAGATCTGCAAAATACTCAACATATCTCTCAGCAAATAGCTTGGGGTGTCTACTTTCCAAAATGGGGTCATTTGGGGGGGTTTTGTGCCATCTGGGCATTCCATGGCCTCCGAAACTGTGATAGGCAGTGAGGAGTGAAATCAAAAATTTACACCCTTAGAAAGCCTGAAGGCAGTGATTGGTTTTTGGGGTCCTGTACGCGGCTAGGCTCCCCAAAAGTCTCACACATGTGGTATCCCCGTACTCAGGAGAAGCAGCAGAATGTATTTTGGGGTGTAATTCCACATATGCCCATGGCATGTTTGAGCAATATATCATTTAGTGACAACTTTGTGCAAAAAAATAAATAAAAAAATTGTATTTTTTCCGCAACTTGTGTCAACATATAAAATATTCCATGGACTCGACATGCCTCTCAGTATATAGCTTTGGGTGTCTACTTTCCAAAATGGGGTCATTTGGGGGGGTTTGAACTGTTCTGGCATTTTATACACAACATTAGGAAGCTTACATCCACTCTTCTAACCACTTGAAGACAAAGCCCTTTCTGACACTTTTTGTTTACATGAAAACATATTTTTTTTTGCAAGAAAATTATGTTGAACCCCCAAACATTATATATATTTTTAAAGCAAAGGCCCTACAGAATAAAATGGTGGGTGTTGCATTTTTTTTTCTACACAGTATTTGCGCAGCGATTTTTCAAATGCATTTTTTGGGGAAAAAATACACTTTTTTTAATTTTAATGCACTAAAACACACTTTTATTTCATCAAACATTTGGGATAAAGATGATCTTAGGCCGAGTACATAGATACCAAACACGACATGCTTTAAAATTTCGCAGAAACGCGCATTGGCGACAAACTACATACATTTTTAAAAGCCTTTAAAAGCCTTTACAGGTTACCCCGTTAGATTTACAGAGGAGGTCTACTGCTAAAATTACTGCCCTCGATCTGACCTTCGCGGTGATACCTCACATGCATGGTGCAATTGCTGTTTACATATGACGCCAGACCGACGCTTGCGTTCGCCATTGGGCAAGAGCAGGGCAGGACAGGGGTGCTTTTTTTTAAAATTTTTTTTTTATTATTAATTTTGCTTTTTTATTTTATTTTTAAATTGTTCCTTCCATATTTATTTATTTTTAATCATTTTTATTGTTATCTCAGGGAATGTAAATATCCCCTATGATAGTAATAGGTAGTGACAGGTACTCTTTTTTTTGAAAAAAAATGGGGTCTAGACCCTAGATCTTTCCTCTGCCCTCAAAGCATCTGACCACACCAAGATCGGTGTGATAAAATGCTTTCCCAATTTCCCAATGGCACTTTTTATATCCGGGGGGGGGGGGGACATTCCCTCCCACTGCTTGTAAAAGCAGTCCAGAGGCTAATTAGCCACTAGGATTGCTTTTACATGAAAGCCGGCCGCTGGCTGAAAAGAATGATACCAAGATGATACCTAAACCCGCAGGCATCATTCTGGTATAACCATTCAAAGTCCAGCAATATACCAGTACGTTGCTGGTCCTTGTTGGACATGTATTGTAATCTTTTTTTCATGCAGCCTGGTGGCTGAACGAAAAAAGAGATTGATCGGTGGGTATGCCCACCATTAGAATACCGCCCTTCATCCACCCACTTCCAATGATGGGCATACACGCACCATTTATATATGCCGAAGCATGGGGGCATCCTCCCGCAAAAGTTATGCCGCGTACACACGGTCGGACTTTTCCACGGGCAAGCCTCCGTCGGAATTTCGACCTTATGTACGCGGCATTAGGAGCAAAATCGCTCCTCCGCCCCTGCTGCCCCAATGCTTCGGCATATTTGCTTTTTTTATTTAACTGTGGTGGTGAAATCACCTCCTACAGCACTGGAGTCGCAGGGATCAGGCCTGTCTCTGCGAACGCTGCAGTTATGTGTGTTGTGTTTTGTAAGTGACAGTGATCGATCGATACTGCACTTGGGTGGCCTGGGCTGGACGGAGGGGCAAAACGCAGGTGCCAGCAGGTATCTGGGCTGATCCCGCTAACACTGCGTTTTTGGGAACCCTAAACTGCTGGGGATGCTAGTATAGATCTGATCTGATCAGATCAGATATTGATCTGTTCAGATACTATACCACTAAGGGAGGTGTATGCTTCACGCGTGGGTGTTAGCGTTACTGGCACTAACCTGACGCTGCCTGGGGTGTGACGCAGACCCTCTCTGATGCTAAAACCTAATTGATATCACCCGCCGGGCGATCAGGGGGTTAAACCTTTATTGGGTTATATACGGCGGGTGCCCTGACACTATAAAAAGCAAACTAACTAACCAGCGTCACCCGTAACACTTATATGGTGATCACTGGTGAAAGGGTTAACTAGGGGCAATCAGGGGGTTAAAACCTTTATTAGATAATATATGGGGGTACCTGACGCTATAAAAACCTGCGGCGAACCTAAAAAAAATTACTGGCTACCGATCTGCATCACCGACACTAAGACAGCGTTTAGACAAATGATCGCTTAGCGACAGTGGTGATAGGGGGTGAAAGGGTTCCCTGGAGGGCGATCAAGGGGGTTAAACCTTTATTAGATAATTTATGGGGGTATCCGACGCTATAAAAACCTGCGGCGAACCTAAAAAAAAAATACTGGGTACCGATCTGCATCACCGACGCTAAGACAGCGATCAGAAAAATGATCGCTTAGCGACGGCGGTGCTAGGGGGTGAAAGGGTTATCTGGGGGGTGATCAAGGGGTTAAACCTTTATTAGGGGGGGTTAGGGGGCTACACTGGACCTAAAACTAAATGTAGTGACACTTTTACAGTCACAAATGTCACTGATTGCAGTGATCAGTAAATAAATGGTCACTGCAATCAGTGACACTGTGGCTGGGGGCTGGGGGGTGATCTGGGGGGGCCTGGGGGGGCGATTTGTGTGCCTATGTGTCCTGGTGTCAGTGTAGTGTTAGTGTACTGACCTGTGTGTCTTCTCTTGTACAGCGCTCGGTATATGTGAGCGCCGCACAGGAGATGACATCACTTCCTCCTGCTTCCTCTGCCTGTGTAAACATTACACAGCAGAGGGAGCATTTCCATTTGCCGGGAGCGATCGCGGGGGGGTGGACGGAATCGAATGGCCGCCCCCTCATGTCGGATCGCTCCCCAACGAATACCGACCGCTCACTGTATAGGAGGGGGGTCCGATCGGACCCCCCAACTGTACAAAGGCAATCACGTACACTCTACGTGATTGTGCCTGTCGGTGCCATTGTGCCGACGTATATATACAGTGAGTGGTCGTTAAGTGGTTAAGATAGACCTCATGTCCCTATTCAGTATTGAAGCTGCTACCATTTAATTGTTTTACAATAAGGAGCCCATAAATTTTGCTCCAAAACCCAATGCAAGGCCAAGACTTCTCTAAAATCTTATGGTCTGAGATATTCTCAAACAGAGCAACCTCAGATGCCTCCCTCACTTAGGAGGGAAACCTGGGCAGTCTCCCATTCAAGTACTAACCAAGCTTAACCCGAGATCAGGCACCACAGTGGCTCAGATCACCCTGATCCCATTGGTCCAACAGGAGACATGAACATTGCCAGACCACTGAACCTGAGGGCAGTGTACCTGCCTCACCCTTCTAAGTCATTTAGCTAGTCTAAAAGATACATAATAAAGTGACTGTATTAGACAAACTAATACACAGTTCCACAAGGATGCAGGCCTAGACAAATGTTGGTCTACCACTATACAACCCCGTAGGTATACAAGTATGCAGATACCCAGTTATACATATATTCTTGCCATGCATGCATCTCACGGCAAATAAGCACACATGTATACAGTTTAAATCAACTAAACACATATGTATGCAGTACAAATGAAGACATGCCAGCATGCGTTTAAGCAATATGCATTTATGGAGGCATGTGTTCATGGAAGGATGTAGGTATGTGCTTAAAGTGGAGTTCCACCCAAAAATGGAACTTCCGCTTTTCAGAATCCTCCCCCCCCCCTCCAGTGTCACATTTGGTACCTTCCAGGGCTTCACTTCATGATTCCCTTACCGAAGATGGTGGCGCCTCCACCCGAGAGACAGATCGGCTTCAGGTGCCGACATCGCGGGCACCCAGGACAGGTAAGTGTCCATATATTAAAAGTCAGCAGCTGCAGTATTTGTAGCTGCTGACTTTTAATTATTAGTTTTTTTCGGCGGAACTCCGCTTTAAGCAAATATGCGTTTAGGCAAAACACGAAGACGTGTCCATGCAAACACGCACTTACGCAATACGTACCCATGGAGACCTGCATTTACAGAATAAGCAAGCATGCGTTTATGAAACATATATTACGCATAAGCGTTGGATACAGTTCCCCCACATGGCTCATGTGGAAGGTAAAGTCTCCAGGATTGGAAATATCAGTTTATAAATGGATAGAAAACTGGCTAAAAGACAGAATTCACAGAGTAGTGGTTAATGATTCTTACTCTGAATGGTGGAAGGTTATCAGTGGTGTACCCCAAGGTTCAGTGCTGGGACCCTTACTTTTTAATATGTTTATAAATGATATTGGGTCTGGGAGTAAAAGTAACATTTCTGTCTTTGCAGATGACACTAAGCTATGCAGGGGAATAACGTCCTTACAGGATGTCGCCAATTTACAAGCCGACTTCAATGCTCTGTCTGATTGGGCGACTATGTGGCAGATGAGGTTTAATGGTGATAAATGTAAAGTTCTGCACTTGGGGGCTAAGAATATGAATGCATCATACATACTAGGGGGAGTACAACTGGGGGGGTCCGTAGTGGAGAAGGATCTGGGAGGATCCGTAGTGGAGAAGGATCTGGGGGGATCCGTAGTGGAGAAGGATCTGGGGGGGATCCGTAGTGGAGAAGGATCTGGGGGGGATCCGTAGTGGAGAAGGATCTGGGGGGATCCGTAGTGGAGAAGGATCTGGGGGGATCCGTAGTGGAGAAGGATCTGGGGGGGTCCGTAGTGGAGAAAGATCTGGGGGGATCCGTAGTGGAGAAGTATCTGGGGGGGGATCCGTAGTGGAGAAGTATCTGGGGGGGATCCGTAGTGGAGAAGGATCTGGGGGGGATCCGTAGTGGAGAAAGATCTGGGGGATCCGTAGTGGAGAAGGATCTGGGGGGATCCGTAGTGGAGAAGGATCTGGGTGGATCCGTAGTGGAGAAGGATCTGGGGGGGATTCGTAGTGGAGAAGGATCTGGGGGGGATCCGTAGTGGAGAAGGATCTGGGGATCCGTAGTGGAGAAGGATCTGGGGGGATCCGTAGTGGAGAAGGATCTGGGGGGATCCGTAGTGGAGAAGGATCTGGGAGGATCCGTAGTGGAGAAGGTTCTGGGGGATCCGTAGTGGAGAAGGATCTGGGGGATCCGTAGTGGAGAAGGATCTGGGGGGATCCGTAGTGGAGAAGGATCTGGGGGGATCCGTAGTGGAGAAGGATCTGGGGGGGATCCGTAGTGGAGAAGGATCTGGGGGAATCCGTAGTGGAGAAGGATCTGGGGGGGATCCGTAGTGGAGAAGGATCTGGGGGGATCCGTAGTGGAGAAGGATCTGGGGGGATCCGTAGTGGAGAAGGATCTGGGGGGGATCCGTAGTGGAGAAGGATCTGGGGGGATCCGTAGTGGAGAAGGATCTGGGGGGATCCGTAGTGGAGAAGGATCTGGGGGGGATCCGTAGTGGAGAAGGATCTGGGGGAATCCGTAGTGGAGAAGGATCTGGGGGGGATCCGTAGTGGAGAAGGATCTGGGGGGGATCCGTAGTGGAGAAGGATCTGGGTGGATCCGTAGTGGAGAAGGATCTGGGGGGATCCGTAGTGGAGAAGGATCTGGGGGGATCCGTAGTGGAGAAGGATCTGGGGGGGATCCGTAGTGGAGAAGGATCTGGGGGAATCCGTAGTGGAGAAGGATCTGGGGGGGATCCGTAGTGGAGAAGGATCTGGGGGGGATCCGTAGTGGAGAAGGATCTGGGGGGATCCGTAGTGGAGAAGGATCTGGGGGGGATCCGTAGTGGAGAAGGATCTGGGGGGATCCGTAGTGGAGACGGATCTGGGGGGATCCGTAGTGGAGAAGGATCTGGGGGGATCCGTAGTGGAGAAGGATCTGGGGGGGATCCGTAGTGGAGAAGGATCTGGGGGGGATCCGTAGTGGAGAAGGATCTGGGGGGGATCCGTAGTGGAGAAGGATCTGGGGGGAATCCGTAGTGGAGAAGGATCTGGGGGGGATCCGTAGTGGAGAAGGATCTGGGGGGATCCGTAGTGGAGAAGGATCTGGGGGGATCCATAGTGGAGAAGGATCTGGGGGGATCCGTAGTGGAGAAGGATCTGGGGGGATCCGTAGTGGAGAAGGATCTGGGGGGATCCGTAGTGGAGAAGGATCTGGGGGGAATCCGTAGTGGAGAAGGATCTGGGGGGGATCCGTAGTGGAGAAGGATCTGGGGGGATCCGTAGTGGAGAAGGATCTGGGGGGATCCATAGTGGAGAAGGATCTGGGGGGATCCGTAGTGGAGAAGGATCTGGGGGGATCCGTAGTGGAGAAGGATCTGGGGGATCCGTAGTGAAGAAGGATCTGGGGGATCCGTAGTGGAGAAGGATCTGGGGGGATCCGTAGTGGAGAAGGTTCTGGGGGCATCCGTAGTGGAGAAGGATCTGGGGGGGATCCGTAGTGGAGAAAGATCTGGGGGGGATCCGTAGTGGAGAAGGATCTGGGGGGGATCCGTAGTGGAGAAGGATCTGGGGGGATCCGTAGTGGAGAAGGATCTTGGGGGGGATCCGTAGTGGAGAAGGATCTGGGGGTTTTGGTAGATCATAAGCTCAATAATAACATGCAATGCCAAGCTGCGGTTTCCAAAGTGAGCAAAGTCCTTTCTTGTATAAGAGGAGCTCAGCTATGAGGAAAGATTAGAGGAACTGAATTTATTCTCTCTTGAGAAGAGGAGAATAAGGGGGGATATGATCAACATGTACAAATATATAAGGGGGTCCATATAGTGAACTTGGTGTTGAGTTATTCACTTCACGGTCATCACAGAGGACAAGGGGGCACTCTTTACATCTAGAGGAAAAGAGATTTCACCTCCAAATACGGAAAGGTTTCTTCACAGCAAAGCCCTGTACACACAGCCGAGAATCCCGTCAGGAAAAAAACGTTGTTTCCTGACGAGATTCCAGGCAAGCTTTATTTGCCAAGCCGTGCTGTGACAGGGGTCACTTTGGGCATAGGGTGACTGAGGAAATATATCTTGGACTACCTAAAATGGGATAGTAATATTAATCCACAATATTTACTGTTCGTTGATCCTGAACTCAACAGGTTAATTGAAAGGGTTGATGTGTTCAACTTCAATCACCCACCTGCCTGTTGTGATGTAAATGAATCTAGGATGGCTTCTGAAGACCCTTTCATTGTGAATAGTGATAATTAACTCTGTACTTGTGTGTATTGTAAAGCAGACAGACAGTCTGGTGAATATAAAGGTCATGCATAGTCATTTAAGATGTAAAGGGATTAGCTAAGAGATGTCAGAATATGTGTATTGGGAGCTTGTTATGTAACCATTGTGTGATGTGGTGGGTGGAGTTGGACCATTGTTCATTTAGATTAATGCAGTATTATTTTGGTGTATAAAAAGAGCCTGCTCTCATTAAAGATTGTCAGACCAGTTGGAAACTTCATACAGAGTGGTTGTCTCGTCTGCGGAGGGAGAAGTATTTGTATGGGATCTTATTCAGCTGGTTGGGGTGTCTGGTGCTTGTCATGTGTTCGGAGAGGGAATATCCTAAACGGCGTTAACCCCTTTCATACTTGGGGTGCCGTTACACGTACGTACAGACAGCCATTCAAAAGAACCGCCGTTCTTTTGAATGGCAAGAACGCGGTGACGTCATAGACTACGACGAGCATGCGCTCGTCACATTTAATGCCGTCGCCGCCATCTTGCTTCACCCTACACTACCCTTGTAAGCTACTGCGCATGTGTCGAAGTCTCATCTAACATGCGCGGGCTTACCGAAGGACAGGTAAGCTTGTAGCCTCATACACACACACACACAGTTTTCTTGTCGGGAAACAGGCAGACCAGAATCCCGATGAGAAAATAGGGAGCAGGTTCTCTATTTTTCTCGTAGAGATTCCCAGCAGTTTTCTCGACGAGAAACCATACACACGGCCGGTTTTCTCTGCAAAATGCTCTACCAGCATTTTTCTTGCCGAGAAAACCGGCCGTGTGTACAAAGCTTCAGAGCTGTGAAAATGTGGAATGGACTCCCTGCAGAGGTGGATCTGGCAGATCAGTAGATTGCTATAAGAAAGGTCTGGATACTTTCCTAAATGTACAGAATATAACTGAGTACTGACATTTATAGGGAAAGGTGATCCGGGGAAAATCCGATTGCCTCTCGGGGGATCAGGAAGGAATTTTTTTCCCCTGCTGTAGCAAATTGGATCTCATGCTCTGCTGGGGTTTTTTGCCTTCCTCTGGATCACCTGTGGGTATAGAATTGGGTATATGGGATTGTACGATATTATTTTTTTTCGGTTGAACTGGATGGACTTGTGTCTTTTTTCAACCTGACTAACTATGTAACTATGTATGCAACACGCATCTATGCAAACATGTGTCTATGCACAGTGGTGTAGTGGTTACTTACACTTACACCTAGCAGCAAAAGGGTCACTGGTTCGAATCCCGACCACGACACCATCTGCATGTTCTCTGCGTGGGTTTCCTCCGGGTACTCCGGTTTCCTCCCACACTACAAAGACATGCTGGTAGGTTAATTGGATCTTGTCCAAATTGGCCCAGTATATATGTATATATGTGTGTACGACTGTGTGTCCCAAGCGTGTTGAGATCCTACGGAGTAAAATGACCGCAACCGCCAAGCAGACACTGGCTGCAAAAAGCGCCTAGAGGTGATTCAGTTTGCATGTGAGCGCTATACAAGTCACTAGTTCATGCAAACACGTATATCTAGGCAACATGCATACACACTTAAGCCCACACGTCTATACAAACATATGCTTATAAAAACCAGCGTCTACGCAACGTGTCCGTGCAAAATGCGCCGTCATGGCACGCCGGGGGGGGGGGGGCTGCATTTCGGGGCGGATGGGCTGCGCCCGCTTATTGGGCACTTTTATCACTTGTCTGACGAAAGGGTCCTACACGGCTCCGAAACGTTACACTTTTGTGATGTTTTTAAAATAATAAAAACTTTTTGGACGTAATTGGAACGATCCTTGGTGTGCTGGCGAATATGGTCGATTGTGATGTTTCAGGACCCATCTGGTAATCGCTGCAGCACCCATTATCCTATAAAAGCCGCTTTTCCAGGAACGTGTGTAAGTGGAATATTGAGTAGACTGCTTATTGGGCACGAGGGCCACGGAGCGGGGCCCTCTGTGAACATGTACCTATGCAGGCTTGTGTTCTATGCAAGTAAGCAAGCATGTATACTATGCTGCACCTGGGTCCATACAAGTTATAGTCAGGACTAGCCAAGTACACAGGCATCCAATGCAGCTTCAACAGCCTAAGGCCTCTTCCACACTTGTGCGACCCGTCCTGCGACTTGGGACTGCAAGGTCGCCTGACAAGTTGCACCCCATGATTTCCAGTGAGTATATCTGTGAGCCTTTACGTCGCATGGCGACCTCCAACCTTGGCATGACTTGAGGCCCATAAATCTCAAGATTACACAGGCACTGCTTCACGTCGCTACAAAATCGCATTAAAGTTGCGGTCAAAATGGGTGACTTTAAAAAGCGCACAAGTGTGAAAAGGGAGCCCAAAACTAAGCTCCTGCAGACCCAATGCATGCGTTTTTGGAGACACAACTCCTTCAAGTGCACCGATGCCCATGTTCTTCCAAACATGTGCTTATGCCAACATCTATACAAAACGCATGTTTATTAACCACTTAAGCCCCGGACCATTTGGTAGCTAAAGGACCAGAGGTGAATTCAGAATTTTGCACTGCGCTGCTTTAACTGTAAATTGTGCGGACATGCAATGTTGTACTGAAACGAAATTTGCGTCCTTTTCTTCCCACAAATAGAGCTTTCTTTTAATGGTATTTGATTGCCTCTGTGATTTTTATTTTTTGCGATATAAACGGAAAAAGACCGAAAATTTTGAAAAAAAATATGATATTTTCTACTTTTTGTTATAAGAAAAATCGAATAAACTCAATTTTAGTCATACATTTAGGCCAAAATGTATTCAGCCACATGTCTTTAGTAAAAAAAATGTCAATAAGCGTATATTTATTGGTTTGCGCAAAAGTTATAGCGTTTACAAACTAGGGTACATTTTCTGGAATTTACACAGCTTTTAGTTTATGACTGCCTATCTCATTTCTTGAGGTGCTAAAATGGCAGGGCAGTACAAACCCCCCCCAAATGACCCCATTTTGGAAAGTAGACACCCCAGCAGGGAAATTGCTGAGAGGCCTGTTGAGCCCATTGAATATTTTTGTCCCAAGTGATTGAATAATGACAAAAAAAAATAAAAAATTACAAAAAGTTGTCACTAAATGATATATTGCTCACACATGCCATGGTTATATGTGGAATTGCACCCCAAAATACATTTTGCTGCTTCTCCTGAGTACGGGGATACCACATGTGTGGGACTTTTTAGGAGCCTAGCCGCGTACGGGACCCCGGAAACCAAGCACCGCCTCCAGGATTTCTAGGCACAAATTTTTGATTTCACTCCTCACTACCTATCACAGTTTTGAAGGCCATAAAATGCCAAGATGGCACAAACCCCCCCAAATGACCCCATTTTGGAAAATAGACACCCCAAGCTGTTTGCTGAGAGGCATGGTGAGTATTTTACAGCTCTCATTTGTTTTTGAAAATGAAGAAAGACATTTCTTTTTTTTTTTTTTTTTTAATTTTTAAAACTTTGTGACAAAAAGCGAGATCTGCAAAATACTCAACATATCTCTCAGCAAATAGCTTGAGGTGTCTACTTTCCAAAATGGGGTCATTTGGGGGGGTTTTGAACTGTCCTGGCATTTTATACACAACATTAGGAAGCTTACATCCACTCTTCTAACCACTTGAAGACAAAGCCCTTTCTGACACTTTTTGTTTACATGAAAACATTTTTTTTTTTTGCAAGAAAATTATGTTGAACCCCCAAACATTATATATATTTTTAAAGCAAAGGCCCTACAGATTAAAATAGTGGGTGTTGCATTTTTTTTTTCCACACAGTATTTGCGCAGCGATTTTTCAAACGCATTTTTTGGGGGAAAAACACACTTTTTTTATTTTTAATGCACTAAAAAACACTACATTGCCCAAATGTTTGATGAAATAAAAAAGATGATCTTAGGCCGAGTACATAGATACCAAACACGACATGCTTTAAAATTGCGCACAAACGCGCAGCGGCGAGAAACTACATTCATTTTTAAAAGCATTTAAAAGCCTTTACAGGTTACCCCGTTAGATTTACAGAGGAGGTCTACTGCTAAAATTACTGTCCTCGATCTGACCTTCGCGGTGATACCTCACATGCATGGTGCAATTGCTGTTTACATATGACGCCAGACCGACGCTTGCGTTCGCCTTTGCGCAAGAGCAGGGGGGGACAGCGGTACTTTTTTTTTTTTTTTTTTTATTTATTTTGCTTTTTTATTCTATTTTTAAATTGTTCCTTCCATATTTTTTTGTTTTTTATCATTTTTATTGTTATCTCAGGGAATGTAAATATCCCCTATGATAGTAATAGGTAGTGACAGGTACTCTTTTTTTTGAAAAAAAATGGGGTCTAGACCCTAGATCTTTCCTCTGCCCTCAAAGCATCTGACCACACCAAGATCAGTGTGATAAAATGCTTTCCCAATTTCCCAATGGCGCTGTTTATATCCGGGGGGGGGGGGGGCATTCCCTCCCACTGCTTGTAAAAGCAGTCCAGAGGCTAATTAGCCACTAGGATTGCTTTTACATGAAAGCCGGCCGCTGGCTGAAAAGAATGATACCAAGATGATACCTAAACCCGCAGGCATCAATCTGGTATAACCATTCAAAGTCCAGCAACATACCAGTACGTTGCTGGTCCTTGTTGGACATGTATTGTAATCTTTTTTTCATGCAGCCAGTTGGCTGAACGAAAAAAGAGATTGATCGATGGGTATGCCCACCATTAGAATACCTCCCTTCATCCACCCACTTCTAATGATGGGCATACACGCACCATTTATATATGCCGAAGCATGGGGGCATCCTCCCGCAAAAAAGTTATGCCGCGTACACACGGTCGGACTTTTCCACGGGCAAGCCTCCGTCGGAATTTCGACCGTATGTACGCGGCATTAGGAGCAAAATCGCTCCTCCGCCCCTGCTGCCCCAATGCTTCGGCATATATGCTCTTTTTTTTAACTGTGGTGGTGAAATCACCTCCTACAGCACTGGAGTCACGGCTTTATGTATCGTGGGAGCAAACGCTGTTGCTGTCAAGATAAATAATTCCGCGCTGCAGTTGAATGGCGCACCTGAAAACAAAAAATTACATACCTGAAAAGCAAGCATGATAAAACATTGCAGAATAGAATACAGTAAAAAAGAGCAGAACAATAGAGAGAAAATAGAGAGAGAGAGAACAATAAAACGACAACTATTTTTGGTTTTTTATGTTTTTTTTTTTTTTTCTTTTTTACACTTTTTTTTGTAACTTTAACAACTGTAATGGTTCGGGTCTCTCAAAATGTAATGGCATCTTGGGAGACCCTGTGTAAGTGTGTCCTTGTCTGTGAAATGCTGTACCCTACGCTAAAACTTCACTTTTGAGTGGAAGCGTTCAAAACATTCACCTTGGCAAAGACCAGGCTTGTCAGGACAGAGTGGACAAAAACTACGGGTGTCACGCCTAAATCCGCGCTTGCTACAGACACGACATCTTTTTTGGGGGTGGCTTTGGGTAGGGGTACTCGGGAGGACATACGGATAATGCCTCTCATGCAGCCGGCTTACTGCATTTGGTTGGGGATGGTGAGGTGCAGAACCGCCTGGATACAGGAGTTCTGTGACTATCTCATTCTGGAATTTTAGAAGAGATAACGTCCCGCCTGAAGCTCTGTATAGCACATGAGCGTTCAGCAAAGCCAATTGGAATAATGATAGAGACACTTTTTTGTACCAGCGTCTCGCCTTACGGTCAATTAGATACGGCGCCATCAACTGGTCGTTGAGGTCCACCCCTCCCATATTTTTGTTATATACGTGGACACAGAGGGGTTTCTCCACAACACCAGTCGCCGTAGGAATTTGGACTGTCGTGTCTGCATGAAGGGAGGTAAGAAGGAAAACATTCTTATTGTCCCTCCACTTCATAGCGAGCAAGTTATTACACTTCAAGCAGGCTCTCTCCCCCAGCCTAAGACGGGCATCTACAAGCCGCTGGGGAAAGCCCCGGCGATTAGGTCGCACGGTGCCACATGCTCCAATCTGATGATCAAACAAGTGACTAAACAGTGGCACGCTCGTGTAATAATTGTCCACATACAAGTGGTACCCCTTTCCGAATAAGGGTGACACCAAGTTCCACACTATCTTGCCAGCGCTCCCTATGTAATCCGGGCAGTTGACCGGCTCAACCTGACTATCTTTTCCCTCATAAACCATAAAGCTCCATACATAGCCTGTTGCCCTGTCACAGAACTTATAGAGCTTGACCCCGTATCTGGCACGCTTGCTGGGAAGGTACTGCTTGAAAGACAAGCGGCCAGAAAATTTAATCAGGGACTCATCAACGCAGACAACTTGATAGGGAATAAACAAGGCTGCAAAACGTTCGTTGAAGTGGTTTATGAGGGGCCGAATTTTATAGAGCCGGTCGTATTCAGGGTCCCCACGTGGACGACAAAGTTCATTGTCGTTGAAGTGCATGAACCGCAAAATCTGCTCGTATCGTTTCCTGGGCATGGAGGCAGAGAACACGGGCATGTGGTCAATTGGGTGCGTGGACCAATAAGCACGCAATGACGGGAATTTATGTGTGCCCATGTTGAGGGAAAGGCCCAGAAACGTCTTAAATTCGGAAACCGTAATTGGTTTCCAATCTTTGGCAATGGAAGGCAACTGGGGATTAGCGGTGATGAATTGACCAGCATATAAATTACTCTGGTCCACAATAGATCTATAGAGATCTTCCGTGAAAAACAGCGAATAATAATCGATTGGCATAAAATCAGCTGTTTCCACCTGAATACCGGGTTGGGCAGTGAATGGGGGAAGTACAGGTTCTGCAGAAGTGGTGGGGACCCAATCAGGATAGGCGAATTCTGCAGGAAGGGCACTATGGGTACGACGGGCCTGCCTTTGTCTTCTTGGTGGCAGCGGGACACTACTTGTGCTTGCCACCTCGCCAGCTTGAACTGCACTTATGGGACTCGCCACGTCACCACGTGTTACTGCAGTGCTGGATGTACGCCCAGGCTGTACTAGGCCGCTGGTGCTTGCCAGTTCACCAGAAGGAATAGCGGCGCTAGTACTACTCTGCTCCATGATACGAGAGACCTGCGGTTCTTGCTCCTCAACAACCTCAGAAGATCAGGATCGGGTACACCTGACCTTAGCAGGGACCTCAACTTCGTCGTCAGAGCTATCTGACGTGGGGCCGCTGACGTCACTGTCTTCTACGGGAAGATATTCTGAGCCTGAATCTGACAGATACGTGACCTCCTCTTCACTATCTGTCATGCTCAGAATCTCGTAGGCCTCTTTACTAGTGTACCTTCGTCTTGCCATTTTGGGCTCTAAATTTAGGGGTACACTAGTAAGATTCACAGGTAAAAAAAGCACCTGACTGTCGTCAGCAAATATATCAAACGCTACAAAAAAAACTGTTAGCGATCGCAGGGATCAGGCCTGTCTCTGCGAACGCTGCAGTTATGTGTGTTGTGTTTGGTAAGTGACAGTGATCGATCGATACTGCACTTGGGTGGCCTGGGCTGGGCTGGGCAGAGGGGCTAAACGCAGGTACTAGCAGGTATCTGGGCTGATCCCGCTAACACTGCGTTTTTGGGAACCCTAAACCGCTGGGGATGCTAGTATAGATCTGATCAGATACTATACCACTAAGGGAGGTGTATGCTTTGCGCGTGGGTGTTAGCGTTACTGGCACTAACCTAACGCTGCCTGGGGCGACGCAGACCCTCTCTAGCGCTAAAACCTAATTGATATCACCCGCCGGGCGATCAGGGGGGTTAAACCTTTATTGGGTTATATACGGCGGGTGCCCTGATGCTATAAAAAGCAAACTAACCAACCAGCGTCACCCGTAACCTTTATATGGTGATCACTGGTGAAAGGGTTAACTAGGGGCAATCAGGAGGTTAAAACCTTTATTAGGTTAAATATGGGGGTACCCGACGCTATATAAAAACCTGACGGGTTACCTAAATAACGAAATAACTCACTGGGTAACCAGTGTCACCAGTGACGCTTATATGGTGATCACTGGTGAAAGGGTTAACTCTAGGGGCAATCAGGGGGTTAAAATATATGGGGGTACCTGACGCTAATAAAAACCTGCGGCGAACCTAAAAATAATTAACTGGCTATCTAGGACACCAGCGACAAGAAAAAAGCGATCGGAAAAACGATCGCTTAGTGACGCTGGCGTTAGGGGGTGAAAGGGTTACCTGGGGGGCGATCAAGGGGTTAAACCTTTATTAGGGGGGGTTAGGGGCTACCTTGGACCTAAAGGGGCCTAATCCTAACTGCCCTGCAACTTTTTACAGTCACAAATGACACTGATTGCAGTGATCAGTAAAAAAAATGATCACTGCAAACGGTGCACTGTGACTGGGGGTACTGGGGGTGATCTGGGGGTGACTGGGAGGTGATTTGTGTGCCTACGTGTACTGGTGTCAGTGGGCTGTTGGTGCACTTACTATGTGATGTCTTCTCTCCTCGCGCCGGATCGAAAAGACCGACACGAGGACAGATGACATCACTTCCTCCTGCCTGTGTTTACATTACACAGGCAGGGGAAGCTCTCTCATTCGCCGGGAGCGATCGAGAGGGGGTGGCCGGAATCGAACGGCCGTCCCCTCATGCCGGATCGCTCCCGAACACTTAACCACCGCTCACTGTACAGAAGGGGGGTCCGATCGGACCCCCAACTATACAAAGGCGATCACGTACATATACGTGATTCTGCCTGTCGGTGCCATTCTGCCGACGTATAATGACAGTGGGCGGTCGTTAAGTGGTTAAAGCATGCGTTTAGGCAACAAGCTTGCAAACATGTATACTATTCTGCACTTAGCCCCATACTTGTTTTTACTAGTTTAGCACATATGAATGCCACGCAGGCTTTTCCTGCTTCAGCCTAAAAGTAAGCTCCTGCAGACCAAATGCACATTATTCTGAAGTTTGCCCCAAGCCTCATACTATTTTTGTGCCAAATGCACATGTAGCGGGGTATTGTTTCTTTTAAACCCCAAGAGACTACAGTTCCCAGCACACCTTGAGGCACCCAGGGTGCATTGCCCCGCACAGGGACTGCTGGGGTGGACTTTATAAGAGGGAGGCGGGCCCCAGTTTTTTTCTCTTTGGACACCGCCCTCCCAGCAAGAGGATCCCTGTGCTGACCTGCTGCGGGTACAAGGCCTGAAGCCTGGGCCTTGTGCTTTTCCAAAGAGCCTTCCGCTCCACCGAGGAGCCTGCGGAGCGTCTGATCCTGTTGCTGACTGCTGTCATCAGGAGGACTGAAGACCCGAGTGTCGTGGACACTGTGAATCGAGTCACAGTAACGGACAAGGACTAGTCCGGTCGGGTGAGAGAGCACCTGCTCAGAGCTACACCACAGTATCTCTAGGCCCATTAACTTTATTCAGGGCCACCACAGTGATTGCAGTTACACTCCGGGGAGACTATCCACAGAACTGAGTTATTAGTCTCCCTGGCATTCTAAAGTTACTGATCATCGTTACTTTGTTGGATTACAATCGTTCTTAAAGTGCACCACCGTGTTTGCTAGCGAAGATTTCTTCCACAGAACTATACCCAAATCATAGTCAGGCCTGACTGGGTAGTGTAGGACATTGCTGGGCGCCATATTGTCCACGAGGGAGGATAGCTGCAGCGGGGTCTGTTAAACTGTCCATCATATTGCTGAACAATTTATGTTTTAATAAGTATACCCATATTGCAGGGCTCTGCATGTGGCATTGCATACTGTTTATCATTCTAACCTTTACCAACAGTAAAATATTAGAGTTAAGTATATTGGTTGTCAGTGTCATTTACTGTGCTATACCATACTGTGTGCCTTACTGTGGGATTGTGTCATAAAGAATATTAGAGTGATTGCAATTCTATCACCCCCTTTACTAACTGTGCCATGAGAGGTTAGAGCCGATTGCCAGGGGTTGACAGTGGTGCACTACAGGGCCCAAAACAAACAGGGCAGCCCTCTTAACTGGGGTTATCGCTACACGTGGGGGCTCGATTCCGGGATCCCTGTATACTGCAATCAAGCCGGTCAGAAGTACCAGCATGGACCCGCAGGCAGTAACACAGTGGTGCGCGGAGTGGGCCGCCGATTCAACCCGGGCGGTATTCATTGAACTCCCGGGAGGGATCTGGCAAAAAGAAGAGATAAAGCAGCTAGTAATGTCAATATCGCCGTGCCGGAAAGCATGGGTGGTGGATATAAAGCCAGATATCTAGTGTACATACGCACTAGTGGAATGGGGAAGAGGAATCCCAGAAGAGTTTAGAGGTCAGAGTATAAAGGCCATAGATGATCAAACATATTGCTTAGTGCATACAGGGGCCGTGAAGAAGGAATCTCCACGAACCTCCCAGCCATCATCTCCGCTACTCTTCTCCAAAATGGAAAGCAGTCGCGAGACGAAAACTCCGGGGTCACCCCTGGCTGCCATAAGGCCGGAACTATTGACTGCTCTGGGAGACTTTGTTACTAAGTGCCAGAAAAGCAATACGGTACATGTAGAGGCCGGGTACCGGAAGCTCCGGGTTTTTTCAGGAAAACAACCTGTGCCACCCGGGGAAGAAGACTTCGACACCTGGATTGAGCAGGCAATGCAGGCAGTAGAAGGATGGGAAGTTCCGCAAGCGCAGAAGAAGCAGCGCATCAGTGAAAGTTTGGAGGGTGCTGCTGCTGAGGCTGTGAAGAATCCTAGGTGCAGCAATACTGTTTGTACTGCGATGGATTATTTGTCCATGTTGCAGGAGGAATTTGGCCAGCTGGAGAAGGTGTCTGAACTGGTGTATCAATTTGAACATACCCTCCAACAGCCGGGGGAGAAGTTGTCTGAATATGTCTGGAGACTGAATAGAATGCTGTGCCAAATTGGGCTGAAAAAGGGAATGCTGCCACAAGTCATAGACGCAACCAGGATGAAGCAGATCCTGAGGGGAGCCTTACGTTCGGATCCAGTTTGGCTTCACTTGAAGACCTCTGACGGAGTCATGGCTTTGAGTTACCCAGACCTTGTGCGGATCATAAGGGATGAAGAAGCCCTGCTGAAGGATCAACAGGCCGTTGAGAAGACCACTCCTCCCACCTCAGTGGGAGTCAGAGCAGCAGTAGCTATTGAGCGTGATTTAGAAGTAGAAACCTTGGAGTCCCAGATGGCCCAAGTGCTGGATTTATTGACCTCTTTACTGGCCAAGAACTCAGGAGCCAAAGAGAAAGCAGAGATCAGGAGTGAACCGTGCCAAAATGTTTCCACTCCAACATCCCCGCAGGCAAGAAAGGAAACTGTCTGTTTCAACTGTGGAGGAGCGGGCCACATTGGGAAAGTGTGCCCCAGTCCAAGGAAGAACCGAGGCACTCACTACCAGCAGGCGGAAAACTTCAGAGGGCCCCGGTGAAGGAGTCTACTTACAGAAAGCTCCAAAAAGATTCAAAAGCAAGCAGAGGCAAAAGAGAAGGGAAACAATACCCCTCCTAAAACCCCCCATACCACCTGTCGGGAGATGAAATTTAACAGACTGAGGGAAATCAATGCATACCAGGTCCAAAAGGATGAAGGTCCAAAGAAAAATGGAAGAAAAAGAAAAAACGACAATAGGAAAATTAAGGAGTCCAAAGAAGGAGACACCCCAGAAGACAGATAGGGGGAATTGGTACTCATAGCTTTCCCTACAACGGTTATGTCTCAATCAGGCTGGCCTTTGATCCCTCTGTGACAGGAAAGGCGGAAGTCTTTGACACCCTGGCGGTGGTTTGCCCTCGCCCGCCAGGAGCCAACACAAGTTCCATGCTAATAGGGACCAATACTGACCTGGTCAGGAGGCTACTGACCCCTCTAGTGCAGGAGCAGAGTACTAGCACAGACAAGATTCACCCCATGCTGCAACAGGTCTACCAGAAGTTGGTCCTGGAACAGAAGGCCCCGGAAGAGGGGGTGGGAAAAGTCTGGAGACTGTCAAGAAAGGAGAAGATATTGCAGCCTGGTGAGATGACCTGCCTTCAGGCTACGGTGAAACTCTCCTGGGAGCAGCCCGGCCCCTTTGTGGTCCTGGAGCCAGACCCCTTGAACACCCACCCAGGGTTGGAAGTGATCCCTGAAGTGGTCCCGTTGAGGGCATTGAAGAAGGCGATGGGCCAGATTCCAGTGAACATCAGGAATGTCACTAGTTCTCCCATGAAGATTCCAGCCCGGGTACTACTGGGCAGAGTGAATCCTGCTACCCCAGTGGCCCTGTCTGACTTGAAGAAAGCAGAAGGAGGGGAACTCACCCTGGAGGGACTCTGCCTGGAAGATACCACCTTACCACCGAAGTGGCAGGAGAGAGCCAAGGCCCAGCTGACCAGATGGAGAAAAATATTCTCGGAAGACGAGTTTGACGTGGGGTGTGCGGAGTGCCACCCAAAAGATCCGTCTGCAGGAAGACAAACCCTTCCGGGAGAGGGTCTGGCGAGTCCCCCTGGCTGACTTAGGAGATTTGCGTGAACAGTTGGCAGAGCTTAAGAGAACTGGGGTTATCCGAGAGTCCAGGAGTCCATATTCCTCCCCCATTGTGGTGGTCAGGAAAAAGAACGGGTCGTTGAAACTCTGCATAGACTACAGGACTCAATAGGAGGACCATACCTGACCAGTACACTACCCCCAGGATAGAAGAAGCCTTACAGAGTCTGTCTGGGGCTAAGTGGTTCAGTGTCATGGACCTGAAGAGTGGGTATTACCAAATCCCAATGCACCCTGAAGACAAAGAGAAGACAGCCTTCATCACCCATGAACTACTCAGCTTGGGCTCTCCTCGTGGCGCAGTCAATTTCTTTCAAAGATGGCCGACCTCCACGGAGCCTCACAGGGGGAATAAAGTCCAAACTCTGGGGGGTTCCAGCCGCAGAATCCTGGACTCGAGCCCCTACGTGTAGCACACAAACTCCTTACCTGCTTTTGGCTCCTTAGCAGGAAAAAGCACACCATGCTATGTGCCCGTACCCTCTTGTGTGAAGAGGTTGGGCGGTGTCATAAACAGGGTCTCCACAGCTAGGTTCTCCAGAGAATGGTTCTCATCTTCACGTATAATAAAGACAAGTCTCTATTTCCCCCAATAACTCCAAGTTCCACACCAGTTGCAACTCCAACATAGAGTTTATTTACTCAAACACAGTCTCTAGATAGGAAAGGGTGGATGGAGAACAGGACAGCAGAAGGTGTGGAGGAGGTCCAGGCACAAACAAAGTATTGACTCACTACTTATCTTCTCAAGTAGACTTAGCTCATCCGGATAGTCTCCCATAGAGTGGACACTAGCAGCCGGAATGATACTCAAACTAGATTACACACAGTCTCTGCACAAACTCTGCCACAGATTCGGTGCTTAGGGTCTCTGCCACAGACCTGGTGAACTTTGGGTCTCTGCCACAGACCTGGTGAACTTTGCTTATGATATTAGGTAGGGCTGCAACTAACGATTATTTTCAGAATTGATTTGTTGGCCGATTATTGTTTTGATTAATCGGTTAATAACCCCAAAAAAAAAAGAAGAAGTATGGCCATACAACAACGTCTTCCATCAAAAAAAAATATATATATTTTAAGAATGTTCGTTCGATTTTCTAATCGTCAGTGGGGTCAAATCGACGTTGGTTTTCAACCACAGTAATGGGGGCGTTTAGAAATAGAGAACTTCTTGGTCAAAGGAATTTTCAGACCGTGTACCGTATATACTCGAGTATAAGCTGAGGTACCTAATGTTGCCAAAAAAACTGGGAAACCTTACTGACTCGAGTATAAGCCGATGCCCCACTGTTCCCTAGCTTGCTGTTCCCTATTTTACATTGTAAATATTACCTGTAAAGAAGTTGCGGCTGCGGCGTCCATCGTTCAAATTCTGCGGCGTCCATCGTTCAAATTCCGCGGCGTCCATCGTTCAAATTCCGCGGTCTCTTCCTGTTCCTTCCTTGATAGGCGAGTCTCAGCAGACACTCTCCGCCTATCACGATCATTCTCTCATCCTCAGTTTTCCCAGCAGACACTGTGTTGGGTGTTCCGCCAATCACAGACGTCTGCTGGAAAACTGAGGATGAGAGAACGTTCGTGATAGGCGAGTCTCAGCAGACACTCTCCGCCTATCAAGGAAGGAACAGGAAGAGACCGCGGAATTTGAACGATGGACGCCGCGGAATTTGTAAATATTACCTGTAAAGAAGTTGCAGCTGCAGCGTCCATCGTTCAATCAATGTAAAAATTTCGATGACTCGAGTATAAGCCGAGGGGGGGACTTTCAGCCCCAAAAAAAGGGCTGAAAATCTCGGCTTATACTCGAGTATATACGGTATGTGGTTTTCGTTCAGAAATTTATATTCATTTTAAAACTGAATGTTAAAAGCAAGCGAAAATTTCAAACGACATTCTTTCATTCAGCGAATGTACAAAGATTTTTCGTATTAATATAATATGAACAGTAGTGATTATTTGCTCTTTTTGTACTATAAAGGGCTTATTTTCATTCTTTTTAACCCATTATGTTACTGGGTGATTAATCGATGATAAAAATTGTAATCGATTAATTTCATAATCTATTAGTTGTTTCGGCCCTAGTATTAGGCCTCTTTTAGGGAGATGACATCCCTCCATAGAGTTACCGGGCCCCTTCCCTTCACTGTGATTCCTCACCAGTTCCTCGGAACGGTCCTCCCCCGGCCTCGTCTTCATGGAAACGGGTCTCCTCGCAAGGCAGCACCCTGGGATTCCTCGATCCTCTGTGGGCCCCAGCCAAAGGTGCTGGACGCAAGGCCTTCAGTTGCAGCCCCAGGGCTAAAGGTGCCTGGGACTGATTCGCTGGACAGCAACGCACTCCCCGGGGGTAGGACCCCCTGGGACAGAACAGAACCCCACTCCTGGGGAAGAAGACGAACCCCCTTTATATCCTCTCCCGGCATGCACAGCAGGTTGACCACGCCCACCATACCACTGCCGAGAGGGGACATCCAAGGCACAGCACTATACCAGCGGTTCAACCCTAGCCTCCGATGGCAGCGCCATCTACAGGCCACAGGGAACTATACACTAGTATTCCACCTGCTGTATAAAACAGTTAGCAAAGCCCTGACAATTAAGGTGTTCGAGTACAACTACCACTCAAACATTCCCCTAAATTTAAAAGCCCCGCTACTATTTCCCAAAGACAACCTCTGGATATGACGCTGAGCACGTGACCTCAACTTCTTTGGTGGACCATGGCGAGGCCTGTTCTGAGGGGAACCTGTCCTGTTATACCGCTGGATGGTCTTGGCCACCGTGCTGCAGATCAGTTTCAGGGTCTTGGCAATCTTCTTATAGCCCCGCCCATCTTTATGTAGAACAACAATTCTTTTCTTCAGGTCCTCAGAGAGTTCTTTGCCATGAGGTGCCATGTTGTACTTCCAGTGACCAGTATGAGAGAGTTAAGCCTCGTACACACGGCCGAGAATCTCGTCAGGAAAAAACTCGTTGTTTTTCTTGACGAGATTCTTGGACAAGAAACTTGTCCCAGTTGAGTGTACACACGCTCCATTCATAGAACCCGCGGTTCTTTGAATGGAGCGAACGCGGTGACGTCATCGACTACGACGAGCGTGCGCTCTTCACATTCGATGCTGTCGCTGCCATCTTGCTACACTCTACCTATGCCTAGGAAGCTACCGCGCATGCGTCTAAGTCATTTCGAGCATGCGCGGGTTTCCACGGCGACAGGTAAGTGTACACACACACTCGGGTTTCTCGTCAAGAAACAGGCCGATGAGAAACCCAAAGAGAAAATAGAGAGCAGGTTCTCTATTTTTCTCGTCAAGATTCTTGTCGGTTTTCTTGACGAGAAACATGAAAGCCGCGTACATACGACCTGTTTACTCGGCAAGAAAGCTCTGCCAGCAAGTTTCTTGCTGGTTCTTGCCGAGAAACTTGGTCGTGTGTATGAGGCTTGAGAGCGATAACACCAAATTTACAACCCTGCTCCCCATTCACACCTGAGACCTTGTAACACTAACGAGTCACATGACACCGGGGAGGGAAAATGGCTAATTGGGCCCAATTGGGAGATTTTCACTTAGGGGTGTACTGACTTTTGTTGCCAGCGGTTTAGACATGAATGGCTGTGTGTTGAGTTATTTTGAGGGGAGAGGAAATTTACACTGTTATACAAGCTGTACACTCCTCCCCTGTGTACACTCCTCCCCCCTGTGTACACTCACTACTTTACATTGTAGCAAAGTGTCATTTCTTCAGTGTTGTCACATGAAAAGATTTACACAAATGTGTCCGGGGGGTGTACTTACTTTTGTGAGATACTGTATATAGAAGTATTGCGGTCGGCAAGTGGATATACTGTAGCTGCTGACTTTTAAAAAATCAGGTTCTTATCTCTCTGTGGGGTCCAGCGCTCTCTTCCCGCAGCCTGTTCCACTTACCACTTCAGGTCCCTTCCCCCGATATCTTGGGTACGGTAGCCAGCTTCCTGCTGAGGAACTACAACTGGCTCCCTACCATGCGTGAGGTGAGCTCACAAGGAATTTTGTGATTGGTCCTGCAGCCTTCTGGGAGATGTGACGTGCTCCAGGAGGCTGCGGGAAAGAGCAAGGGACACCTTTATATCCTAGGTGAGGATTGTGGAAATGAGAGCAGGTACCTAGGATGGAGAAGGACCTGGGGGTCCTAGTAGATGATGGGCTCTGCAATGCCAAGCTGCTGCTAACAAAGCAAACAGAATATTGGCATTAAAAAGGGAATAACTCCAGAGATAAAAGGATAATTCTCCCGCTCTACAAGACTCTGGTCCGGCCGCACCTGGAGTATGCCGTCCAGTTCTGGGCACCAGTCCTCAGGAAGGATGTACTGGAAATGGAGCGAGTACAAAGAAGGACAACAAAGCTAATAAAGGGTCTGGAGGATATTAGTTATGAGGAAAGGTTGGGGGCTCTGAACTTATTCTCTCTGGAGAAGAGACGCTTGAGAGGGGAGATGATTTCAATGTACAAATACCGGACTGGTGACCCCACAATATGGAGAAAGGCTTTTCAGCGGAAGGGAGTTTAATAAGACACGTGGCCACTCATTAATATTAGAAGAAAAGAGGTTTAACCTTAAACTACTGTGGTATTGGGGGAATAAAAGTGGAATTTCACCCTGAAAAAAAAAAAAAATTACAGGAAAATGCTGCAAAAAAAATAAAAAATTTTTACTCACCCGAAATACCTGTTGCTATGCGGATGTTCCTAATCTGCCTCTTCCTAGTCCGCGGCTGGTCTTCTTCCACATCCTCCTTCTGGTGAATGGGGAGCGCTGCCTTCTGGGAACTGTGTGTATCCCAGAGAACAGCCGCCCCTTCACAAAGCGGCACGCGCCTCGCGCCGTACGAAACGGGCAGTGAAGCCACAAGCTTACTGAGGATGGCGGCGCCGGGACCTGCAATGATCCGCATCGTTTGGGGGCCCATCATCGCGGGGGCTTAGGACAGGTAAGTGTCCTTATTAAAAGTCAGCAGCTATAGTGTTTGTAACTGACTTTAAAAAAAAAAAAAGCGGGTGGAATCGCGCTTTAAACCCAAGTAGCGGGTGCATTCACAATGAGCTGCGCCAGTCCAAACTGTAGTTTTAGGGCGTGGCACTGGCAGCCCACTTTTATTGAGTAAAGGAAAAGTTCACTTATACAGCAGTTGCCCACGCAGGGGTTTCTTCCACAAAACAAGAATTAATGAAAATACCAAGCCACCTGGCTTACGTGTTGGCAGCACTGCTGCTCCTCTTACCAGACCTTTGACTGTCATTCAGCTCTTTAGCCTTCAGTTGCAGCGCCCTGCTGCCATGGCCCACCTCTGGCCTAGGAATTGGGGGTTCTCCTGACACCCCTGATAGGAGCTGACTTCAATCCTGGAACCGAGATTCCACGCTGCGTTGTGGCTGGGTCCTCTGACCCCTTGATAAGACCTATGTCCCGTGGCTTCTGGCTGGGGGGACCCCCCTAACCCCAGGTGAGACCTTCCGTCTCCCACACTGGGCGCGGTCTCCAAACTGGAAGCCGTGTCCAAAATGAGAGCCCTGAGCAATTCTCAGACCCGACTATATAATGACCCCGCACACCTGTGTAGTGAGTCAGGTTGCAGGCATCTAGCAAAACCTGGACCCCGGATTGTATGTTCTGGACTCTGGAGAGATGTTAGTTCTGAACCTTGGATTAACCCTTAATGAGACTCCTGAGTCACCTTTTCCTATAAACTTATAGTGACAGGGCCTCTCTGTGTCACACTATGTAGAGGGTTCTTTACTGTAAGAGCGGCAAGGATGTGGAATTCCCTTCCACAGGCAGTGGTCTCAGCGGGGGGGCATCGATAGTTTCAAAAAACTATTAGATAATCACCTGACCGACCCCAACATACAAGGATATACAATGTAATACTGACATATAATCACACACAGAGGAGGGACTTGTGTCTTTTTTTAACCTCACCTCCTATGTAACTATGTAACAATAAAAATCTGAAAAAATGGTGTGGGGTCCCCCCTACCCCAAAGCAACCCCCCCTGTTGAGGCCATGTGGCCTGGTATAGTTCCGGAGGATGTGGGGGTGCTCACTTGTCCCCACCCCTTTCTTGGCCTGCCAGGCTACATGCTCAGATAAGGGTCTGGTACGGATTTTGGGGGGGACCGAAGGGCATCACCCCTCTGACCTGCTCGGCCCCGGTCTTGACACACAAGGGTGTTCTGCAAGCGTCACCTCCGCTGGTCGGGTCCCTGGCTTGATACCCGCTGAATTTTCCCGATTCTTCACTGTCCCCGGTTGGTGAGAATGTTGCTCCGGTACTTGCTTCAGTTACTCACTGGGGCCCCCGGTAATAAGGCTGTTGGTCCCTTAGTGGCGACGGCTTCCCCTCTACCTCCGACCACGACAAGTTCTCCGGCCGGCAGAACCGTCACTTCTGGTTGGACTGCAAGCCGCAATCCCAACCCTGCGCTGCTCTCTTACTTCTGGATAGGCCCTCAGACTCCGGCCTAGCAGCCAGATGTCCCCGGGATAGCCCTCAGGCTCCGTCCTAGCAGCCAGATGTCCCCGGGATAGCCCTCAGGCTCCGTCCTAGCAGCCAGATGTCCCCGGGATAGGCCTCAGGCTCCGTCCTAGCAGCCAGATGTCCCTGGGATAGGCCCTCAGGCTCCGTCCTAGCAGCCAGATGTCCCCGGGATAGGCCTCAGGCTCTGGCCTAGCAGCCAGATGTCCCCGGGATAGGCCTCAGGCTCCGGCCTAGCAGCCAGATGTCCCCGGGATAGGCCTCAGGCTCCGTCCTAGCAGCCAGATGTCCCCGGGATAGGCCTCAGGCTCCGTCCTAGCAGCCAGATGTCCCCGGGATAGGCCTCAGGCTCCGTCCTAGCAGCCAGATGTCCCCGGGATAGGCCTCAGGCTCTGGCCTAGCAGCCAGATGTCCCCGGGATAGGCCTCAGGCTCCGTCCTAGCAGCCAGATGTCCCCGGGATAGGCCTCAGGCTCCGTCCTAGCAGCCAGATGTCCCCGGGATAGGCCTCAGGCTCCGTCCTAGCAGCCAGATGTCCCCGGGATAGGCCTCAGGCTCCGTCCTAGCAGCCAGATGTCCCCGGGATAGGCCTCAGGCTCCGTCCTAGCAGCCAGATGTCCCCGGGATAGGCCTCAGGCTCCGTCCTAGCAGCCAGATGTCCCCGGGATAGGCCTCAGGCTCTGGCCTAGCAGCCAGATGTCCCCGGGATAGCCCTCAGGCTCCGTCCTAGCAGCCAGATGTCCCCGGGATAGGCCCTCAGGCTCCGTCCTAGCAGCCAGATGTCCCCGGGATAGGCCTCAGGCTCCGGCCTAGCAGCCAGATGTCCCCGGGATAGGCCTCAGGCTCCGTCCTAGCAGCCAGATGTCCCCGGGATAGGCCTCAGGCTCCGTCCTAGCAGCCAGATGTCCCCGGGATAGGCCTCAGGCTCTGGCCTAGCAGCCAGATGTCCCCGGGATAGCCCTCAGGCTCCGTCCTAGCAGCCAGATGTCCCCGGGATAGGCCCTCAGGCTCCGTCCTAGCAGCCAGATGTCCCCGGGATAGCCCTCAGGCTCCGTCCTAGCAGCCAGATGTCCCAGGGATAGGCCCTCAGGCTCCGTCCTAGCAGCCAGATGTCCCCGGGATAGGCCTCAGGCTCTGGCCTAGCAGCCAGATGTCCCCGGGATAGGCCTCAGGCTCCGTCCTAGCAGCCAGATGTCCCCGGGATAGGCCCTCAGGCTCCGTCCTAGCAGCCAGATGTCCCCGGGATAGCCCTCAGGCTCCGTCCTAGCAGCCAGATGTCCCCGGGATAGGCCTCAGGCTCCGTCCTAGCAGCCAGATGTCCCCGGGATAGGCCCTCAGGCTCCGTCCTAGCAGCCAGATGTCCCCGGGATAGCCCTCAGGCTCCGTCCTAGCAGCCAGATGTCCCTGGGATAGGCCCTCAGGCTCCGTCCTAGCAGCCAGATGTCCCCGGGATAGGCCCTCAGGCTCCGTCCTAGCAGCCAGATGTCCCCGGGATAGCCCTCAGGCTCCGTCCTAGCAGCCAGATGTCCCCGGGATAGCCCTCAGGCTCCGTCCTAGCAGCCAGATGTCCCCGGGATAGCCCTCAGGCTCCGTCCTAGCAGCCAGATGTCTCCGGGATAGGCCTCAGGCTCCGTCCTAGCAGCCCGGGGCAATACGACACACATCCCCCCAGACAGCCGTCCAGGTGGCATAAAACCCCCGATCACCTGACTCCGCCCAAATATATAGTCTCTTCCAGCAGGCCAAGGGATTCAAGAAAAACCCCTGCCTATTGGCTGAGATACCCCCATATACTCCTAATCTGTTCTTGCAATGACCTTGTCTTATCTAATGTCACCAACAGGGATGAGCCGAACACCCCCCTGTTCGGTTCGCACCAGAACCTGCGAACAGACAAAATGTTCGTGTGAACTTTAGAACCCTATTAAATACAATGGACTCGAACGTTCGAAATCTAAAGTGTTAATTATAAAGGCTAATATGCAAGTTATTGTCCTAAAAAGTGTTTGGGGACCCGGGTCCTGCCCCAGGGGACATGTATCAATGCAAAAAGAAGTTTTAAAAACGGCCGTTTTTTCGGGAGCAGTGATTTTAATAATGCTTAAAATGAAAAAATAAAAGTGAAATATTCCTTTAAATTTCGTACCTGGGGGGTGTGTATGATATGCATGTGAAGTGGCGCATGTTTCCCGTGCTTAGAACTGTCCCTGCACAAAGTGTCATTTTTGAAAGAAAAAAAGTCATTTAAAACTGACTCGCGGCTATTAATGAATTGTCGGCTCCCGGCAATACATACAAAAGTCATTGATAAAAAAAAAAAAAAAGCGTGGGGGTTCCCCAGAATTCAATTACCAGGCCCTTCAGGTCTGGAATGGATATTAAGGGGAACCCCGCCCCAAATTAAAAAAAAAAATTGACGTGGGGTTCCCCCACATATCCATTCCAGGCCCTTCAGGTCTGGAATGGATTTTAAGGGGAACTCCACCTCAAATTTAAAAAAAAAATGGCGTGGAGTCCCCCTAAAAATCCATATCAGACCCCTTATCCGAGCACGCAACCTGGCCGGCCGCAGGGGAAAAGGGGGGGACGAGAGAGCGGCCCCCCCTCCCTCCTGAACCGTACCAGGCCACATGCCCTCAACATGGGGAGGATGTCCCCATGTTGATGGGGACAAGGGCCTCATCCCCACAACCCTTGCCCGGTGGTTGTGGGGGTCTGCGGGCGGGGGGCTTATCGGAATCTGGAAGACCCCTTTAACAAAGGGGACCCCCAGATCCCGCCCCCCCCCTATGTGAATTGGTAAGGGGTACATTGTACCCCTACCATTTCACGAAGAAAGCGTAAATTTTTTTTTAAAAAAACACACAAACACCTTGAAAAAGTCCTTTATTTAAAAAACAAAACAAAACATTCCAGCAGTGAAATCCAGTGTCCCGCGGCGATCCCGATGTCCAGCGCTGTCCTTCATTGGTTGTGCCTGAGCGGACCTGATGGGGAACTCCCTCTCAGTATTTTAAATGTATAGACCCGCCCCTTCTAAAGTTCCCCATCAGGTCCGCTCAGCGGACCAGAAGCGGAACATGAGAAGGGGCGGGTCTATACATGTATTACCAAAGTGAGAGCAGTTCCCCATCAGGTCCGCCCCCTCGGTATGTCGGACCCGCCTACGTCACTGGCTTGAGCGGGGAACTTCCTTCACTATGTAATTTAAATTTACATAGTGAAGGAAGTTCCCCGCTCAAGCCAATGACGTAGGCGGGTCCGACATACCGAGGGAGCGGACCTGATGGGGAACTTTAGAAGGGGCGGGTCTATACATTTAAAATACTGAGAGGGAGTTCCCCATCAGGTCCGCTCAGGCACAACCAATGAAGGACAGCGCTGGACATCGGGATCGCCGCGGGACACTGGATTTCACCGCTGGAATGTTTTTTTTTTTTTTTTAAATAAAGGACTTTTTCAAGGTGTTTGTGTGTTTTTTTTAAACATTTTTTTACGCTTTCTTCGTGAAATGGTAGTTGTACAATGTACCCCTTATTAATTCACATAGGGGGGGCCGGGATCTGGGGGTCCCCTTTGTTAAAGGGGTCTTCCAGATTCCGATAAGCCCCCCCGCCCGCAGACCCCCACAACCACCGGGCAAGGGTTGTGGGGATGAGGCCCTTGTCCCCATCAACATGGGGACATCCTCCCCATGTTGAGGGCATGTGGCTTGGTACGGTTCAGGAGGGAGGGGGGCCGCTCTCTCGTCCCCCCCTTTTCCCCTGCGGCCGGCCAGGTTGCGTGCTCGGATAAGGGGTGTGGTATGGATTTTTAGGGGGACTCCACGCCATTTTTTTAAAATTTGCGGCGGGGTTCCCCTTAATATCCATTCCAGACCTGAAGGGCCTGGTAATTGAATTCTGGGGAACCCCCACGCTTTTTTTTTCTTTATCAATGACTTTTGTATGTATTGCCGGGAGCCGACAATTCATTAATAGCCGCGAGTGATTTTTAAATGCATTTTTTTCTTTCAAAAATGAAATTTTTTGCAGGGACAGTTCTAAGCACGGGAAACATGCGCCACTTCACATGCATATCATACACACACCCCAGGTACGAAATTTAAAGGAATATTTCACTTTTATTTTTTCATTTTAAGCATTATTAAAATCACTGCTCCCGAAAAAACGGCCGTTTTTAAAACTTCTTTTTGCATTGATACATGTCCCCTGGGGCAGGACCCGGGTCCCCAAACACGTCCCCTGGGGCAGGACCCGGGTCCCCAAACACTCCCCTGGGGCAGGACCCGGGTCCCCAAACACGTCCCCTGGGGCAGGACCCGGGTCCCCAAACACTCACCTGGGGCAGGACCCGGGTCCCCAAACACGTCCCCTGGGGCAGGACCCGGGTCCCCAAACACTTTTTAGGACAATGACTTGCATATAAGCCTTTATAATTAACACTTTAGATTTCTCCCATAGACTTTTCGAATTTGCCGCGAACACCCCAATTTGTTCGCTGTTCGGCGAACGGGCGAACAGGCAATGTTCTAGTCGAACATGAGTTCGACTCGAACTCGAAGCTCATCCCTAGTCACCAAGCACCCGGCCCCCTAGTGACAGAAGAGAGAAGTGCAGCAATTCCAGAGTTAGGATGAAATCAATTGATCCCTAACAACTGTCAAAGGAAGACTGTAAGCTCTGAGGTCCCTTTCACACTGACACGTTTTTCAGGCGGTTTGGCGCTAAAAATAGCGCTGCTATACCGCCTGAAAAAATCGTGCCCTGCAGTCTTCAGTGTGAAAGCCCGAAGGCTTTCACACTGAAGCGGTGCGCTGGCAGGACCGCTCTAAAAGTCCTGCTAGCCGCATCTTTGCAGCGGTGAAGGAGCGGTGTGTTTACCGCTCCTTTACCGCTGCTGCCCATTGAAAGCAATGGGAGAACGCGGTAATACCGCCAGCAATGCACCTCTGCAGAGGCACATTGCCAGCGGTTTTAACCCTTTTTTGCCCCCTAGCGGGGGTTAAAAATCATCCCGCTAGCGGCCGATTATCGCGGTAAAAACGCGCTAAAACTAGCGCCACTATACCGCCAGCGCACCTCCCCGCCCCAGTGTGAAAGGGGCCTAACGATCAGGGCCCTCTGATTCCGCCTCTATTGTAACTGTACTGTCTGCCCAAATGTTGTAAAGCGCTGCGCAAACTGTTGGCGCCATATAAATCCTGTATGATAATAAAAGTGCCAAAAAAGGCCTGGGGGGGGGGGGTAGGGGGGACCCCACGTCATTTTTTTTCATTTTTATTGGTGCCCTCTTATTTCAACAATTCTGGGGGGGGGGGGGGTCTTTAAATGGATAACTAAGCCCTGTGGAAGGGAAGTAACGCGTAAGGGAGGGGCTGTGCATGGAAATGGAGTTGGGCTGAAGCTGCTCTCATCCATGGACTTTCTTGGGGTTTCCTTTTTCTTGGATGTGTGCATAGAGTCGGGACAGGCTCCTCCCCCTCACCGGAGTTTGGGGAGGAGTTTTGGAGCGACACCCAAAGCTTTCTTGGTTACTCGTCACTATAAATAACTCCTCTGCATAAATAAGAAAACTTTATAATAATTGAGGACAGAAATACGGAGACACTTACTGAAGAGCTGGAAGAAGGCGGTCATCTCCTGGCGCTGGATGACCAGGCACAGTCCTCGGGGGCGTTTCCCAGCGGTGCTGTTGTGCGTTTCCTCTTTATAGCGCTTCATAAGAAGCTTGTTGTGCTGGGGGGGTCTGGAGGCAGATCGGACGTACACTGTGACCGTGGCGGGCGTGTGACTGCGGGACGGCTTGTGTCTCATGTCTGGACCTAAGACCTATGGTGGTCCCTGTCATGGAGGAAGACCTATGGTGGCCCCTGTCATGGAGGGAGACCTATGGTGGCCCCTGTCATGGTGGGAGACCTATGGTGGTCCCTGTCATGGAGGGAGACCTATGGTGGCCCCTGTCATGGAGGGAGACGTATGGTGGCCCCTGTCATGGAGGGAGACCTATGGTGGCCCCTGTCATGGAGGAAGACCTATGGTGGCCCCTGTCATGGAGGGAGACCTATGGTGGCCCCTGTCATGGAGGAAGACCTATGGTGGCCCCTGTCATGGAGGGAGACGTATGGTGGCCCCTGTCATGAAGGGAGACCTATGGTGGCCCCTGTCATGGAGGGAGACCTATGGTGGCCCCTGTCATGGTGGGAGACCTATGGTGGTCCCTGTCATGGAGGGAGACCTATGGTGGCCCCTGTCATGGAGGGAGACGTATGGTGGCCCCTGTCATGGAGGGAGACCTATGGTGGCCCCTGTCATGGAGGAAGACCTATGGTGGCCCCTGTCATGGAGGGAGACCTATGGTGGCCCCTGTCATGGAGGGAGACCTATGGTGGCCCCTGTCATGGAGGGAGACCTATGGTGGCCCCTGTCATGGAGGAAGACCTATGGTGGCCCCTGTCATGGAGGAAGACCTATGGTGGCCCCTGTCATGGAGGGAGACCTATGGTGGCCCCTGTCATGGAGGGAGACCTATGGTGGCCCCTGTCATGGAGGGAGACCTATGGTGGCCCCTGTCATGGAGGGAGACCTATGGTGGCCCCTGTCATGGAGGAAGACCTATGGTGGCCCCTGTCATGGAGGGAGACCTATGGTGGCCCCTGTCATGGTGGAAGACCTATGGTGGCCCCTGTCATGGTGGAAGACCTATGGTGGCCCCTGTCATGGTGGAAGACCTATGGTGGTCCCTGTCATGGTGGGAGACCTATGGTGGTCCCTGTCATGGAGGAAGACCTATGGTGGCCCCTGTCATGGAGGGAGACCTATGGTGGCCCCTGTCATGGAGAAAGACCTATGGTGGCCCCTGTCATGGAGGGAGACCTATGGTGGCCCCTGTCATGGTGGAAGACCTATGGTGGCCCCTGTCATGGTGGAAGACCTATAGTGGTCCCTGTCATGGAGGGAGACCTATGGTGGCCCCTGTCATGGAGGGAGACCTATGGTGGTCCCTGTCATGGTGGGAGACCTATGGTGGTCCCTGTCATGGAGGAAGACCTATGGTGGCCCCTGTCATGGAGGGAGACCTATGGTGGTCCCTGTCATGGAGGGAGACCTATGGTGGTCCCTGTCATGGAGAAAGACCTATGGTGGCCCCTGTCATGGAGGGAGACCTATGGTGGTCCCTGTCATGGTGGGAGACCTATGGTGGCCCCTGTCATGGAGGGAGACCTATGGTGGCCCCTGTCATGGAGGGAGACCTATGGTGGTCCCTGTCATGGTGGGAGACCTATGGTGGCCCCTGTCATGGTGGAAGACCTATGGTGGCCCCTGTCATGGAGGGAGACCTATGGTGGCCCCTGTCATAGTGGGAGACCTATGGTGGCCCCTGTCATGGAGAAAGACCTATGGTGGCCCCTGTCATGGAGGGAGACCTATGGTGGTCCCTGTCATGGTGGGAGACCTATGGTGGCCCCTGTCATGGAGGGAGACCTATGGTGGCCCCTGTCATAGTGGGAGACCTATGGTGGCCCCTGTCATGGAGGAAGACCTATGGTGGCCCCTGTCATGGTGGGAGACCTATGGTGGCCCCTGTCATGGAGGAAGACCTATGGTGGCCCCTGTCATAGTGGGAGACCTATGGTGGCCCCTGTCATGGTGGGAGACCTATGGTGGCCCCTGTCATGGAGGGAGACCTATGGTGGCCCCTGTCATGGAGGAAGACCTATGGTGGCCCCTGTCATAGTGGGAGACCTATGGTGGCCCCTGTCATGGAGGGAGACCTATGGTGGTCCCTGTCATGGAGGAAGACCTATGGTGGTCCCTGTCATAGTGGGAGACCTATGGTGGCCCCTGTCATGGAGGGAGACCTATGGTGGCCCCTGTCATAGTGGGAGACCTATGGTGGTCCCTGTCATGGAGGGAGACCTATGGTGGCCCCTGTCATGGAGGGAGACCTATGGTGGCCCCTGTCATGGTGGGAGACCTATGGTGGCCCCTGTCATAGTGGGAGACCTATGGTGGCCCCTGTCATGGTGGGAGACCTATGGTGGCCCCTGTCATGGAGGGAGACCTATGGTGGCCCCTGTCATGGAGGAAGACCTATGGTGGCCCCTGTCATAGTGGGAGACCTATGGTGGCCCCTGTCATGGAGGGAGACCTATGGTGGCCCCTGTCATGGAGGAAGACCTATGGTGGTCCCTGTCATGGAGGGAGACCTATGGTGGCCCCTGTCATGGAGGGAGACCTATGGTGGCCCCTGTCATGGTGGGAGACCTATGGTGGCCCCTGTCATGGAGGGAGACCTATGGTGGTAGTGACTTGTGTAGGGGCCCCTGTAGTGACCTGTGTAGGGGCCCCCTGTGGTGACCTGTGTAGGGGCCCCTGTAGTGACCTGTGTAGGGGCCCCCTGTGGTGACCTGTGTAGGGGCCCCTGTAGTGACCTGTGTAGGGGCCCCTGTAGTGACCTGTGTAGGGGCCCCTGTAGTGACCTGTGTAGGGGCCCCTGTAGTGACTTGTGTAGGGGCCCCTGTAGTGACTTGTGTAGGGGCCCCTGTAGTGACTTGTGTAGGGGCCCCTGTAGTGACCTGTGTTGGGGCCCCTGTAGTGACTTGTGTTGGGGCCCCTGTAGTGACCTGTGTAGGGGCCCCTGTAGTGACCTGTGTAGGGGCCCCTGTAGTCACCTGTGTAGGGGCCCCTGTAGTGACCTGTGTAGGGGCCCCTGTAGTGACTTGTGTTGGGGCCCCTGTAGTGACTTGTGTAGGGGCCCCTGTAGTGACCTGTGTTGGGGCCCCTGTAGTGACCTGTGTTGGGGCCCCTGTAGTGACCTGTGTAGGGGCCCCCTGTGGTGACCTGTGTTGGGGCCCCTGTAGTGACCTGTGTAGGGGCCCCCTGTGGTGACCTGTGTTGGGGCCCCTGTAGTGACCTGTGTTGGGGCCCCTGTAGTGACTTGTGTAGGGGCCCCTGTAGTGACCTGTGTTGGGGCCCCTGTAGCGACCTGTGTAGGGGCCCCCTGTGGTGACCTGTGTTGGGGCCCCTGTAGTGACCTGTGTTGGGTCCCCTGTAGTGACCTGTGTTGGGGCCCCTGTAGTGACTTGTGTAGGGGTCCCTGTAGTGACCTGTGTTGGGGCCCCTGTAGTGACCTGTGTTGGGGCCCCTGTAATGACCTGTGTTGGGGCCCCTGTAGTGACCTGTGTTGGGGCCCCTGTAGTGACCTGTGTAGGGGCCCCTGTAGTGACCTGTGTTGGGGCCCCTGTAGTGACCTGTGTTGGGGCCCCTGTAGTGACTTGTGTAGGGGCCCCTGTAGTGACCTGTGTTGGGGCCCCTGTAGTGGCCTGTGTTGGGGCCCCTGTAGTGACCTGTGTAGGGGCCCCTGTAGTGACCTGTGTTGGGGCCCCTGTAGTGACCTGTGTTGGGGCCCCTGTAGTGACCTGTGTTGGGGCCCCTGTAGTGACCTGTGTAGGGGCCCCCTGTGGTGACCTGTGTTGGGGCCCCTGTAGTGACCTGTGTAGGGGCCCCCTGTGGTGACCTGTGTTGGGGCCCCCTGTGGTGACCTGTGTTGGGGCCCCTGTAGTGACTTGTGTAGGGGCCCCTGTAGCGACCTGTGTTGGGGCCCCTGTAGCGACCTGTGTTGGGGCCCCCTGTGGTGACCTGTGTTGGGGCCCCTGTAGTGACCTGTGTTGGGGCCCCTGTAGTGACCTGTGTTGGGGCCCCTGTAGTGACCTGTGTTGGGGCCCCTGTAGTGACTTGTGTAGGGGCCCCTGTAGTGACCTGTGTTGGGGCCCCTGTAGTGACCTGTGTTGGGGCCCCTGTAGTGACCTGTGTTGGGGCCCCTGTCGTGACCTGTGTTGGGGCCCCTGTAGTGACCTGTGTAGGGGCCCCTGTAGTGACCTGTGTTGGGGCCCCTGTAGTGACCTGTGTTGGGGCCCCTGTAGTGACTTGTGTAGGGGCCCCTGTAGTGACCTGTGTTGGGGCCCCTGTAGTGACCTGTGTTGGGGCCCCTGTAGTGACCTGTGTTGGGGCCCCTGTAGTGACTTGTGTAGGGGCCCCTGTAGTGACCTGTGTAGGGCCCCCTGTGGTGACTTGTGTAGGGGCCCCTGTAGTGACCTGTGTTGGGGCCCCTGTAGCGACCTGTGTAGGGGCCCCCTGTGGTGACCTGTGTTGGGGCCCCTGTAGTGACCTGTGTTGGGGCCCCTGTAGTGACCTGTGTTGGGGCCCCTGTAGTGACTTGTGTAGGGGCCCCTGTAGTGACCTGTGTTGGGGCCCCTGTAGTGACCTGTGTTGGGGCCCCTGTAGTGACCTGTGTTGGGGCCCCTGTAGTGACCTGTGTTGGGGCCCCTGTGGTGACTTGTGTAGGGGCCCCTGTAGTGACCTGTGTTGGGGCCCCTGTAGTGACCTGTGTAGGGCCCCCTGTGGTGACTTGTGTAGGGGCCCCTGTAGTGACCTGTGTTGGGGCCCCTGTAGCGACCTGTGTAGGGGCCCCCTGTGGTGACCTGTGTTGGGGCCCCTGTAGTGACCTGTGTTGGGGCCCCTGTAGTGACCTGTGTTGGGGCCCCTGTAGTGACCTGTGTTGGGGCCCCTGTAGTGACCTGTGTAGGGCCCCCTGTGGTGACTTGTGTAGGGGCCCCTGTAGTGACCTGTGTTGGGGCCCCTGTGGTGACCTGTGTAGGGGCCCCTGTGGTGACCTGTGTAGGGCCCCCTGTGGTGACCTGTGTTGGGGCCCCTGTAGTGACCTGTGTTGGGGCCCCTGTAGTGACCTGTGTTGGGGCCCCTGTAGTGACTTGTGTAGGGGCCCCTGTAGTGACCTGTGTTGGGGCCCCTGTAGTGACCTGTGTTGGGGCCCCTGTAGTGACCTGTGTTGGGGCCCCTGTAGTGACCTGTGTTGGGGCCCCTGTAGTGACTTGTGTAGGGGCCCCTGTAGTGACCTGTGTAGGGCCCCCTGTGGTGACTTGTGTAGGGGCCCCTGTAGTGACCTGTGTTGGGGCCCCTGTAGCGACCTGTGTAGGGGCCCCCTGTGGTGACCTGTGTTGGGGCCCCTGTAGTGACCTGTGTTGGGGCCCCTGTAGTGACCTGTGTTGGGGCCCCTGTAGTGACTTGTGTAGGGGCCCCTGTAGTGACCTGTGTTGGGGCCCCTGTAGTGACCTGTGTTGGGGCCCCTGTAGTGACCTGTGTTGGGGCCCCTGTAGTGACTTGTGTAGGGCCCCCTGTGGTGACTTGTGTAGGGGCCCCTGTAGTGACCTGTGTTGGGGCCCCTGTAGTGACTTGTGTAGGGGCCCCCTGTAGTGACCTGTGTTGGGGCCCCTGTAGTGACCTGTGTTGGGGCCCCTGTAGTGACCTGTGTTGGGGCCCCTGTAGTGACCTGTGTTGGGGCCCCTGTAGTGACCTGTGTAGGGCCCCCTGTGGTGACTTGTGTAGGGGCCCCTGTAGTGACCTGTGTTGGGGCCCCTGTAGCGACCTGTGTAGGGGCCCCTGTAGTGACCTGTGTTGGGGCCCCTGTAGCGACCTGTGTAGGGGCCCCCTGTGGTGACCTGTGTTGGGGCCCCTGTAGTGACCTGTGTAGGGGCCCCTGTAGTGACCTGTGTTGGGGCCCCTGTAGTGGCCTGTGTTGGGGCCCCTGTAGTGACCTGTGTTGGGGCCCCCTGTAGTGACCTGTGTTGGGGCCCCTGTAGTGACCTGTGTAGGGGCCCCTGTAGTGACCTGTGTTGGGGCCCCTGTAGTGACCTGTGTTGGGGCCCCTGTAGTGACCTGTGTTGGGGCCCCCTGTAGTGACCTGTGTTGGGGCCCCTGTAGTGACCTGTGTTGGGGCCCCTGTAGTGACCTGTGTTGGGGCCCCCTGTAGTGACCTGTGTTGGGGCCCCTGTAGTGACCTGTGTTGGGGCCCCTGTAGTGACCTGTGTAGGGGCCCCTGTAGTGACCTGTGTTGGGGCCCCTGTAGTGACCTGTGTTGGGGCCCCTGTAGTGACCTGTGTTGGGGCCCCCTGTAGTGACCTGTGTTGGGGCCCCTGTAGTGACCTGTGTTGGGGCCCCCTGTAGTGACCTGTGTTAGGGCCCCTGTAGTGACCTGTGTTGGGGCCCCTGTAGTGACCTGTGTAGGGGCCCCTGTAGTGACCTGTGTTGGGGCCCCTGTAGTGACCTGTGTTGGGGCCCCTGTAGTGACCTGTGTTGGGGCCCCTGTAGTGACCTGTGTTGGGGCCCCTGTAGTGACCTGTGTTGGGGCCCCTGTAGTGACCTGTGTTGGGGGCCCCTGTAGTGACCTGTGTTGGGGCCCCTGTAGTGACCTGTGTTGGGGCCCCTGTAGTGACCTGTGTTGGGGCCCCTGTAGCGACCTGTGTAGGGGCCCCCTGTGGTGACCTGTGTTGGGGCCCCTGTAGTGACTTGTGTAGGGGCCCCTGTAGTGACCTGTGTTGGGGCCCCTGTAGTGACCTGTGTAGGGGCCCCTGTAGTGACCTGTGTTGGGGCCCCTGTGGTGAGGACTGTGTAGGGGCCCCTGTGGTGAGGACCTATATAGGGGCCCCTGTAGTGACCTGTGTTGGGGCCCCTGTAGTGACCTGTGTTGGGGCCCCTGTAGTGACCTGTGTTGGGGCCCCTGTAGTGACCTGTGTAGGGGCCCCTGTGGTAAGGACCTGTGTTGGGGCCCCTGTAGTGACCTGTGTTGGGGCCCCTGTAGTGACCTGTGTTGGGGCCCCTGTAGTGACCTGTGTTGGGGCCCCTGTAGTGACCTGTGTTGGGGCCCCCTGTAGTGACCTGTGTTGGGGCCCCTGTAGTGACCTGTGTAGGGGCCCCTGTAGTGACCTGTGTTGGGGCCCCTGTAGCGACCTGTGTTGGGGCCCCTGTAGCGACCTGTGTTGGGGCCCCTGTAGTGACCTGTGTTGGGGCCCCTGTAGTGACCTGTGTTGGGGCCCCTGTAGTGACCTGTGTTGGGGCCCCTGTAGTGACCTGTGTTGGGGCCCCTGTGGTGAGGACTGTGTAGGGCCCCCTGTGGTGACCTGTGTTGGGGCCCCCTGTAGTGACCTGTGTTGGGGCCCCTGTAGTGACCTGTGTTGGGGCCCCCTGTAGTGACCTGTGTTGGGGCCCCTGTAGTGACCTGTGTTGGGGCCCCTGTAGTGACCTGTGTTGGGGCCCCTGTAGTGACCTGTGTTGGGGCCCCTGTAGCGACCTGTGTTGGGGCCCCTGTAGCGACCTGTGTTGGGGCCCCTGTAGTGACCTGTGTTGGGGCCCCCTGTAGTGACCTGTGTTGGGGCCCCTGTAGTGACCTGTGTTGGGGCCCCCTGTAGTGACCTGTGTTGGGGCCCCTGTAGTGACCTGTGTTGGGGCCCCTGTAGTGACCTGTGTTGGGGCCCCTGTAGTGACCTGTGTTGGGGCCCCTGTAGTGACCTGTGTTGGGGCCCCTGTGGTGAGGACTGTGTAGGGCCCCCTGTGGTGACCTGTGTTGGGGCCCCCTGTAGTGACCTGTGTTGGGGCCCCCTGTAGTGACCTGTGTTGGGGCCCCTGTAGTGACCTGTGTTGGGGCCCCCTGTAGTGACCTGTGTTGGGGCCCCCTGTAGTGACCTGTGTTGGGGCCCCCTGTAGTGACCTGTGTTGGGGCCCCTGTAGTGACCTGTGTTGGGGCCCCTGTAGCGACCTGTGTTGGGGCCCCTGTAGCGACCTGTGTTGGGGCCCCTGTAGCGACCTGTGTTGGGGCCCCTGTAGTGACCTGTGTTGGGGCCCCTGTAGTGACCTGTGTTGGGGCCCCCTGTAGTGACCTGTGTTGGGGCCCCTGTAGTGACCTGTGTAGGGGCCCCTGTAGTGACCTGTGTTGGGGCCCCTGTAGCGACCTGTGTTGGGGCCCCTGTAGCGACCTGTGTTGGGGCCCCTGTAGTGACCTGTGTTGGGGCCCCTGTAGTGACCTGTGTTGGGGCCCCTGTAGTGACCTGTGTTGGGGCCCCTGTAGTGACCTGTGTTGGGGCCCCTGTAGTGACCTGTGTAGGGGCCCCTGTAGTGACCTGTGTTGGGGCCCCTGTAGCGACCTGTGTTGGGGCCCCTGTAGTGACCTGTGTTGGGGCCCCTGTAGTGACCTGTGTAGGGGCCCCTGTAGTGACCTGTGTTGGGGCCCCTGTAGCGACCTGTGTTGGGGCCCCTGTAGCGACCTGTGTTGGGGCCCCTGTAGTGACCTGTGTTGGGGCCCCTGTAGTGACCTGTGTTGGGGCCCCTGTAGTGACCTGTGTTGGGGCCCCTGTAGTGACCTGTGTTGGGGCCCCTGTGGTGAGGACTGTGTAGGGCCCCCTGTGGTGACCTGTGTTGGGGCCCCCTGTAGTGACCTGTGTTGGGGCCCCTGTAGTGACCTGTGTTGGGGCCCCTGTAGTGACCTGTGTTGGGGCCCCTGTAGTGACCTGTGTTGGGGCCCCTGTAGTGACCTGTGTTGGGGCCCCTGTGGTGAGGACTGTGTAGGGCCCCCTGTGGTGACCTGTGTTGGGGCCCCCTGTAGTGACCTGTGTTGGGGCCCCCTGTAGTGACCTGTGTTGGGGCCCCTGTAGTGACCTGTGTTGGGGCCCCCTGTAGTGACCTGTGTTGGGGCCCCCTGTAGTGACCTGTGTTGGGGCCCCCTGTAGTGACCTGTGTTGGGGCCCCTGTAGTGACCTGTGTTGGGGCCCCTGTAGCGACCTGTGTTGGGGCCCCTGTAGCGACCTGTGTTGGGGCCCCTGTAGCGACCTGTGTTGGGGCCCCTGTAGTGACCTGTGTTGGGGCCCCTGTAGTGACCTGTGTTGGGGCCCCTGTAGTGACCTGTGTTGGGGCCCCTGTAGCGACCTGTGTTGGGGCCCCTGTAGCGACCTGTGTTGGGGCCCCTGTAGCGACCTGTGTTGGGGCCCCTGTAGCGACCTGTGTTGGGGCCCCTGTAGTGACCTGTGTTGGGGCCCCCTGTAGTGACCTGTGTTGGGGCCCCTGTAGTGACCTGTGTAGGGGCCCCTGTAGTGACCTGTGTTGGGGCCCCTGTAGTGACCTGTGTTGGGGCCCCTGTAGTGACCTGTGTTGGGGCCCCCTGTAGTGACCTGTGTTGGGGCCCCTGTAGTGACCTGTGTTGGGGCCCCTGTAGTGACCTGTGTTGGGGCCCCCTGTAGTGACCTGTGTTGGGGCCCCTGTAGTGACCTGTGTAGGGGCCCCTGTAGTGACCTGTGTTGGGGCCCCTGTAGTGACCTGTGTTGGGGCCCCTGTAGTGACCTGTGTTGGGGCCCCCTGTAGTGACCTGTGTTGGGGCCCCTGTAGTGACCTGTGTTGGGGCCCCCTGTAGTGACCTGTGTTAGGGCCCCTGTAGTGACCTGTGTTGGGGCCCCTGTAGTGACCTGTGTAGGGGCCCCTGTAGTGACCTGTGTTGGGGCCCCTGTAGTGACCTGTGTTGGGGCCCCTGTAGTGACCTGTGTTGGGGCCCCTGTAGTGACCTGTGTTGGGGCCCCTGTAGTGACCTGTGTTGGGGCCCCTGTAGTGACCTGTGTTGGGGGCCCCTGTAGTGACCTGTGTTGGGGCCCCTGTAGTGACCTGTGTTGGGGCCCCTGTAGTGACCTGTGTTGGGGCCCCTGTAGCGACCTGTGTAGGGGCCCCCTGTGGTGACCTGTGTTGGGGCCCCTGTAGTGACTTGTGTAGGGGCCCCTGTAGTGACCTGTGTTGGGGCCCCTGTAGTGACCTGTGTAGGGGCCCCTGTAGTGACCTGTGTTGGGGCCCCTGTGGTGAGGACTGTGTAGGGGCCCCTGTGGTGAGGACCTATATAGGGGCCCCTGTAGTGACCTGTGTTGGGGCCCCTGTAGTGACCTGTGTTGGGGCCCCTGTAGTGACCTGTGTTGGGGCCCCTGTAGTGACCTGTGTAGGGGCCCCTGTGGTAAGGACCTGTGTTGGGGCCCCTGTAGTGACCTGTGTTGGGGCCCCTGTAGTGACCTGTGTTGGGGCCCCTGTAGTGACCTGTGTTGGGGCCCCTGTAGTGACCTGTGTTGGGGCCCCCTGTAGTGACCTGTGTTGGGGCCCCTGTAGTGACCTGTGTAGGGGCCCCTGTAGTGACCTGTGTTGGGGCCCCTGTAGCGACCTGTGTTGGGGCCCCTGTAGCGACCTGTGTTGGGGCCCCTGTAGTGACCTGTGTTGGGGCCCCTGTAGTGACCTGTGTTGGGGCCCCTGTAGTGACCTGTGTTGGGGCCCCTGTAGTGACCTGTGTTGGGGCCCCTGTGGTGAGGACTGTGTAGGGCCCCCTGTGGTGACCTGTGTTGGGGCCCCCTGTAGTGACCTGTGTTGGGGCCCCTGTAGTGACCTGTGTTGGGGCCCCCTGTAGTGACCTGTGTTGGGGCCCCTGTAGTGACCTGTGTTGGGGCCCCTGTAGTGACCTGTGTTGGGGCCCCTGTAGCGACCTGTGTTGGGGCCCCTGTAGCGACCTGTGTTGGGGCCCCTGTAGTGACCTGTGTTGGGGCCCCTGTAGTGACCTGTGTTGGGGCCCCTGTAGCGACCTGTGTTGGGGCCCCTGTAGTGACCTGTGTTGGGGCCCCTGTAGCGACCTGTGTTGGGGCCCCTGTAGCGACCTGTGTTGGGGCCCCTGTAGCGACCTGTGTTGGGGCCCCTGTAGTGACCTGTGTTGGGGCCCCCTGTAGTGACCTGTGTTGGGCCCCCTGTGGTGAGGACTGTGTTGGGGCCCCTGTGGTGACCTGTGTTGGGGCCCCTGTAGTGACCTGTGTTGGGGCCCCTGTAGTGACCTGTGTTGGGGCCCCTGTAGTGACCTGTGTTGGGGCCCCTGTAGTGACCTGTGTAGGGGCCCCTGTAGTGACCTGTGTAGGGGCCCCTGTAGTGACCTGTGTTGGGGCCCCCTGTAGTGACCTGTGTTGGGGCCCCTGTAGTGACCTGTGTTGGGGCCCCTGTGGTGACCTGTGTTGGGCCCCCTGTGGTGACTTGTGTAGGGGCCCCTGTAGTGACCTGTGTTGGGGCCCCTGTGGTGACCTGTGTTGGGCCCCCTGTAGTGACCTGTGTTGGGGCCCCTGTAGTGACCTGTGTAGGGCCCCCTGTGGTGAGGACTGTGTAGGGCCCCCTGTAGTGACCTGTGTTGGGGCCCCTGTAGTGACTTGTGTAGGGCCCCCTGTGGTGAGGACTGTGTAGGGGCCCCTGTGGTGAGGACCTATATAGGGGCCCCTGTAGTGACCTGTGTTGGGGCCCCTGTAGTGACCTGTGTTGGGGCCCCTGTAGTGACTTGTGTAGGGGCCCCTGTGGTGACCTGTGTTGGGGCCCCTGTAGTGACTTGTGTAGGGGCCCCTGTAGTGACCTGTGTTGGGGCCCCTGTAGTGACCTGTGTTGGGGCCCCTGTAGTGACTTGTGTAGGGCCCCCTGTGGTGACCTGTGTTGGGGCCCCTGTAGTGACCTGTGTTGGGGCCCCTGTAGTGACTTGTGTAGGGCCCCCTGTGGTGAGGACTGTGTAGGGGCCCCTGTGGTGAGGACCTGTATAGGGGTCCCTCTCTACCTTCCCTCCCCCAGGACTGCACACTTCTCTCACAGACTCCATTTGGCGCCCAGGCGGGGAGAAGATGAGGGAAAGCTCTCCACTAATCAGCGGCCGAGAACACGCTGCGACTCACCAATCACACGGCAGGACCGCTCAGACTGCCTCCCGAGTATTCCACCAATGGGCTCCGCCCACGCTCTGACTTCTGACCAATCGTGGCGAACGCTGATTTCCGCTCCGGACTCCACCAATGAGGCGCCGCTCTCAGGTCCTGTCCAATGACAGCGCACCTCCCCTGGGGCTGAGGGAATTCCCGCCAATCACCGGCAGCCTCTGATGAAGAATCCGTCATTGTACATCGATAGAAGGTCACCTCAGGATTCCGGCCAATCAGCAGCCGAGGTAAGTTCCACCCCTTCCCAATCCGTCCTCCGGTGTATGATCAACTGAGGGGGAACCTGCCAATCAGAGACAAGCCGCAGGGATGAAGCCCCGCCCACTGCACAGCCCCAGCGTCCGTAGGGGGCGGAGTCCGGTGCTAATAGGAGGGAAGAGAGAGCAGTGGCGGCTGTGACCTGTGTGAGAAGCCTCTGCTGGAAGAGGTCATTATCTGCATCCACTCAGGGCCCCGGGCCCAGTCTTTGTTGTGGGGCCCCTTGTCACAGAGAGTCCGGGTCCGGCCATGGTGGGGGGAAGGACTGGGAGCGGGGGAGGGAGAAGACCTCCAGAGAGGCGAGCACAGCATCCCCGACACCTCCCGGGGCCCGGAGGAAGGACTGACCAGGGGCCCGGAGGAAGGACTGACCAGGGGCCCGGAGGAAGGGCAGACCAGGGGCCCGGAGGAAGGGCAGACCAGGGGCCCGGAGGAAGGACTGACCAGGGGCCCGGAGGAAGGGCAGACCAGGGGCCCGGAGGAAGGGCAGACCAGGGGCCCGGAGGAAGGGCAGACCAGGGGCCCGGAGGAAGGGCAGACCAGGGGCCCGGAGGAAGGACTGACCAGGGGCCCGGAGGAAGGGCAGACCAGGGGCCCGGAGGAAGGGCAGACCAGGGGCCCGGAGGAAGGGCAGACCAGGGGCCCGGAGGAAGGGCAGACCAGGGGCCCGGAGGAAGGGCAGACCAGGGGCCCGGAGGAAGGACTGACCAGGGGCCCGGAGGAAGGGCAGACCAGGGGCCCGGAGGAAGGACTGACCAGGGGCCCGGAGGAAGGGCAGACCAGGGGCCCGGAGGAAGGGCAGACCAGGGGCCCGGAGGAAGGACTGACCAGGGGCCCGGAGGAAGGGCAGACCAGGGGCCCGGAGGAAGGGCAGACCAGGGGCCCGGAGGAAGGACTGACCAGGGGCCCGGAGGAAGGACTGACCAGGGGCCCGGAGGAAGGGCAGACCAGGGGCCCGGAGGAAGGGCAGACCAGGGGCCCGGAGGAAGGGCAGACCAGGGGCCCGGAGGAAGGACTGACCAGGGGCCCGGAGGAAGGGCAGACCAGGGGCCCGGAGGAAGGGCAGACCAGGGGCCCGGAGGAAGGACTGACCAGGGGCCCGGAGGAAGGACTGACCAGGGGCCCGGAGGAAGGGCTGACCAGGGGCCCGGAGGAAGGGCAGACCAGAGGCCCGGAGGAAGGGCAGACCAGGGGCCCGGAGGAAGGACTGACCAGGGGCCCGGAGGAAGGACTGACCAGGGGCCCGGAGGAAGGGCAGACCAGGGGCCCGGAGGAAGGGCAGACCAGGGGCCCGGAGGAAGGACTGACCAGGGGCCCGGAGGAAGGACTGACCAGGGGCCCGGAGGAAGGACTGACCAGGGGCCCGGAGGAAGGACTGACCAGGGGCCCGGAGGAAGGACTGACCAGGGGCCCGGAGGAAGGGCAGACCAGAGGCCCGGAGGAAGGGCAGACCAGGGGCCCGGAGGAAGGGCAGACCAGGGGCCCGGAGGAAGGACTGACCAGGGGCCCGGAGGAAGGACTGACCAGGGGCCCGGAGGAAGGGCAGACCAGGGGCCCGGAGGAAGGGCAGACCAGGGGCCCGGAGGAAGGACTGACCAGGGGCCCGGAGGAAGGACTGACCAGGGGCCCGGAGGAAGGACTGACCAGGGGCCCGGAGGAAGGGCAGACCAGAGGCCCGGAGGAAGGGCAGACCAGGGGCCCGGAGGAAGGGCAGACCAGGGGCCCGGAGGAAGGACTGACCAGGGGCCCGGAGGAAGGGCAGACCAGGGGCCCGGAGGAAGGGCAGACCAGAGGCCCGGAGGAAGGGCTGACCAGGGGCCCGGAGGAAGGGCTGACCAGGGGCCCGGAGGAAGGGCAGACCAGAGGCCCGGAGGAAGGACTGACCAGGGGCCCGGAGGAAGGGCTGACCAGGGGCCCGGAGGAAGGGCAGACCAGAGGCCCGGAGGAAGGGCTGACCAGGGGCCCGGAGGAAGGGCTGACCAGGGGCCCGGAGGGAGGACTGACCAGGGGCCCGGAGGAAGGGCAGACCAGGGGCCCGGAGGAAGGGCTGACCAGGGGCCCGGAGGAAGGGCTGACCAGGGGCCCGGAGGAAGGGCTGACCAGGGGCCCGGAGGAAGGTCTGACCAGGGGCCCGGAGGAAGGTCTGACCAGGGGCCCGGAGGAAGGGCTGACCAGGGGCCCGGAGGAAGGGCTGACCAGGGGCCCGGAGGAAGGGCTGACCAGGGGCCCGGAGGAAGGGCAGACCAGGGGCCCGGAGGAAGGGCTGACCAGGGGCCCGGAGGAAGGGCTGACCAGGGGCCCGGAGGAAGGTCTGACCAGGGGCCCGGAGGAAGGGCAGACCAGAGGCCCGGAGGAAAGACTGACCAGGGGCCCGGAGGAAGGGCTGACCAGGGGCCCGGAGGAAGGGCAGACCAGAGGCCCGGAGGAAGGGCAGACCAGGGGCCCGGAGGAAGGGCTGACCAGGGGCCCGGAGGAAGGGCTGACCAGGGGCCCGGAGGAAGGGCTGACCAGGGGCCCGGAGGAAGGACTGACCAGGGGCCCGGAGGAAGGGCTGACCAGGGGCCCGGAGGAAGGGCTGACCAGGGGCCCGGAGGAAGGACTGACCAGGGGCCCGGAGGAAGGACTGACCAGGGGCCCGGAGGAAGGACTGACCAGGGGCCCGGAGGAAGGGCTGACCAGGGGCCCGGAGGAAGGGCTGACCAGGGGCCCGGAGGAAGGGCTGACCAGGGGCCCGGAGGAAGGGCAGACCAGGGGCCCGGAGGAAGGGCTGACCAGGGGCCCGGAGGAAGGGCTGACCAGGGGCCCGGACCCGCCACAGACACCACCCACACCTACCCGCCACCCACACCTACCCGCCACCGACACCACCCACACCTACCCGCCACCCACACCTACCCGCCACAGACGCCACCCACACCTACCCGCCACCCACACCTACCCGCCACCGACACCACCCACACCTACCCGCCACCCACACCTACCCGCCACAGACACCACCCACACCTACCCGCCACAGACACCACCCACACCTACCCGCCACCCACACCACCCACACCTACCCCCCACCCACACCTACCCGCCACAGACACCACCCACACCTACCCGCCACCCACACCACCCACACCTACCCGCCACCCACACCTACCCGCCACCCACACCACCCACACCTACCCGCCACCCACACCTACCCGCCACCCACACCACCCACACCTACCCACCACCCACACCTACCCGCCACCCACACCACCCACACCTACCCGCCACAGACACCACCCACACCTACCCGCCACCCACACCTACCCGCCACAGACACCACCCACACCTACCCGCCACCCACACCTACCCGCCACAGACACCACCCACACCTACCGGCCACCCACACCACCCACACCTACCGGCCACCCACACCTACCCGCCACCCACACCACCCACACCTACCCGCCACAGACACCACCCACACCTACCCGCCACCCACACCTACCCGCCACAGACACCACCCACACCTACCCGCCACCCACACCTACCCGCCACAGACACCACCCACACCTACCCGCCACCGACACCACCCACACCTACCCGCCACCCACACCTACCCGCCACCCACACCACCCACACCTACCCGCCACAGACACCACCCACACCTACCCGCCACCCACACCACCCACACCTACCCCCCACCCACACCTACCCGCCACAGACACCACCAACACCTACCCACCACCCACACCTACCCGCCACCCACACCACCCACACCTACCCGACACCCACACCTACCCGCCACAGACAGGGCTGGGGGTCTCTCCCACCCTCCTATCTCATTCCCCTCCCTCTCTCACCCCCCCTCTCTCTCATCCCCCTCCCCCTCTCTCTCTCACCCCCTCCACCTTTCCCTTATTTCTGTATCACCCCCCTCTCTGCACTGATGAGGAGGCACTGATGTGCACTAATGAGCCAACACCCCCCTGATCCCGTCATCCCCGACACCCCCCTGATCCCGTCATCCCCGACACCCCCCTGACCCCGTCAGATTTTAACCGAATCAGTTATTTTTTTCCATAGGACCGGCGCTTCGCGGACTAGGCCAAAGCCGTGGCTTCGCCTAAAAACTCCTGCCGGCGCGGTGTCCATCAGAAAAAAAAACTCAATTAGAGTGATTTTTACTGTGGGGGGAGGGGACTGACTGGGGGAGGAGACCGATCTGTGTCCCTCTGTACAAGGGACACAGCATCGGTCTCCTCTCTCCCTGACAGGACGTGGATCTCTGTGTTTACACCCCATCATTACACAGAGAGATCCACGTCCTGGCTGTGTGACTGACGATCGCGGGTACGAGGTGGACATCGCAGCCGCCAGGCACGCGTATCGGCACCCGCGTGACACGGCGGGCACAGCTTTTCCCCGATGCGGGCATCACAGAAGTAAACACGAGGACCTCCATGGACGTCCACCCGGCAGGTAGGCGCCGCGCTGTAGACGTCTTTTGTCCATAGCGCGGGCGCCAAGTGGTTAAAGGGGTTGTAAAGGTTCGTTTTTTTATTCTAAATAGGTTCCTATAAAGTGATGGAAACCCTTCTTTTTTTTTTAAAACACCTGCAAGACAAAGTCATAATGAGCTAGTATGACTAGCATACTAGCTCATTATGCATCACTTACCTTAGATCGGGGCCCCCGAAGCCGTTCCTCGTCTCCCCCCCCCCCCCCCCCCCAGCTGCAGCCATCTCTCCACAGATACCTTCTGAGTATTGCCGCTCCGGCGCTGTGATTGGCTGGAGCGGTGAAGACGTCACTCCGCGCAATGCGCTCCGGAGCCGTCCAATCCGGATTTGTGAATGGGGATTCTGACTGAATGCACCGTTGTCTACGGCGCGCATGCCATCGGTAAATGTCTCTATTTTTTGCAAATATCTCCTAAACCGTGTAGATATTTCTCGCACCTACAGGTCAGCCTTCATCTCGGGTCCCCTGTAGGTACAAGTTACATAAGTGGAATTACAATCACTTTAATCTCGTGCATTGGGGGTTCACTTACCTTTTCCTTCCATTTCCCTTCTAAGGCCCCTTTCACACTGGGGCGGGGAGGTGCGCTGGCGGTATAGCGGCGCTATTTTTGGCGCCGCTATACTGTCGTTTTTTCCATGATATTCGGACGCTAGTGGTGATTTTAACCCCCGCTAGCGGCCGAAAAAGGGTTAATACAGAGGCGCATTGCCGGCGGTATTACCGCGGTTTCCCATTACTTTCAGTGGCCAGCAGCAGTAAACACACCGCTCCTTCACCGCTGTAAAGATGCGGCTAGCAGTACTTTTGGAGCGGTCCTGCCAGCGCACCGCTTCAGTGTGAAAGCCTTTGGGGGTTTCACACTGAAGACTGCAGGGCACGATTTTTTCAGGCGGTATATCGGCGCTATTTTTACCGCTAAACTGCCTGAAAAACGTGTCAGTGTGAAAGGGGCCAAATTTGTTTTTTTTTCTTTGTCTGAATTTCTCACTTCCTGTTTCTCCTCAGTAAGCTTCCACCCCCCCCCCATCATCCGAGCCGTTCTGGCTGGGGGGGTTAGTCAGCGTGCCCCCCCTCCCTTGGGACTACGTCCCTCATCATCCGAGCCATTCTGGCTGGGGGGGTTAGTCAGCGTGCCCCCCCTCCCTTGGGACTACGTCCCCCATCATCCGAGCCGTTCTGGCTGGGGGGGGTTAGTCAGCCTGCCCCCCCCCTCCCTTGGGACTACGTCCCCCATCATCCGAGCCGTTCTGGCTGGGGGGGTTAGTCAGCCTGCCCCCCCCTCCCTTGGGACTACGTCCCCCATCATCCGAGCCGTTCTGGCTGGGGGGGTTAGTCAGCGTGCCCCCCCCTCCCTTGGGACTACGTCCCCCATTATCCAAGCCGTTCTGGCTGGGGGGTTAGTCAGCGTGCCCCCCCTCCCTTGGGACTACATCCCCCATTATCCAAGCCGTTCTGGCTGGGGGGTTAGTCAGCGTGCCCCCCCTCCCTTGGGACTACATCCCCCATCATCCGAGCCGTTCTGGCTGGGGGGGTTAGTCAGCGTGCCCCCCCTCCCTTGGGACTACGTCCCCCATCATCCGAGCCGTTCTGGCTGGGGGGTTAGTCAGCGTGCCCCCCCTCCCTTGGGACTACATCCCTACGAGGAGACGCTGTGAATGTTCACAGGCACAGGACGCTCCCCACAGGGATGTAGTCCCAAGGGAGGGGGCGAGCCCGCTGACTAACCCCCAGACAGAACGGCTCGGATGATGGGGGGGGGGGATTACTGAGGAGGAACAGGAAGTGAGAAATTCAGACAAAGAAAAAAAACCTTTAGAAGGGAAATGGAAGGAAAAGGTAAGTGAACCCCCAATACACGAGATTAAAGGAACCTATTTAGAAAATAAAAAACAAACCTTTACAACCCCTTTAAGGGCCGTGGTTGTGACATGTGATAAGACCAACAAGCTCACATATGGGGGTTGGTCGGGGTGCACAGATTTTTGCCCATATAGTGTATGGGGGGGGGGGGGGGAGGGTAGTATGGTGTATACAATGCTGACTTCTAATACTGGGCTTTGTCTTTGTAGAGCGATTCCGGGGGACCCCTGAACTGCCAGGCGGAGGATGGTAGATGGTACATCGATGGCCTTGTCAGCTATGGCGTGGCGAGGTGCGGCACTCTGAAGAAGCCCACCATATTCACCCGCGTGTCCCTCTTCAACCCCTGGATAGACGAGGTCAGTATTTATACAGAGAACCTCTTCTGTCACCTTCCCCCCACTTTCCTGATCTGTGTAAGCGCTCCAGCTCAGTGACTTGGAGAATACTAAAGCCAGAGGGGTCTGCATAATAGCCAGACAGTTAGCATTTTCAGGAGGTCACCCAGTGATGGTAAATCCCCCCCCCCCCATTTCTCTTCTCATGGGTTCACCTTAACCACCTCAATACCGGGCACTACAACCCCCTTCCTGCCCAGGCCATTTCTCAGCTTTCAGCGCTGTCACACTTTGAATGACAATTACGCGGTCATGTGACACTGTAACCATGTAGGATTTTTATCATTTTCTTCACACAAATGGAACTTTCTTTTGGTGGTATTTAATCACTCCTGGGCTTTTTAGATATTTTTTATATTCTTTATTTTTCCAAGTTTTTTCATTCACAAAGAAAAAAGCAACAAGCAAAACATTTCCCCATCTACTGGGAATAAATATAAATATTGAGAAAATGTATTTCAAACCTCCCCAATTCCCCAAACTCACCTGTCCGAGTTTTCTGTAGAAATTTGATGAAGTCGTACTGGGGTATAATACCACTGCGTCAGAATTTTGTAATTATCTTCCTGGATCGGCGTACAGACTGAGGAGTTCAATGGTAAAAATCCTATTTAGATCCTTCTCCCATTTACTAATGTACGACATCTCAAAATCATCTGGGGGTTTATTTAGCAATCTATACATCTCAAGCCTCGTACACACGGTCGGACTTCCATCGGACTTTTCTGTGGATTTTTATCCGAACGGAGTTGGTCGGGAACACCCATAGCATACACACCACATGACTTTTCTGAAAACTTTCCCAAAACTTTATCCAACATCACGTGGTTTTCTGCTCTTTACCGCCACCCTTTGGTCAACTTCTGCTATTGTTGGTTGATTTTAACATTAGTTGTTTTGTCCATCGGACAAAAGTCCGATGGTTTTCTGTACACACGGTCGGACTTTGCTCCATCGGACTTTTGTTGGGCAAAAGTTAGTCCGTTTGCAGACCCAAGTTTTGTCCGATGAAAACAAAACCAAACGACAAAAAGTTTGTCGGATGGAGCGTACACACGGGTCGGATTGTTGGTCCAACTTGCTCAAAACGAAGTTTGTTGGCCAAAAGTCCGAGCGTGTGTACGGGGGCTTTAGAGATCCCCTGAGAGAGTGGTTCCTTCTCATCATAGAATCATTCGAAGGCCGGTAATTGTCGTAGGAAATTTATAGGGGGACCCAGGGGTCTCATAAAATGATTAATTTCTAAAGCTTGCCAAAAGTTTATTTCAAATAACCCCCCCTCCCCTCCCCCCCCCCTCCCCCTACCTGAGTCAAAATTGTAACAGTTGGGCAGTTTTCGGAAATAAGAAAATGTGAGGCCTGGTCTAGGCCCTTTTCTTTTAGATTTTGAAATGCTCCTCCTTTCATGCCTGGGTTGAAACTTGGATTTCCCAGAATGGAAAACAAGGGCGATTGTTTAGAAGAAAAATTCCCATTTTGGCAGATCTTTACCGTAACCCGTAAAGTTGTGCCTATTGTAGGATGTCTTCTGAGCGAGATCGGTAGTACTGAGTAACAGCAGGGCGCTCTGCATAGGGGGGCGGAGCTCATCTGTTCTTCTATATCAATCCATCTTTTACAATCCGTATGTCTGCCCCAGTCCACAACCCTCAACAAGTGCACTGCTTGGTAGTACTTTGTTATATCAGGGATGCCCATCCCCCCCCTGAATATTTAGGCAGCGTCAGCAGGTCTCGTTTATTCCTTGGACCTTTCCCTGCCCATATACATTTTGTGAAGAGTGTTTGTACCTGACGCACAAAGGTCGTGGGGATCGGAATTGGTAATGCTTGAAGTAAATATAAGATTTTTGGAAAGATGGTCATTTTAATTCTATTTATACGACCAAACCATGAATGTAGACCATGCCGCCATTTATCAAGGAGTGATCCTATTGAATTAGATATCAATGGGAAATGTATTTTGAAGGTATCTTTTTCCTTTGCTGGTATATTTGTACCCAGATATTTAAGTGTCTTTCCCCATTTAAAACCAAAATTAGTTTGGATAGTATTACATAGTAATGGCTTTAAAGCGACACTCATGGCCTCAGGTTTAGTATGATTTATTTTTAAGTTGGACAGGGTACCGTATTTCTCAATCTCTCCTAATAAATTAGGGAGAGAAGTATGTGGAGACGTCATGGAGAACAGCAGGTCCCTTAGGGGTACCTTCTCCTCTCCTACCTGTAATCCTCCTATGTCTGGGTTTTGGCCAATTTTATTCAATAAAGGTCCTAGTGATAGAACAAAGAGTAAGGGAGAGAGGGGACATCCCCGGCGCCTACCGTTTGAGATCCTGAAGGATTCTGAAAAAACACCATTTACTTTTACCGCCGCTTGCAGTGGCGGTGCGTCCATAGAGGGCGCCGGAGCGCCGCCCCCTCTCGCTCCTGCACCGCCACTGAAAGACAATACACAGATTCATACATTGCATGAATCTGTGTATTGTCACCGCTGCCGCGCTGCCCACTATTCATATGGCCGGCCTCCTGGTGAGCGCCGGCCATATGAATTAGAGCGGCGGCCGGCGGTGGGTGTGACTTGGAAGTGTCTATCAGAGCCAGCGGCTCTCACGCTGTATTCGGCTTCCAAAAACTCCTCCCAGGTACGCACGGAGGTGCGTTCCTTGGAGAAGACTGTGGAGGTTTCAGCCAATCAGGTTCACCGGATCTGGTTACCGGTAACCTGATTGGCTGAAGCGACATCGAGGGCGGGAGAACACATCGAGGACGGCGCGGACCAAGGAAGGTAAGTGCAGGGCTGGGGGGGGGGGGGACAGGCTGTATATGGGGGGACACACTGGCTGAATATGGGGGGAACTGGCTGTATATGGGGGACAAACTGGCTGAATGTGGGGGGAACTGGCTGTATATGGGGGACAAACTGGCTGAATATGGGGGACAAACTGGCTGTATATGGGGGACAAACTGGCTGAATGTGGGGGGAACTGGCTGTATATGGGGGACAAACTGGCTGAATATGGGGACAAACTGGCTGAATATGGGGGGAACTGGCTGTATATGGGGGACACACTGGCTGAATATGGGGGGAACTGGCTGTATATGGGGGACACACTGGCTGAATATGGGGGGGAACTGGCTGTATATGGGGACAAACTGGCTGAATATGGGGGGAACTGGCTGTATATGGGGGACAAACTGGCTGAATATGGAGGACAAACTGGCTGTATATGGGGGACAAACTGGCTGAATATGGGGGGAACTGGCTGTATATGGGGGACAAACTGGCTGAATATGGAGGACAAACTGGCTGTATATGGGGGACAAACTGGCTGATTATGGGGGGAACAGGCTGTATATGGGGGCACACTGGCTGTATATGGGGGCACACTGTCTATATATATGGGGACAAACTGGCTGTATATGGGGCACACTGGCTGTATATGGGGGCACACTGGCTGTATATGGGGGCACACTGGCTGTATATGGGGGCACACTGGGTGTATATGGGGGCACACTGGGTGTATATGGGGGCACACTGGCTATATATATGGGGGCACACTGGCTATATTTGGGGACAAACTGGTTGTATATGGGAGCACACTGGCTGTATATGGGAGCACACTGGCTGTATATGGGGGCACACTGGCTGTATATGGGGGGCACACTGGCTATATATATGGGGGCACACTGGCTGTATATGGGGGCACACTGGCTATATATATGGGGGCACACTGGCTTTATATGGGGGCACACTGGCTATATATATGGGGACAAACTGGCTGTATATGGGGGCACACTGGCTGTATATGGGGGGCACACTGGCTGTATATGGGGGCACACTGGCTGTATATGGGAGGCACACTGGCTGTATATGGGGGCACACTGGCTATATATATGGGGACAAACTGGCTGTATATGGGGACAAACTGGCTATATATATGGGGACAAACTGACTGTATATGGGAGCACACTGGCTGTATATGGGGGACAAACTGGCTGTATAAGGGGGCACACTGGCTGTATATGGGAGCACACTGGCTGTATATGGGGGCACACTGGCTGTATATGGGGGGCACACTGGCTGTATATGGGGGGCACACTGGCTGTATATGGGAGGCACACTGGCTATATATATGGGGACAAACTGGCTGTATAAGGGGGCACACTGGCTGTATATGGGAGCACACTGGCTGTATATGGGGGCACACTGGCTGTATATGGGGGGCACACTGGCTGTATATGGGGGCACACTGGCTGTATATGGGAGGCACACTGGCTGTATATGGGGGCACACTGGCTATATTTGGGGCAAACTGGTTGTATATGGGAGCACACTGGCTGAATATGGGAGCACACTGGCTGTATATGGGGGCACACTGGCTGTATATGGGGGCCACACTGGCTATATATATGGGGGCACACTGGCTGTATATGGGGGCACACTGGCTATATATATGGGGGCACACTGGCTGTATATGGGGACAAACTGGCTATATATATGAGGACAAACTGACTGTATATGGGAGCACACTGGCTGTATATGGGGGACAAACTGGCTGTATAAGGGGGCACACTGGCTGTATATGGGAGCACACTGGCTGTATATGGGGGCACACTGGCTGTATATGGGGGGCACACTGGCTGTATATGGGGGGCACACTGGCTGTATATGGGGGACAAACTGGCTGTATAAGGGGGCACACTGGCTGTATATGGGAGCACACTGGCTGTATATGGGGGCACACTGGCTGTATATGGGGGGCACACTGGCTGTATATGGGGGCACACTGGCTGTATATGGGAGGCACACTGGCTGTATATGGGGGCACACTGGCTATATTTGGGGCAAACTGGTTGTATATGGGAGCACACTGGCTGAATATGGGAGCACACTGGCTGTATATGGGGGCACACTGGCTGTATATGGGGGCCACACTGGCTATATATATGGGGGCACACTGGCTGTATATGGGGGCACACTGGCTATATATATGGGGGCACACTGGCTTTATATGGGGGCACACTGGCTATACATATGGGGACAAACTGGCTGTATATGGGGGCACACTGGCTATATATATGGGGACAAACTGGCTGTATATGGGGACAAACTGGCTATATATATGGGGACAAACTGACTGTATATGGGGGCACACTGGCTGTATATGGGGGCACACTGGCTATATATATGGGGACAAACTGGCTATATAAGGGGGCACACTGGCTGTATATGGGAGCACACTGGCTGTATATGGGGACACACTGGCTGTATATGGGGGGCACACTGGCTGTATATGGGGGCACACTGGCTGTATATGGGAGGCACACTGGCTGTATATGGGGGCACACTGGCTATATATATGGGGACAAACTGGCTGTATATGGGGACAAACTGGCTATATATATGGGGACAAACTGACTGTATATGGGGGCACACTGGCTGTATATTGGGGCACACTGGCTATATATATGGGGACAAACTGGCTGTATAAGGGGGCACACTGGCTGTATATGGGAGCACACTGGCTGTATATGGGGGCACACTGGCTGTATATGGGGGGCACACTGGCTGTATATGGGGGCACACTTGCTGTATATGGGAGGCACACTGGCTGTATATGGGAGCACACTGGCTGTATATGGGGGGCACACTGGCTGTATATGGGGGGCACACTGGTTATATATATATATATGGGGGCACACTGGCTGTATATGGGGACAAACTGGCTGTATTTGAGGGGGCAAACTGGTGGCGTTTGGGCACAGTGGCGGCAATTGATTTTTTTATTATTTTCAGTTTGTTTGCGCCCCCCCAAAAAATTTTGAGCACCAGCCGCCACTGGCCGCCTGTGGGGTCGTGTAGACACCTGAGATCCAGTTGACCATACGATCTCCCAGGCCTACCTGTTTCAATACTTCGAAAAGAAACTGCCAGTTCACTCGGTCACATGCTTTTTCAGCATCAGTATTCAAGAAAACACACGGTGTGTTCATCACATTTCCATGATAGACCAAGTTAAGAACCTTCGTTGTATTGTCTCTGCCTTCCCTCGTAGGGACAAAGCCCACTTGGTCTAAGGTTTTTTATATTTCTTATATTTTTTCCCCAAAGAAAAAGACCAAAAATGATGAAAAAAAAAAAAGTTTTTCTTGGTTTCTGTCAGAAAATTTTGCACATAAGTAATTTTTCTCCTTCACTTATGGGCACTGATTAGGTGGCACTTATGGGCACTGATTAGGTGGCACTTATAGGCACTGATTAGGTGGCACTTATGGGCACTAATTAGGTGGCACTTATGGGCACTGATTAGGTGGCACTGATGAGGAGGCGCGAATATGCCGCACTTATGGGCACTGATTAGGTGGCACTTATGGGCACTGATTAGGTGGCACTTATGGGCACTGATTAGGTGGCACTTATGGGCACTGATGAGGAGGCGCGAATATGCCGCACTTATGGGCACTGATTAGGTGGCACTGATATGTGGCACTTGTAGGTGGCACTGGTGGGCACAGATAGGCGGAACTGATGGGCGGCATTAATAACCAGCACTGACTGACATCACTTGTGGGCAATGGTTGGCACTGATTGCTGGCACTGGTGGCACTTAGTTGTAATCAGGGCACTGATGAGCGGTGCCCTGATTACATATCTAGCTGTCCTCTGTGAGGAGATGCTGCTGATCGGCTCTCCTCTCCTTCTACTCTGTCAGTGTGAGGCGAGAAGAGAGACCATTACCGGCATCTCCGTGTTTACATGTGACCAGCCGTGATTGGTCACAGCCGATCACATGGTTAGAGAGCCCGGGGGCGCGCAAGAGCGGTCGTTCTGGGCGACACCATCAGGGGGAGGTCATTGAGCCACAGCTGGAGATACTATGGGGACACCATCAGGGGGAGGTCAATCAGCCACAGCTGGAGATACTATAGGGACACCATCAGGGGGAGGTCAATTAGCCACAGCTGGAGATACTATGGGGACACCATCAGGGGGAGGTCAATCAGCCACAGCTGGAGATACTATGGGGACACCTTCAGGGGGAGGTCAATCAGCCACAGCTGGAGATACTATGGGGACACCATCAGGGGGAGGTCAATCAGCCACAGCTGGAGATACTATGGGGACACCATCAGGGGGAGGTCAATCAGCCACAGCTGGAGATACTATGGGGACACCATCAGGTGGAGGTCAATCAGCCACAGCTGGAGATACTATGGGGACACCATCAGGGAGAGGTCAATCAGCCACAGCTAAAGGAAGCTCTAGAGCACATGTGTCAAACACAAGGCCCGTGGACCGAATCCGTGCCATTTTATGTGGCCCTCACACCGCTCCTGCAGCTGTGGCAACCCCCTCGTTTCTGCCCCCACCTTGTCTCAGCAGTCAGTAGCAGAGAGGAGGACAGAACTCCTCTGCCAGATCCTGCACTTCTCCTTGCTGCTGCAGAGAGGCTCGTCTCTGCCCCCCCTCTAAGCAGAGAGGGGGGGCTCTGCGCCTCTCTATGCTGCCCCAGCACCCCCTCTTCTCCACCTCCCCTGGTCTCAGCATTCAGCAGCTGACTCCAGACCTCCTCCAGACCTCCTCCAGACCATGCACGGTCTGCTTCCCAGCTCCTCCTCCAGCTTCTTCCCCGGAGCAGCACAACTGTGATGTAATGGAGGGTGGGGGACATTTGACTTCTGATGTAAGGGGGGGAGGGGGGTGAGGTGCTCTTGACATTTTAGTCTTACAGATTCAACCAGCCCTTTGAGGGCAACAATAATGCTGATGTGGCCCCGCAATGGAATGGAGTTTGACACCCCCTGCTCTAGAGGAACCCTGGGTAGGAATGGCTCTCTTTAATATATTTTATAAAATATGTAAACAAATCCTTTCCCCTCCCCCCCTGTACTGCGATGCAGCGCATGGATACCCCTCATAACAATACAGCTCCAATCACACAATAAATGACATCACTCAGCGCTATGAGGAATAACCTGCAATGTGGGACGGCCATGTTTTTATTTGAACAGAACAGTTTTATTGGTGAACAAAACATACACAGAATCCATTTGTAACACAGTGAGGTGTATGATACATGAAAATAAGAGATACACGTTATATTTCTGGTCAGAATCACACGGGATGAGAGAGGAGACAGCCGATCTTCTCCGTCTACACCCCCCTCTCCTGTGTGTGCTCTGCGGGAAGTCAAGTGTGACGCCAACGAGCTCACATGTCCCGCAGAGCACACACAGGAGAGGAGGGAGCGGGGGTTGGAGACGGAGCAGATCGGCTGTCTCCTCTCTCATCCCGTAGGAAAGAGGGAGAACGGCCAATGGCGGCTGTGAGCTGTATGAGAGACACGCCCTCAGCTCATAGACCTGCGATTAGCAACACCGATGGGGCCCCCTGACAGTGGCGGAATGCCAGGGCCCGGTCGCAAGTGAGACAGCTGTGGCCCTGGTAGTTCCGCCACTGGATTGATGTATTTCGAAAGAAAAATATAAAGGAATTTTGGAAGAAGCGTCATTTTAAGGAGATTTACGCGTCCTACTGGGGTCAGAGGAAGTGATTTCCAAATCTGGCACTTAGGTATTAGTTGTTGCAGCACAGGGTACAAATTGTCTGCTATAGTGTGAGATACGTCGTTACGTATTATAATGCCAAGACATTTAAACTGGGACCTCCATTGTAGGAGAGTTGAATGTGGAGGGGGGGGGGGGCTGAGTCAGTAAGGGGAAATATATTCAATGTAATTTTTACCCCAGAGAAGTGACCATATCTGTCTATAACTGCAAGAGCCGCTACAAGATAGTCAGAGGCATCGTTAGGGTACAGACGGGTGTCACCTGCATATAACGGGCTCTACTAAAGGCCCCACCACCAACCCTCTCACAGCATCCATAGAGTAAAGCAGGATAGCCGGGGACAGAGGACAACCCTGCCTCATTCCCCTGCAAAGACCCAAGGGAGAGGACACATTACTATTAGTGCGTCCCGGGGCCACAGGGGTCTTATATAGAAATAGAAAAGTACCCGCCACAAATATTCTCATTCCACAGAGTCAAAGGCCTTTTCTGCATCCAATATGTCCACCGCTCCCTGTGAGTTTTTATCTCTGAATGGGGGACAAAGTTACCAAAGCCCCCCCCCCATGCCATGCATGATGCCACTTCACCCTGTAAACATTATGTGGCCCCCGAGGTACCAAGCGGCACAATGTCAGACATGAAGTGCCTAAGAGGAACCCTGCCCCCGCACGTCCTACATGGCACCCCAAGACAAACCTAACTGTTCAAGACATTTCAATGGGTGTGAATGATGGGGGACAGGAAAGAGGGGGAGGAGTTCAGAGTCCTGGGGGATGGGAGGGGGAGGAGTTTAGGTCTGAAGCCTTATTACAGGAAAAGACACATAAGGGGGGGGATCTAAGACGTCCTCTTCCTTCTTATAAAGCACTGGGGTGCACGCTGTGTTTCTGCCCGGATTTGAACCGGGGACCTTTCGCGTGTTAGGCGAACGTGATCACCGCTACACTACAGAAACATCGCATGTCACCCTGTGTAGTAACCCCTAGCAACCCAATCAGTGAGTGGTGATGTGTGTAGTAACCCCTAGCAACCCAATCAGTGAGTGGTGATGTGTGTAGTAACCCCTAGCAACCCAATCAGTGAGTGGTGATGTGTGTAGTAACCCCTAGCAACCCAATCAGTGAGTGGTGATGTGTGTAGTAACCCCTAGCAACCCAATCAGTGAGTGGTGATGTGTGTAGTAACACCTAGCAACCCAATCAGTGAGCGGTGATGTGTGTAGTAACCCCTAGCAACCCAATCAGTGAGTGGTGATGTGTGTAATGGAAAACAGGGGGGGCACTCTTGGTCAAATCTTATAGCACCACATCCCATATACTATGAAACTGGAGATGGGGGGGCAGTGGGTATACTCAGTACCCTGGGATTTTTAAATACGGTGCTAGATAGAGATTGACAAAGGAATCAGAACTAAAAAAGATTAAATTTTATTACATGACAAGAACAAAGAATACATAAAATATCATAACCATCCATTGAAGACGTGTGACTCAGTGATCAAAGATGCAATTGCTAGGTCGCCACTCTACTAGTTTCGCTATGAATAGCTTCCTCAGGAGTGATTGTGACAGTAGCAAATTATACTGAAAACACAGAATACATATGATTAACATGAAGGATGGTTACAGGTTAATGAGCATAAGCACATAACGTTATTTTGAATTACATTGCAGAAATTGCTGCATCAATGTTAGCATGATAATCGGGAAAAAGTATTGAAAAAATATATTGAAGAAAAAATATTGACATGCATCATTGATCAGGACCCATGCTGAACACCAAACATACATATGTGTACATATGCACTCACCAGTTTGCAGAATACATCGTTTATAATGAACAGAGGAAAAATTCTCTCAGAGCCTTACAGTTCAAGCGAACCGACATTGTTCCACTGCTCCACTCAAACAGCCTGGCAGAATCCAGTGACACACCTAATAGTATTCGCAACCATAGGGGTATTTGAGCAAAATAAAATGAAATGAATACCTATGGGAATTTCTTTTTCGTACATCACGGGACACAGAGCGACTTAGTCATTACTAATGGGTTATATAGATTACCTTCAGGTGCTGGCACTGGCCACTTCCAAACCGGAAGTACCCTCCCCTATATAAGCCCCTCCCATCCGGGAGCACCTCCGTTTTTTGCCAGTGTCTAAGGTGTTGGCCAAAGAGTAACATGTGTTTTCACTGGGCTTGCGTACAGGTTCTTTTGGGCCTTAGTAAGCTGTTCCGGATCCCACCAAAAAAGCTTCATAGCTAAACGGTCGGTACCCGGGCCTTGCAGCAGAAGAGCAAGGTTTTGCCTGTAATGCCTCTCTTAGGAGGGCTGGACCCTGGGATCCAGAGCTCTGGTCATACCCACGACCAAGATGTTGTCTGTGCAGGGTGCTATACAGGTCCAGGGGAGTGGAATCCTTGGGAACCCGGTCCCTGAAGGTTTAATTACAATGCCTGCCGTGATAGGTGAAGTTTGGGCTTCTGTGGACCAAACAGAGTCCTGCGGCGGGGAACAGGTAAGTGGGGGCCCCCAGGAACTTGGTTCTATTGGGGGACCCCCAAGCCTAATTTGTCTTTCTGTCTGTTACCTAACGGTATTCCCGCTAATATCTGTGTATGCCTGTAACTACTGAAAATGTAAAATTTTAATAGTAGTCAAGAAAAAAAAAAAAAAAAAGGACTGCGGTACCTGTGTTAAACCACTAGAGGCCGCTGTGGTCCATTTTTCTTGTCATGTGGATCTTTGGTTTTCTCAAGTCAAAAGATCCAGGCAGTTGGTAAGTTTCTCTGTAGGAATCCACTTCCTCTGCCCTGTTGCTGCGCTCATCCACCGCACAGGCCCTCCGGCAAAAAGGGCCCTGGCTCCTAGTCCCTGTTTGATTTTCGAAAAGGGCGCCAATGGCGCACGGGCGCGGGCGCGTGCACGCGCCTCCTATGAAAAAAAAGGGGCGGGTGGATGACGCTCGATGCGCGCCACGGCGCTTCTGCGCATGTGCAGGCGTCACAGCTTGTATAAAGACACAGTACAAGTGTCAGCTGGATGCAAACAGAGCTAGCAACAAACAGTGGCACACAGAGGCGGTTGATGCAGGCATCCCCTAGAAAGGCACTTTAGTGGACACCAGCTGGTATATAGCAGCAACTGTGTTAGACTATTACCAGCAAAATTGGTGTATGACGACGGGAATACCTCAGCTTTGTGCTTATAGGATATGTCGTCCAGACGCTCTGGAAATAGATCTTCCAAGAAGCGAAAGGGGTCTCCGTCGGGCTCTGAGGATTTTGGGCATGCTGTACTGCGCCAATCTCCCCTGAAATTTCAGAGGTCAGTAGCCGTAGGAACCCCGCAGGAATGCCTGGTGCTGCGGCTGTCCCCAGTCCACCTGCTCCTGTATATATAACAGAGGAGGTTTTATCCTCAACTCTGGGAGGATTGGAAGAGAGATTAACAGCATTGATCGCTGCTTCCCTGTCACAGGAAAAGCGTGTCCGATCTCCGTCTCCTCCTGCAGAGTGCCTGTTAGTGGAGGAACAGTCCCAGAGATCGACCTACCTGTAGGGGATCAGGTAAGGTTGATAAAGTTATAGAGGAATCAACAGTGGAAGAACCTTTCTCAGCATCTCAGGCTGAAAGATTATGGGTTCAGTCTCTGACTAATATGGTCCGAGCAGCATTTTAAATGCCTCTGGCGGAACCATCAACCACTACTGTCTCCTCGCTGGGGTCGCTGAAAGCTCCCCAGACTGTCTGTTCCTTCCCAATCCACCCTTTATTGGAAGGGTTTATTTACCAGGATTGGGAGCATCCTGTAAAATATTTACTCCCCCCAAGAGATTTCCAGTGATCTATCCCATGGAGGATAAGTTCATAAAAAAAAAAAATGGAGGGTCCCTACAGTGGACACAACCATCTCTTGTGTAAATAAATCACTGACATGTCCAGTAGATAATGTTCCAATGTTCAAAGACCCAATAGATAAAAAATTGGAGTCTTTACTAAAATCTGCTTTCTCTACAGCAAGCATGGTGACACAACCTGCAGTAGCAGCGATTGGAGTCTGCCAAGCAGTGAAAGATCAGTTGAAACAAGTCTTAAGGGACTTACCAGATCAGCAGGCTCTTGCCCTAGCTGACCTACCTAGAGCCTTGTGTTGCGGTGGACGCCATAAAGGATACAATCCAACAGGCCTCCCGCTTTACGCTGTCTGTAGACATATGCGTAGGCTTCTATGGCTCAAAAACTGGTCTGCTGAAGCTCCCTGTAAGAAATTGCTGATTAGCTTCCCATTTCATGGAGAACGCTTATCTGGAGAAGATCTGGACAAATATATCCAGAAAACTTCTGCCGGTAAAAGTTCACTCTTGCCGGTTAAGAACAAGGGTAGAAGTCCTTCTTTTAGGAGGCCTACTTCTCCAGTCCCTGGCACATCGGCTGTGAAACAGTTCCGACGGCCTCCGCGGTCAAATCCAGGGGGCAGAAATCAGGGACAATCACAGGGTAACAAGAAACCCTGGGTCAAGAGAGGTACAAAACCTCCCCCTAAGTCATGAAGGGTTGCCCCCATTCAATCGGGTGAGGGGAAGACTTCAGTTGTTCACAGAGACCTGGCGGGACACCATCAGAGATGGGTGATCTCCGCAGTAAGTCTGGGATACAGGCTGGAGTTAAAAGACATTCCTCCTGCCCATTTTATAAGGTCAAACGTGCCAAGCGATCCCCAGAAGAGTGGATCCCTCCTTCTGGCACTAGAGCAACTATTGCCCCAAGGGTAATCATGAAGGTTCCCTTGGAAGAAAACAGGTTCGGGTTTTACTCGAACCTTGTCACAGTCCCCAAACCAAATGGGGACATGAGGCCCATATTAAATATAAAAGGGCTAAACAAGTTCCTACATATCAGGACTTTTTCGGATGGAGTCGATCCGATCGGTGGCCACCGCCCTACAAGGGCAGGAATGGTTAGCCTCGATCGACATAAGGGATGCTTATTTGCATATTCCCATCTGTCCGGCCCACCAGAAATTTCTACGCCTTGCAGTAGAAGGGCGCCATTTTCAGTTCAGAGCCTTACCTTTCGGTCTGGCCACGGCACCACGAGTGTTCACAAAAATTTTGGCCCTACGATTGGCCAAACTAGGAACACAAGGTGTAACGATAATGGCATATCTAGACGACTTGTTGCTGATAGACCACTCAGTGAAAAAAACTAGAAGTGGTCGTTCACAAGACAATCAAGTATCTGGAATCTCACGGTTGCATTATCAACCGAGACAAGTCAGCCCTAAAACCAGTCAAAAGCCTGGAATACTTGGGGGCTAAGACTGGATTCAAATCAGAGAAAGATTTTCTTACCTCCAGAGAAGGTGTCGTCTTTGAAAGATTTGACCCACTTAGTGGGTACAAAAAAGAAAAACCATCCATACGCCTGTGTATAAGGCTGCTGGGAAAAATGGTGGCTTCATTCAAAGCGGTACCCTACGGTCAATTCCATTCAAGGAACTTGCAGAGGGCCATAATGTCAGCCTGGAACAAAAAAGTTCAGGCTTTAGACTTACCAATGTCCCTGTCCCCTTCCGTTCGCAAGAGCCTCCATTGGTGGTTGGTACCAGAATCTGGAAAAAGGGAAACCCTTCAGTCCGGTTTTTTGGAAGGTGGTCACTACAGATGCCAGCCTCATAGGCTGGGGGGGCAGTACTGGAGCAATGGTCTCTCCAGGGCAAGTGGTCAGAAGCAGAGAAGGCCCTGCCCACCAATCTCTTAGAGATACGAGCAGCCCGGTATGCCCTAGTAGCATGGACATCCAAACTCCAAGGGTCACCTGTCAGAATTCAATCAGACAATGCCACAGCAGTGGCATATATCAATCACCAGGGTGGCACCAGGAGTCGTGCAGCCCAGAGGGAAGCGAATTGCATCCTGGAATGGGCAGAAAGGTATGTCACAGCCATATCCGCGGTTTTCATCCCAGGAGTGGAAAATTGGAGAGCGGACTTTTTAAGTCGCCAGCAATTATGCCCGGGGAATGGTCTCTTCACCCCGAGGTTTTCCAGGCAATATGCCAGCGGTGGGGAACACTGGATGTAGATCTGCTAGCATCCAGATTCAACGCAAAGGTGGACAGATTTGTGTCTCGCACAAAGGATCCCCTAGCTTGCGGTTCGGATGCCCTAGTGTTCCCTTGGGATCAGTTCAAGCTGATATATGCATTCCCACCGCGATTAATCCGCAGAATCAGGGTAGAAAAGAAACCAGTGATTCTGGTGGCTCCAGCGTGGCCCCGAAGGGCATGGTACGCGGAGATTGTAAAAATGTCAGTGGGAAGTCCTTGGACCCTCCCACATCGTCCGGACCTGCTTTCGCAAGGACCGATATACTACCCTTCCTTACCAGCCCTAGGTTTGACGGCCTGGCTATTGAAGCCCACGTTCTAAAAAAGAGAGGGCTCTCTAATCCTGTGGTATCTACCATGATCAATGCCAGGAAACCGGTATCCAGGCAGATCTACTATAGGATCTAGAAGGCGTACATCACGTGGTGTGAGGCCAGGAAATGGCATCCACGTAAGTACGTAATAGGTAGGATTCTGGACTTCCTACAGTGGGCTGTACATAGGAAGCTTGCCTTGAGTACTATCAAGGGTCAGACGGCCTTGTCAATATTTTTTTCAAAGGCCCTTGGCTTTGCATTCATTAGTCAAAGCTTTCATACAAGGAGTGATGCGTATTAGCCCTCCGGTTAGTATTCCCATATGTCCATGGGACTTAAACCTGGTTCTGTCGGTTCTACAGAAACAACCATTTGAACCATTGCGGCACATTTCCTTGGTTCTTTTCACCAGGAAATTGATTTTCTTAGTAGCCATTTGTTCGGCTAAAAGAGTATCGGAATTAGCCGCCTTGTCCTGTAAGGAGCCATATCTGGTTATCCATAAGGACAGAGTAGTATTACGTCCTCATCCAGCCTTTCTTCCTAAGGTGGTATCGAGGTTCCATTTGAACCAAGATGTGGTTCTTCCTTCCTTTTTCCCCAAACCTAGTTCGGTAGAGGAAAAGTTATTACATTCTTTGGATGTAGTAAGAGCAGTTAAAGCTTATCTAAAAGCCACTGCTCAGATTCGCAGAACGGATACTTTGTTTGTTCTGCCGGAAGGCCCCAGAAAGGGTCAGGCAGCGTCAAAATCTACTTTAGCCAAGTGGATTCGACAGGTCATAATACAAGCCTATGGCTTGAGAAGTAGACCGCCTCCGTTCAAAGTTAGGGCGCACTCCACGAGAGCAGTTGGAACTTCATGGGCAGTGCATCACCAAGCCTCCCTGGCCCAAATCTGTAAGGCCGCAACATGGTCTTCAGTACACACGTTTACTAGGCTCTACCAGGTAGACGTCAGAAGTCAGGAGGATGTCGCCTTTGGGCGCAGTGTGTTGCAGGCCGCAAAAGAGCCTCATGCCTGATGGCGCCCAGCTTATGTATCCCTCCCCTCATTTGGCATTGCTTTGGGACGTCCCATTAGTAATGACTATGTCGCTCTGTGTCCCGTGATGTACGAAAAAGAAAATAGGATTTTTATAACAGCTTACCTGTAAAATCCTTTTCTTGGAGTACATCACGGGACACAGAGCTCCCACCCCTCTTTTTGGGACACTTATTGCTTTGCTACAAAACTGAGGTGCTCCCGGATGGGAGGGGCTTATATAGGGGAGGGTACTTCCGGTTTGGAAGTGGCCAGTGCCAGCACCTGAAGGTAATCTATATAACCCATTAGTAATGACTAAGTCGCTCTGTGTCCCGTGATGTACTCCAAGAAAAGGATTTTACAGGTAAGCTGTTATAAAAATCCCTTTATTAATAAAATGTATTAATATATCAGGACTGCACAAACATAGTCTAATTTATTAAAAATAAAAAAGGTGTATGAAGATGAGCCTCTTACCTTGATAAAGTAGGTATTGAGACAATATGCCAATATTAGTAAGGATCTAGCGCCTAAGTTTTTCATAAAAGAAGAAAAACTGAAGCTGGGATGTTTGAATGGGAGATGGACAGGCCAGCAGGAATGCACATCAGCCAAAAAGGAAGATAGGACACATTGGCAACTATCTGACAGCTATCAACAAAAAGAGAGAAGAAAAACAAAAACAAAAATATCCAAGTGAGAAAAATGAGTCACTGAAGAAACACGGATCAAAAAGTCAAATGACAAATCATCCAAGCAATGCCTTACCTGGATGAATATGCTTCAAGCATAGTCCAGCTGGAACAAGTGCAACCTGCCCCTTGATGTGGGGAAGGATCCTGGCAGAAAGTAAGCGGCGAAAAACCGTGCTTCTTATACCCCCACCGCAGCAGCGTCTGACCTCATTGCCGCGATGCGGACGTCTACTCGGAGGTCTATGCGTGACGCAAGCGCCGCCCATGGGGTTGGACTGGCGCGTGCGTCATTGAAGCAGCCAATGGGAGTGGCTTATCACACGTCAGAAGACGTGTGTGTTAAAGCCCTCTAAGCTGCTGAAGTCAGCCGCGCCATCTTGCAAAAGGGAAACAACCACACTATTACAAGGGTAAAGTGGGAAATGAGATGGTATGAAAAAGGAGTGGAAAGGCGGATGGAAATCGTGAGCTGACGAGGCAAGGACCAACTAATAATGGGCGTCCTGAATGATCATAGGATTGGCATAACAAATGAAATCAAAAAGGGCGCCCTGGGCATCCGTATGGTTGCACTATAGTGTGTCAAAAGATAAACTGACAAGGGAGGAGTGCTGCATAGAATTGACTAAATTAAATTAATACACAAACTAAATTATGTATTTGAAATATAAGAATATAAAGAATACTTGAAACAATGATAATGGAAAGAATGTATTAACTGACAGAGAGATTGCATCTCCGACAGTTCCTTCAAAAACGGCAAAATCACAGAGAGATGAAAATACTGTTTCTCGGACGTTGCCAAGATTATTGAAAGTATTAAAAAAAGCAAACTGGTGAGATTTGAAGGAGCACATAATGGGTCATGAACATCATAATAAAAAAACAATTTGTTGACCGTGACGCTGAGTAAGCACCACGGCTAAAAATAGAAATAAACGCGTCAAAATTCATATACATTGTAACAATAAAGTGAAACATACACAAATGTGCAAAAGTATCTGACAAATGCTAGGGGCAATCAAATAAACACAAAAACAAATTACAAAAGAAAAAAAAAAAAAAAAATGTTTTAGACAAACTGGACTAAGGAAAATTGACTATAGCGAGGCTCCACGATGGAGCTCTAAAGAAAGGCCCTATAAAAAGGGCTTAAAACTAAATGCATCATTCAAGCCAGGGTATCTTAGGGCAGAAAGCCTGTGAATCCACCTGGCCTTTTTTTGGAGCAGGATCCTGTCATAATTCCCCCCTCTGTCTCCCGGAGGGACATGTTCCAAAGCAGAAAAATGCATTACTGTACTGTCAAAATTGTGGAAAAGACCCACATGACGGCTAATAGGAGTTTCCATTTTTTTTCTTTTTGATCAAAGAGACATGGTCTCTTATGCGATGGAAGAATGGTCGTTTGGTCTTTCCAATGTAAAAAGCGTTGCATTGGCACTGCATAAGATATACTATACCAATGGAGTGACAGGTAACAGAGAACGAAGGTCTATGTAAATGTCCGTCAGGGAGAGTAACAGTAGGTGATGAATGCATGTATCTGCAGAACTTGCATTTGTGACAAGGCCTGGTGCCCCTAAAGGGAATGGCATTAGATGATGGTAGAGCGAAATGACTGTGAACCAAGGTATCCCTCAGAGACCTGGCTCTCCTGTAGGTAATTTCAGGGTAGGGTTTAATCCACTTGGATATTTGTTCATCACTTGTTAGTAAGTACCAATATTTTTGCAAAATATGGCGGACTTCAAGGTGTTGATTTGAATATTTGGTTATTAGACGTATTCCCGGATCAGGTTTAGCTCTCTTGGGGCCATGTAGAAGGGCATTTCTATCCTGTTTTTTAGTTCTTGCATATGCTTTTTTGAGGCATTTGTTGCTGTAGCCTCGTTCCAAAAAGCGGGCTCTAAGCAATTTAGCCTCATGTTCAAAATCTTGTGGATTACTACAATTCCGGCGTACTCTAAGGTATTGCCCATAGGGCACACTGGAAATAAGGGATTTGGGGTGTGCACTCCCTGCGTGTAGCAGGGAGTTTCCTGCTGAGGATTTGCGGTACAGAGATGTACTAATGACACCATCACTGTTGGCATTGATTTTAAGATCAAGGAAAGTCAAGTTAGTTTGACTTGTTTCAAAGGTAAACTTCAAATTAAAGCTATTAATCTTAAGGTGGTTTAGAAAAGTGGTGAGGGCATCCCTGGGACCGGTCCATACGAAAAAGATGTCATCAATAAATCGTCGCCATATTGGGATGAATTCCAGAGAGTCCTGAAGGTCTTCTCTGTGAAAGAGTTGTCTCTCCCACCCCCCCAGATACAGGTTGGCATAAGAGGGGGCGCACTTGGTCCCCATAGCCACTCCCTGTATCTGGAGGTAGTGGGAGTCTCCAAACAAAAAAATATTATTTGATAAGATGAACTCCAAAAGGTTAAGGATGAAATTAATGTAAGCCCGAGGGATGCCCTTATCTTCGATGATGAAGCCCTCCACAGCCCGCAAACCAAGGTGATGTGGTATGGAGTAGTAAAGGGCCTCAACATCGAGCGCCACCAACCATGATCCCCTGGGCAAAGAGAGGCCATCCAGAGCCCTAAGGAGATCAGTCGTGTCTTGTAGATATGATACCAATCCTTCAACATGTGGTCGTAAAAAATCATCGACCAGTTGACTGGCGGTTTCCGTCAATGAGCCATTGCCAGAGACAATGGGACGTCCCGGAGGAGAGGATAGACTCTTATGAACTTTGGGTAATGCATAGAGGGTTGGAGTTCTGGGGTTTGTGATGTTAAGAAACTCCCAGGTTTTTTTTGTTATTAATCCATCATGGTAAGCATTACCAATCAGATGTTTATAGCGTGTATTGGTTAAGTCCAGATGAGTGTTAGACACTTTGCGGTACCATTCTTTGTTGGTCAATAAGTTCATGACCATCCGCTCATAGTCACGAAAGTTCATGACCACCAAATTGCCCCCCTTATCGGAGGGCTTGATGATGATATCCTTATTGAGCTGTAGGGATCGCAATGCGTCGAGTTGGGAATCACTTAAATTAGATTCGGCCTTCAGTTTCCAATTGGACTGGTTTATTTCCTTAGTCACCTGCTTAGTAAAAGCCCAAATATTGGGATTTCCCTGCAGTAATGGGAACAAATCCCAGGGTACTGAGTATACCCACTGCCCCCCCATCTCCAGTTTCGTGGTGATGTGTGTAGTAACCCCTAGCAACCCAATCAGTGAGTGGTGATGTGTGTAGTAACCCCTAGCAACCCAATCAGTGAGTGGTGATGTGTGTAGTAACCTCTAGCAACCCAATGGCGTGTGTGTGCCGGGCTGGTGGAAGGATTTTTGACACCCTAGGGGCGAAACCTCATTTTGCAGCCCCCCCATTGGCTCCACCCCCTTTGCCCTGCCCGTGTATACCTTACCTTTTTAATGAAGTGCCCATGTTCCGTCACATATGGTGACCCATCACATTTGGTGACCCGCTGGAGTGCGCATGCGCAACGCCGTCATATACGTTCCAACACTTTTACGACAAAACAGCACACTAAAACCGTGATGGGTCACCGAATGTGACGGAACAGACGCCATCTTGCTGCACTCCGCACTCCTCCAGACTAAGGATAGAGTGAGAAGGGGACAGGCGGCCATCTTTGTACACCCCCCGGGGGTTTTACACTTATTTATAACACTAGACTGAGGTTCTCTAGGAATACGGGACTTACAACTCCGTCTGACTCTCTACATGTTCAATTGTAAAAGCAGCAGGTTTGCTGATCTGACAGAACACCTAAACAGTGCTGCCAAAATAAGTGAAGACCGGCGCTGATCAAATGAAAGCAGAATTTTTATTTTATTTAACTATTTGTCTCCCGGGCACCTTTACCCCCCTCCTGCCCAGGCCAATTTTCATCTTTCAGCGCTGTCACACTTTGAATGACAATTACACCCTCATATAACATTCTACCCACATGAGATTTTTATCATTTCTTTCCCACAGATAGAGATTTCTTTCCCTGGGATTTCATCACCACTGGGGGGGAGGGGCTAAACAAACAAAAACAGACCGAAAATGTAAAAAATAAAAATAAATCAGTTTTCATTGTTTGTTATAAAATTTTGCAAACAGGTAATTTTTCCCCGTCACTGAAGGGCAATAATGAGGTGGCACTTGTGGGCATTGATAGGTGGCTCTGAAGGGCACTGATAGGTGGCACTGATAGGGGAAACTGGTGGGTACTGGTAGATGGCACTGGTGGGCATTGATAGGTGGAACAGGTCATTTTTCTCTGTCACCGATGGGCACCGATGAGGTGGCACCTGTGGGCACTGATCAGGAGGCACTGAAGGACACTGATAGGAGGCACTGATGGGTGCTTTTTTTTGTTAAGCGATGCGCAAACTGTTGGCGCTATATAAATCCTGTATAATATAATAATAGGGGGCACTGCTTAGCAGTACTGATATGCACTAATAGGTGGCACTGGTGGGCACTGGTAGGTGGCACTGGTAGGTGGCACTGGTGGGCACTGCTTAGCAGTACTGATATGCACTAATAGGTGGCACTGGTGGGCACTGATAGGTGGCACTGGTAGGTGGCACTGGTGGGCACTGCTTAGCAGTACTGATATGCACTAATAGGTGGCACTGGTGGGCACTGATAGGTGGCACTGGTTGGTGGCACTGGTGGGCACTGCTTAGCAGTACTGATATGCACTAATAGGTGGCACTGGTGGGCACTGGTAGGTGGCACTGGTAGGTGGCACTGGTGGGCACTGCTTAGCAGTACTGATATGCACTAATAGGTGGCACTGGTGGGCACTGATAGGTGGCACTGGTAGGTGGCACTGGTGGGCACTGCTTAGCAGTACTGATATGCACTAATAGGTGGCACTGGTGGGCACTGATAGGTGGCACTGGTAGGTGGCACTGGTGGGCACTGCTTAGCAGTACTGATATGCACTAATAGGTGGCACTGGTGGGCACTGATAGGTGGCACTGGTTGGTGGCACTGGTGGGCACTGCTTAGCAGTACTGATATGCACTAATAGGTGGCACTGGTAGGTGGCACTGGTAGGTGGCACTGGTGGGCACTGCTTAGCAGCAGTGTGGGGGGCCGATGCCCCGGTTACACAGAAGCCGGTAATCGGCTTTTTCTCTCTTCATGTTGTCAGTGAGGGGAAAAGCCGATTACCGGCTTCTGTTTACATCACATGATCAGCTGTCATTGGCTGACAGCTGATCACGTGGTAAAGGGGCGGGATCAGCCCCTTACTCTGATCTGTGATCAGCCGAGTTTCATGGACTCACTGATCACAGAGCGCGCCGCCCGCGCCCCGCCCCATGCACGGGAGGACGTACATGGACACCCTCCCGGAGACGTAGGCCCCCGCTGAAGCTGTCTTTTAGCTATAGCGTGGGGAAGAAGAGGTTAAATATATTGCGAATAATAAAAATCCACTTTGTGTGCACAGAATGCCACTGCAAACGCAGATATTACCTTGTATAAATAGCAGTGATATCATCCCTGTGCTGTACACCGCCTGTGCAGAGAGAAGGGATGTAGGAGACGCCCAGCAGTTTTACTTCAGATAATTGCAGAACAGAGGAGGCTTTACCAGTCTTTGAAGTGTAAGAAGACGATGACTTTTTGAAAGCCCTGTTTCTGTAAAGAGCTCACAGGGAACATGGAAGAAATGAGGAAAACTGAACCAACTAGCACTAAACAGGAGGGGAAGACAAAGGGAGAAACCAAAATCACATAGTATACAAGTTGCAGTGGCCCAAATCCTCCACTAGATGTCAGAATACTACGGAACAATAATAACCTGATGCAGTTTAAATGCAACACAGAAATATTACAAACTTACATAAGAGTGGGGCGGAATGCTTTATATGGTTTGTTTTGCCTTCCTGTGAGGGTCAGGGGTCAGGGGTCAGGCGCGAGGTCTAAGCACTAACCGGTGTTCACCAGAGCTCCTGATGGTGGGGCAGTGGCGGAACTATAGGGGTCGCTGCAGTCGCACTTGTGACTGGGCCCTGTCGTTCTGCCGCTGTGGTGGGGCCCCAAGACCCGGCATCTCCCCTGCACCCCTGACTGTCCATTTTACATGCAGGGGGGAGGCGGCGAAGGGCAGCTCTATGTTGTCCGCGGGATTTCCCTGGGGTTTGTAGTTCTCTCTCTCCGAATGTATACAGTGGAGAGGGGAGGGGCCTCTGACACGGCACTGCCGATACACGCCCAGGTTATAGGCCCCTCCCCTCTCCAGTGGATGCAGTTAGAGGGAGATCCCGCCGCCCATGGACACCATAGAGCTGCCGATCGCCGCCTCCCACCTCCCCCAGGAGACCAGCCAGGTACAGGGGAACCTCTGGATGGGGATGGGGGGGTGACTGTCTGGGGACCCTGATGTAGGGGGCCCTAAGGGGGGCTCTCTGGGGACCCTGATGTAAGGGGGGCCCTCTGGGGACTCTGATGTATGGGGGGCCCTCTGGGGACCCTGACGTAAGGGGGGCTCTCTGAGGACTCTAAGGGGGGCCCTCTGGGGACCCTGACGTAAGGGGGGCCCTCTGGGGACTCTGATGTAAGGGGGGCCCTCTGGGGACTCTGATGTAAGGGGGGCCCTCTGGGGACTCTGATGTAAGGGGGCCCTCTGGGGACCCTGACGTAAGGGGGGCCCTCTGGGGACTCTGATGTAAGGGGGCCCTCTGGGGACCCTGACGTAAGGGGGGCCCTCTGGGGACTCTGATGTAAGGGGGGCCCTCTGGGGACCCTGACGTAAGGGGGGCTCTCTGGGGACTCTGATGTAAGGGGGGCTCTCTGGGGACTCTGACGTAAGGGGGGCTCTCTGGGGACTCTGACGTAAGGGGGGCTCTCTGGGGACCCTGATGTAAGGGGGGCCCTCTGGGGACCCTGACGTAAGGGGGGCCCTCTGGGGACCCTGACGTAAGGGGGGCCCTCTGGGGACCCTAACGTAAGGGGGGCTCTCTGGGGACCCTGACGTAAGGGGGGCCCTCTGGGGACCCTGACGTAAGGGGGGCTCTCTAGGGACTCTGATGTAAGGGGGGCTCTCTGAGGACCCTGATGTAAGGGGGGCTCTCTGATGTAAGGAAGGCTCTCTGGGGCCCCTGATGTAAGGAAGGCTCTCTGGGGACCCTGATGTAGGGGGGGGCCCTCTGGGGACCCTGATGTAAGGGGGGCCCTCTGGGGACCCTGATGTAAGGGGGGCCCTCTGGGGACCCTGATGTAAGGGGGGCTCTCTGGGGACCCTGACGTAAGGGGGGCCCTCTGGGGACTCTGATGTAAGGAAGGCTCTCTGGGGACCCTGATGTAAGGGGGGCTCTCTGATGTAAGGAAGGCTCTCTGGGGACCCTGATGTAAGGAAGGCTCTCTGGGGACCCTGATGTTAGGAAGGCTCTCTGCGGACTCTGATGTAAGGGGGGCCCTCTGGGGACCCTGACGTAAGGGGGGCCCTCTGGGGACCCTGACGTAAGGGGGGCCCTCTGGGGACTCTGATGTAAGGAAGGCTCTCTGGGGACCCTGATGTAAGGGGGGCTCTCTGATGTAAGGAAGGCACTCTGGGGACCCTGATGTAAGGGGGGGCACTCTGGGGACCCTGATGTAAGGAGGGGCCCTAATGTAAGGAAGGGGCCCTCTCAGGGGCATACACATGTATATTATATACATGTGTATGCCCGCCCAAGCGTATAAATGTATTTAGTTCACTGCTATAGGCTCGAGCATGAGATCTTTTCTAGATCTAGCAACGCCCCTGGTGGGGGCCCTTCATTGTTTCTTGCACTGGGGCCCTGAAGATTCTAGTTACGCCTCTGTGGTGGGGATGGGTTTTGCTGCGTGTTAGTACCAGGTCGTGGTCTTTAGGATCACCCCACAAGGAACTGAGCAAGCTTACCAAAAATCTAAAAAAAAATTGGAAAAAAAAACATTTTTTATCCTTACCAGAAATAGCGGTTGCTATGCGGAAGTTCCTAATCTGCCTCTTCCACCTCCGCGGCTGGTCTTCTTCCTCGTCCTCCTCGCGGTGTCTTCTGGTGAATGGGGAGCGCTGCCTTCTGGGAACTGTGTGTATCCCAGAGAGCAGCCGGCCCATTCACAAAGCGCCGCGCAACTCGCGCATGCGCAGTAGAAAACGGGCAGGATCGAGGGATCGGCCTCGGGGGGGGGGGCCGACATCGCGGGCGCCTAGGACAGGTAAGTGTCCTTATTAAAAGTCAGCAGCTACAGTGTTTGTAACTGCTGACTTTAAAAAAAAAAAAATCGAGGGTGGAAGCAAAGTTTAGGTATAGGAATTGGTTGGTGGTGATGATTCTATATAGAAGTAAGGGAGCATCTATTAGCTCATGATAAAACAAAACCAGGTTCCTTAGAGTATGTCTCCATGGTAAATAATTGTAACCATTATTGGTTGGTGGAATCCAATTGGTATATGAGGTAGTTGGTGGTACAGTAGCAGTATGTATGCGAGAGGGCATCTATGGGCTCAACGCGTTTCGTGGCTACCGCCACTCTTCAGAAGCAAGTATGAGGTAGAAGTCTATAAATGTTAAATCAATAGGGTTTTAGATAAGAATTATATGGTAGATATTTATGTAGCGCCCATCCCAAATGGTTGAGATGCTATGTTTAAATTTAGGGGATAGTCAGAGCCAATAGTTAGGCTCAGACCTGCTGATTGCTCTGAATTATTGCTTCTGCTCTGGTTGTGATACTGCCTGGCAGTTATTTTCTCTGTTCGCCTGTAGGTGGCACTGCCACCACCGGCCCATGTTGGAATACATGTATCACAGCGTATTGGGTGTTCCTTCTCGGCAGCCATGCTGTGGGCGTGGTTAGCCCGCTGTGCATGCTGGGGAGGGGTACATACGGGGCAGACGCCATTAAGGGGGGTCTTCCTGGTGCGCCTCGTGGCCCTCATGGCAGGGGGTGCGTGTGTGTGTTCTAGCCCCGGGCACCTTCAGCCCGAGGCTACATCGCTGTTCGCTAGGCCCAGCTCTGCTGGTTTGGGCCTACATTTCTGAGGGTATCCCAAGCTGTCCATCCATAGGAAGGAAGCTCTTGAGGAGGGGAGCCGGGGGAGGACCTGCCCCGGAGGAGACTGGCAGGACGCCGATGTCTCGGGAGAGGCCTGGCAACCCATTCAAGGAGGGATCCACTATACTAAAAGCCCTGCAATACGCCGGTCCGGCTTAAAGGCTCTATTATTACTCGGCTGGAGGTTCGGGACTATTATAATCCTGTGGCAGAGGATTCTCGGACGCATCCTAAAGTTCATCAGGTCTGTGGCAGAGACCTTCATTCACCTACAGCAGTTTGTGGCAGAAACTGTCTAAAGACTGATCACTGCATCATTCCGGTTGTAGGACCGTGAGAGGGGACTATCCGGGGGAGCAATACCCACTCAGGCTTGAGTGGCGAATATACTGACTGTTTGCATCTCTTGTACCGCGTGCCGGAACCTTCCCCTACTTCTCTCGTTTCACACTTTCTCTAAAGTTCTACAGCAAAAGAAAATGAAGCCTTACTGTTGAGGTCTTACATCTGTATGGACATTGACTTTTCTGAAAACCCTTCACCCCGACAGCGGGAGCCATGGAGGTAGTTTGCATGACCCAAAACTAATGAGCAGCTCCTTCGGGGGTCAGTGCTACATTTATATAGGGAGAGAAGAGAGAGAAATGGAGCAGTAACAATACCCCAAGGTTACTTACTAGTATGTCTATGAGTATTGGTATATACGCGGAGGGCAGGAGGCAGGCCGGATATATATCAGCCCCCCCCCCCCCCCCCCGGGAGGTGGACTGGCCCCCACCATACAACGATGGAAATCCAGTGGAGAACCATAGTCCCCAGAGAGGAACCTCCATGGGTGTGAAGTTGTAGGTAAAGCTTTCCTGGGTGTAGCCATCTATAAAAAGAAAGTATCTCACATACCAATTGGATTCCACCAATCAATAATGGTTACAATTATTTACCATGGAGACACTCTAAAGCCCCACACACACGGTCAGACTTTTGGCCAACAAACTTCATTTTGAGCAAGTTGGACCAACAATCCCGTGTGTACGCTCCATCCGACAATCCGACCCGTGTGTACGCTCCATCCGACAATCCGACCCGTGTGTACGCTCCATCCGACAATCCGACCCGTGTGTACGCTCCATCCGACAATCCGACCCGTGTGTACGCTCCATCCGACAATCCGACCCGTGTGTACGCTCCATCCGACAATCCGACCGTGTGTACGCTCCATCCGACAATCCGACCGTGTGTACGCTCCATCCGACAATCCGCCCCGTGTGTACGCTCCATCCGACAATCCGACCCGTGTGTACGCTCCATCCGACAATCCGACCCGTGTGTACGCTCCATCCGACAATCCGACCCGTGTGTACGCTCCATCCGACAATCCGACCCGTGTGTACGTTCCATCCGACAATCCGACCGTGTGTACGCTCCATCCGACAATCCGACCCGTGTGTACGCTCCATCCGACAATCCGACCCGTGTGTACGCTCCATCCGACAATCCGACCCGTGTGTACGCTCCATCCGACAATCCGACCCGTGTGTACGCTCCATCCGACAATCCGACCCGTGTGTACGCTCCATCCGACAATCCGACCCGTGTGTACGCTCCATCCGACAATCCGACCCGTGTGTACACTCCATCCGACAATCCGACCCGTGTGTACGCTCCATCCGACAATCCGCCCCGTGTGTACGCTCCATCCGACAATCCGACCCGTGTGTACGCTCCATCCGACAATCCGACCCGTGTGTACGCTCCATCCGACAATCCGACCGTGTGTACGCTCCATCCGACAATCCGCCCCGTGTGTACGCTCCATCCGACAATCCGACCCGTGTGTACGCTCCATCCGACAATCCGACCCGTGTGTACGCTCCATCCGACAATCCGACCCGTGTGTACGCTCCATCCGACAATCCGACCCGTGTGTACGTTCCATCCGACAATCCGACCCGTGTGTACGCTCCATCCGACAATCCGACCCGTGTGTACGCTCCATCCGACAATCCGACCCGTGTGTACGCTCCATCCGACAATCCGACCCGTGTGTACGCTCCATCCGACAATCCGACCCGTGTGTACGCTCCATCCGACAATCCGACCCGTGTGTACGCTCCATCCGACAATCCGACCCGTGTGTACGCTCCATCCGACAATCCGACCCGTGTGTACGCTCCATCCGACAATCCGACCCGTGTGTACGCTCCATCCAACAATCCGACCCGTGTGTACGCTCCATCCGACAATCCGCCCGTGTGTACGCTCCATCCGACAATCCGACCCGTGTGTACGCTCCATCCGACAATCCGACCCGTGTGTACGCTCCATCCGACAATCCGCCCCGTGTGTACGCTCCATCCGACAATCCGACCGTGTGTACGCTCCATCCGACAATCCGACCCGTGTGTACGCTCCATCCGACAATCCGACCCGTGTGTACGCTCCATCCGACAATCCGACCCGTGTGTACGCTCCATCCGACAATCCGACCCGTGTGTACGCTCCATCCGACAATCCGACCCGTGTGTACGCTCCATCCGACAATCCGCCCCGTGTGTACGCTCCATCCGACAATCCGACCCGTGTGTACGCTCCATCCGACAATCCGACCCGTGTGTACGCTCCATCCGACAATCCGACCGTGTGTACGCTCCATCCGACAATCCGACCCGTGTGTACGCTCCATCCGACAATCCGACCGTGTGTACGCTCCATCCGACAATCCGACCCGTGTGTACGCTCCATCCGACCCGTGTGTACGCTCCATCCGACAATCCGACCCGTGTGTACGCTCCATCCGACAATCCGACCGTGTGTACGCTCCATCCGACAATCCGACCCGTGTGTACGCTCCATCCGACAATCCGACCCGTGTGTACGCTCCATCCGACAATCCGACCCGTGTGTACGCTCCATCCGACAATCCGCCCGTGTGTACGCTCCATCCGACAATCCGACCCGTGTGTACGCTCCATCCGACAATCCGACCCGTGTGTACGCTCCATCCGACAATCCGACCCGTGTGTACGCTCCATCCGACAATCCGACCCGTGTGTACGCTCCATCCGACAATCCGACCCGTGTGTACGAGGCTTTAGGAACCTGGATTTGTTTTATCATGAGCTAATAGATGCTCCCTTACTTCTATATATGTAGCACACAGATCCTTTACTCCTGCTTACCTCCACCAGCAGGTGGGACACACCATGCCCCATGCCCAGTGTCCACCATGCCCCATGCCCAGTGTCCTCCATGCCCCATGCCCAGTGTCCTCCTTGCCCCATGCCCAGTGTCCTCCTTGCCCCATGCCCAGTGTCCTCCTTGCCCCATGCCCAGTGTCCTTCATGCCCGGTGTCCTCCATGCCCCATGCCCAGTGTCCTCCATGCCCAGTGTCCTCCATGCCCCATGCCCAGTGTCCCCCATGCCCAGTGTCCTCCATGCCCCATGCCCAGTGTCCTCCATGCCCCATGCCCAGTGTCCTCCTTGCCCCATGCCCAGTGTCCTCCTTGCCCCATGCCCAGTGTCCTCCATGCCCGGTGTCCTCCATGCCCCATGCCCAGTGTCCTCCATGCCCCATGCCCAGTGTCCTCCATGCCCCATGCCCAGTGTCCTCCATGCCCCATGCCCAGTGTCCTCCCATGCCCCATGCCCAGTGTCCTCCTTGCCCCATGCCCAGTGTCCTCCATGCCCCAGCCCGTGTCCATGCCCCTGCCAGTGTCCTCCAGCCCCATGCCCAGTGTCCTCCTCCCATGCCCATGCCCAGTGTCCTCCATGCCCCATGCCCAGTGTCCTCGCCTGTCCCCATGCCCAGTGTCCTCCTTGCCCCATGCCCAGTGTCCTCCATGCCCCATGCCCAGTGTCCTCCATGCCCCATGCCCAGTGTCCTCCATGCCCCATGCCCATGCCGCATGCCCCATGCCCAGTGCCTCCATGCCCATGCCCAGTGTCCTCCATGCCCATGCCCAGTGTCCTCCATGCCCCATGCCCAGTGTCCTCCATGCCCGCCATGCCCAGTGTCCTCCTTGCCCCATGCCCAGTGTCCTCCATGCCCGTGTCCTCCATGCCCCATGCCCAGTGTCCTCCATGCCCCATGCCCAGTGTCCTCCTTGCCCCATGCCCAGTGTCCTCCATGCCCCATGCCCAGCAGTCCCTCCATGCCCCATGCCCAGTGTCCTCCATGCCCCCATGCCCAGTGTCCTCCATGCCCCATGCCCAGTGTCCTCCATGCCCCATGCCCAGTGTCCTCCTTGCCCCATGCCCAGTGTCCACCATGCCCCATGCCCAGTGTCCTCCATGCCCCATGCCCAGTGTCCTCCATGCCCCATGCCCAGTGTCCTCCATGCCCCATGCCCAGTGTCCTCCTTGCCCCATGCCCAGTGTCCTCCATGCCCCATGCCCAGTGTCCTCCATGCCCCATGCCCAGTGTCCTCCATGCCCCATGCCCAGTGTCCTCCTTGCCCCATGCCCAGTGTCCTCCATGCCCCATGCCCAGTGTCCTCCTTGCCCCATGCCCAGTGTCCTCCATGCCCCATGCCCGGTGTCCTCCATGCCCAGTGTCCTCCATGCCCGGTGTCCTCCATGCCCCATGCCCAGTGTCCACCATGCCCCATGCCCAGTGTCCTCCTTGTTGCAGAGGGGGAGGGGTGTTATCAGATTTGGGTCCTGCAGCGAGTTGCCTCCTGCCGTTGGTTCTTCACCCCTATATTGTAGGAAGAAGTCTCTTCTCTCTTTACTTCAAGAAGGCCATTGTCCAGACAGTATTAAAACCCAATAAAAAGGCTGTATTTTGCTTTGCTTGAGAACTGAGTAGGAAAGTTGGAGATGGAGAAGAATGAACAGGGAGGCAGGTTCAGGCACGCGGCACTTAATTACTACTCGTCGCCACTCAGGCCTGAGTGGGATTTGCTCACCCGGATAGTCCCCTCTCACGGTTCTAGCAGCCGGAGTGGAGCACAGAACATTCACTTTAAGTTTTTCCTAGGGATACGATTAGGATATGAACCTCCAAGTCCCGAACTTCCCAGCACTTGTAACTCTTGAGACCATAGAGGCCAATGGGACACGTTACAAGGCTTTTGGCGGATCACGGAATCCTTTCCTCTGACAGATAACCAGGCCTCTCCCGAGACAGTGACTTCCTTCACCGATCCCCTTGGATAGGTCCTCCCCTGGTTTCCTCTCCTTCAGAGCGGGTCACCCTCCCCTGGGCACCCTGGGATTCCACTTCTGGTGTAGGCCTCAGCTAAAGGTGCTGGGCCTACCTGGAACGATGCGACCTTAGGCTAAAGGTGCCCGAGACCAAACACACAGGCACGCACCCCTGGCCATAAGGGGCCACCGAAGGTGGGTTACGTGCTGAAGACCAAGGGTCCCCTGGACCACCTCACGCCTAATCGCGTCTTCCCCATATGTATCCTCTCCCAGCATGCACAGCGGGCAGACCACGCCCACTGTACAGCTGCCGAGAGAGGACACCCAATAGTGTTGCAACGCTACCTGTGGTTCCACCTGAGCCTGAGGCAACAGCGCCACCCACAGGCCACAGGGAACTGTACTGCCAGGCAGCATCACACCTGGGCAGAAGCAAATCTTGTAGAATTCAAACAGCATGAGCCTCACTATTGGCTCGGGCTACCCCCTAGATTTAAGCATAGTGACCCCAATTATGGGGGGTCCGCTACATATAGCATCATCATTACCAACCAATTCCTTTACTTAAACTTTGGTTCCACCCGCAATTTTTTATTTTTTTTTAAAGTCAGCAGTTCCAAATACTGTATCTGCTGACTTTTATTAAGGACACTTACCTGTCCCAGGCGCCTGTGATGTCGCCCCCCCCCCCCTCCGATGCCGATCCCTCGATCATGGCAGGTCACGGCACCGCCATCCTCACTAGCCTTGCGGCTTCATTGCCCGTTTCCTACTGCGCATGCGCGAGTTGCGCGGCGCTTTGTGAATGGGCCGGCTGCTCTCTGGGATACACACAGTTCCCAGAAGGCAGCGCTCCCCATTCACCAGAAGACACCGCGAGGAGGACGAGGAAGAAGACCAGCCGCTGAGGTTGAAGAGGCAGATTAGGAACTTCCGCATAGCAACCGCTATTTCTGGTAAGTAAAAAAAAAAATGTTTCCAATTTTTTTTTCTATTTTTTTTTTCTATTTTTGGTAAAAAAAAAATTCAGGGTGGAACTCCACTTTAAATTGATTATATCAACGTATAAAGGACACATTTACCTAATATGGAGACACGCTTCAATGAACTGGCTTCCTTTTATTGTTTTAACAAGAACTAATTATGCTATATTATATTACTGTAGCGGGGTCCCCAAATGTAACCCCGCTATACCTAAATTTAGGGGTGACCAGAGCAATAGTTGGCTCGGGTCTCTTGATTATTTGGACTCTGCCTTACTGCTGTGTCACCTGGCGTGCAGTTCCCCTTTAGGAGTATAGGAGGTGTTGTCACCTGTACCCGGGGTTGAACCACAGGTGATGGAGTAGGTATTGGATGTCCTCTCTCGGCTGCCGTTGGTGGGCGGTTCTGGCCTGCTGTGCATGCCGAGAGAGGATATATAAGGGGCAGACACCATTACACAGGGAGCAATTCCCGGGGCCCATGCCCGAACGACAATTCTGGGGCCCACTGCCCAGAGGAAACTAGCCCGTCTTGATCGAGGAGTCTCGGGCACCTTCAGCCCGAGGCTACAGAGTTCCAGGTGGGCCCAGTACCTTCGACTGGGTCTACAACCGAAGAGGAGTCCCAGGGAACCCGCGTGAGGGTAACCGCTCTGACACAGAGGAAACCAGGGGAGGATCGATCCCATAACAAGAGGGCGAGTGATAAAGTATTGCTGACTCGGGAAAGGCCTGGTGACCTGTCGGAGGGAAGGATTCCTCACTTTGCAGACTGTCTTTGTGGAGTGTTGAAAGTTCAGGTGGGATCTCCTTGCCTTGGTCCTTGGAGGGGACTGAGTCATTGTTCCAGCATCACGCCGGCTGCTAGTTCTATTGAGTGACTATCCGGGTGAGCTGTACCCACTCGGGGCCCAGTGGCGACAAAGCCAAGAGTGTGCCTGAATCCACTTCTATCTGCTAACCTTTTTTCTCACTTCAACTCTCTGGTTCCTGAAAGCAGATAAAATAAACTCACGTTGGAGTTGATCTGTTGTGTGGACATTGACCTCATTTGGGAAAGATAAAGACTCGCCTCTATAAACATAGAGGGGAGAACCAGAAGAAGGAAGCAACTCGCTGCGGGACCCAAGTATGTAACACCGCCTGACCTTTATAATGTAGAGGACACGGGCATGTGGCATGGTGTGTCTTATCCCCCCTGCTTGAGAAGGTAAGAGGGGGAAAAGGATCCGTGTGCTACACGTGGGGGCTCGAGTCCGGGAATCTGCAGTGGTTTCTGGGAGCTGGACTTTACTAAAGTGTGTGTTCCACGTAGTGCGGTTGGCGCCAAAGGGACAGGTGTGCTACACGTGGGGGCTCGAGTCCGGGAATCTGCAGTGGTTTCTGGGAGCTGGACTTTACTAAAGTGTGTGTTCCACGTAGTGCGGTTGGCGCCAAAGGGACAGTGCTAACTGAACCATTGACAAGGCGACATGTTTTCTGCTCCATGGATGTCTACTTCACCGGGATCTTGTGTTCCTTTGCTCGGTTCAACCATGAACGTTGCCTCTGTTGTGGCCTCCCTGACGGATACAGGGATCCGGCTGAAGCCCCGAGGTCGCTTTGCCCTCTACACATGCAGAGATGCAGAGGCCTTGGGCATGATTTATGCGAGATGCCAGGGACTGGTCGCACAGCTTCGCCCTTTCGGGAGATGTACCCGCTGTGGGGAGTTCCTCTTTAAAGTAGAACAGCCAACGGAGGTGCCGAAAGTCTACCACCTGGACTGTATCTCAGGTACTGTTGCTCCTGAGGAGGAAATGTGTGCTCCCTCAGCCATGCCCACGCGCACTACCGCGGAGATAGCGGAACTGAAGATTGAAGCTCCAGCCATTAAGGAGCTTGAGGCCACGAACACAGCGGATGCTGCCTCGGTTGCAACGGAGTCCTCCCTTCCGCCTGCTAAGAGGAAGGTGGGATATGTGAAGGCTTCCCGTGCCCGTGGTCAAAGCCTAACCCAGCTCCTACCCGAACCGGATCGTCTAGCCGGAGGGATCTCCAAGCGATCCACGGAGGGGGATGGTAAGGAGGCTGGGAGAACTGTGTCAAGTTTGCCGGGGAAAGGGAAGAGGCTCAGCGTCCGTTCCATTATGGATGCTTGGGTACCTGACTCGCGGGAACTTTTGAAAGTAAAAGAGTCGGTGTTGACCAGGAACTATTTGCCAGCAGAAGAATATGACACCTCATATATAGACTCTTCCTCTGAAGTTGGCGATGATGTAGAAACAGATGAACTGTTTGCAAAGAAGGGATGGGACAGAATTTCGCAAACCTCTCCCCGTAGTGTAAAGGGATCGCCCATGGACTCTGGGGAAACTGCACCCCGGGTGGAAACCCCTGTTCTTGCTGGAGAAGTTGTTCCTGTGTCCACCTTGCATGCTCCGGTGTCTTCTGTGCCTGCTGTTCCGGAGGTCCGTTCCTCATTAAGGCCGCCTATGCCACAGTTGGAGCCCGTACGCCCCCGCAGATCTCCGGATGCTATTGTCTTGCCAGGAACTGGAGACTGGGCGACCATGCCGCCTTTGGCCCGATTGCACCGGCTGTTGAATCAAAAGGTTGCTACGGACTATGGATGGGAGAATCCGTACGTTCCAAGGAACTTGCTCTTTGAAATTGAGGCCTTTCGGGAACGATGGTACAGTGATTTTGTCTGGGATCATTTGCAGGTAAAGAAAGGCCATAGGTATTTTACATGTTTGGCCGTAATGACTGAGAGATACAAAGGCTGCCGAAAAGACTGGACTCTGGGTCGGCACATACATGCGGATCGGGTCGTGGTCTGCAGTAAAAACAGAGACGATGTGATTTATTCCATAGAGACCTTGGATAAGGACTGGAAGCCTCTTGATCTCCCTGATCCCAGTCTTTATCTCTGAAGTGGGACTTGTGTTTCTTTTATTATACCACTTCAGGGACAATGCCTGGAACTGCTGTTTGCCTCTATGCCCAGGGAATTTACTCTCTGGAGGTTTGAAGGATAAGGTTTTTTTTTTCCTTCCCTCTTTTAAAAAACAAAAACAAATTTGAATGAGAGCTGAACTTTGGGGTAGAGTTAGTCAGGGCAAAGCTGGAAGCCGCCGTGATCAACCAAAGAGAACTTTGTGTTGTGGTGCGTCTGTACGCACTTAGGCTAGGTAATAATACGTGCTGCCACTAGGTGGTGGTGGTTTGCCGGATTTATTTTTCTTTATGCATTTATTTTAGGGAAATGTTATTCCATACTGTAACGCCGAGCGCTCCTGGTGTCCCATCCATCCCGGAGCGCCCGCGGCGTCTGTCCCCCTGCAGCGCTCCGGTCGGCTCCTCTGACCGTGAGCGCTGCTCTGATGCTGGCGGGGATGCGATCCATGCAGCGGCACCTGTCCGCCCGCGGATCGCATCCCATCCTGCTCACCGGCCTCCTCCCCCTGCTCCGTCCCGGCGCGCGCGGTCCCGCTGCTCTCTAGGGCGCGCGTGCGCCGGTCTTCTTAAATTTAAAGGGCCAGTGCACCATTGATTGGTGCCTGGTCCAATTACTGTGTCACACTCCAAAACACTTAAAAACCCACTCCCCCTTCCTGTCCTTGCTGGATCTTGTTGCCTTAGTGCCCTGAGAAAGCGTTTTGTACTTGCCTTTTCCAGTGTATCTGACCTTCTGCCGTTGCCCCTGACTACGTACCATTGCCGCCTGCCCTGACCTTCCGCTATGTCTGACCTTGCCTCTGCCTAGTCCCAGTGTACCGTGCCTATCTCAGCTGCCAGAGAAGTCGAGCCGCTACCAGGGGACACGACCTGGTTGCTACCGCCGCAGCAAGTCCATCCCGCCTTGCGGCGGGCTCTGGTGAAAACCGGTAGCTGCTTAGAACCGGTCCTCCAGTGCGACCCGTGCCTTCGCCTCTCTGGCACAGAGGATCCACCTCCTGTGTCCTCACTAGCCGCCAGTCCGGGCCCTGACAGTAGATCCGGCCATGGATCCCGCTAAGGTACCGCTGCCAAATCTCGCTGACCTCACTACCGTGGTTGCCCAGCAGTCGCAACAGATCGCCCAACAAGGACAGCAGCTGTCGCAGTTGACCGCCATGGTCCAGCAGCTTCTGCCGCCGCAGCCTCCAGCATCTTCCCCTCTCCGAGCTGCCGCTACTACCTCGAGAATTCGCCTGTCTCTTCCGGAGAAATTTGACGGGGATTCTAGGATGTGCCGGGGATTCTTGTCCCAATGTTCCCTGCATCTTGAGATGATGTCTGACCAGTTTTCCACAGAACGGTCTAAAGTGGCATTCGTGGTCTCTCTGTTGTCTGGAAAGGCCTTGGCCTGGGCCACGCCACTCTGGGACCGCAACGACCCTGCTACAGCCACCGTTCAGTCCTTCTTTGCTGAGGTTCGCAGCGCTTTTGAGGAACCAGCCCGAGCCTCATCCGCTGAAACCGCCCTGCTTAACCTTGTCCAAGGAAACTCTTCTGTGGGCGAATATGCCATACAGTTCCGCACACTGGCCTCAGAGTTAGCTTGGAATAATGAGGCTCTCTGCGCGACCTTCAAGAAGGGTTTATCCGGCCACATCAAGGATTGTCTGGCCGCACGAGAGATACCCTCTTCCTTGACGGAACTCATCCATTTAGCTACCCGCATCGATATGCGTTACGTCGAAAGACGCCAAGAGCTTCGCCAGGAGAAAGATCTTGTTCGCACCAGGCGTTATCCGCGCCTGGCTCCTCTCTTTCTGAATCCAATGCATCCTGTTACCGTGCCTCCCGCCGAGGAGGCCATGCAAGTGGACCGGTCTCGCCTGACCCTACAAGAGAGGTCTCGCCGTAGGAACGAGAACTCATGCCTTTATTGTGCGAGCTCTGATCACTTCCTAAAAGACTGCCCTATTCGTCCTCCGCGTCAGGGAAACGCCCGCACCTAGTGAACGTGGGAGAGGCGTTACTGGGTGTGAATTCTTCCTCTCCACGTCTGACTATTCCTGTGCGGATTTCTCCTTCTGCTGGCTCCCTCTTCCCTGCGGTGGCCTTCCTGGACTCTGGTTCTGCAGGAAACTTTATTGAAGCCTCTTTCATCAACAGGTTCAACATTCCTGTTACCCGTCTCATCAAACCCTTCTTCATTTCCTCTGTAAATGGAGAGAATTTGGATTGTACTGTGCGTTACCGCACCGAACCCATGCTCATGTCCGTTGGTGTTCTTCACCAAGAAAAAATTGAATTCTTTGTTTTGCCGAACTGTACTTCTGACATCCTTCTTGGCCTACCCTGGCTCCAGCGTCACACTCCTACCCTCGACTGGACCACTGGGGACATCAAATCCTGGGGTGACTCCTGTCACAAGCATTGCCTTAAGTCTGTACCGACCTGTCAAGTCCCCATCACTACTCCTTTGCCTGGCCTTCCAAAGGCCTATCAGGACTTTTCTGATGTCTTTTGCAAAAAAACAGGCGGAGGTCTTACCACCACATAGACCCTACGACTGCCCCATTGACTTGCTCCCAGGTACTACACCACCCCGTGGCAGAATTTACCCTCTCTCCTCTCCTGAAACCAAGGCCATGACTGAATACATTCAGGAGAACCTCAAGAGAGGTTTTATTAGGAAATCATCTTCTCCAGCCGGAGTGGGCTTCTTCTTCGTGGCCAAGAAGGACGGATCTCTACGCCCTTGCATAGACTATCGTGGTCTCAATAAAATCACTATTAAAAACCGCTACCCTCTGCCTCTCATCTCGGAGCTCTTTGACCGTCTGCGCGGAGCAAAAGTTTTTTCTAAATTGGACCTCAGGGGCGCTTATAACCTCATCAGAATCCGTAAAGGAGATGAATGGAAAACCGCATTTAACACCAGAGACGGTCACTTTGAATATCTCGTCATGCCGTTCGGACTTTGCAACGCCCCTGCAGTCTTTCAAGATTTTGTCAACGAAATCTTCCGGGACCTACTGTATTGTATACCTGTGTGGTTGTCTATCTTGACGACATCCTAATCTTCTCTGCCAACCTTAACCACTTAACGACCGCTCACTGTATATATACGTCGGCACAATGGCACCGACAGGCACAATCACGTAGAGCATACGTGATTGCCTTTGTACAGTTGGGGGGTCCGATCGGACCCCCCTTCTGTACAGTGAGCGGTCGGAATTCGTCTGGGAGCGTTCCGAGATGGGGGGGCGGCCATTCGATTCCGACCACCCCCCCCCCCCCGCGATCGCTCCCGGCGAATAGAAATGCCCCCTCTGTCTGTGTAATGTTTACACAGGCAGAGGAAGCAGGAGGAAGTGATGTCATCTCCTGTGCGGCGCTCACATATACCGAGCGTCGTACAAGAGAAGACACACAGGTCAGTGCACTAACACTACACTAACACCAGCACACATAGGCACATAAATCGCCCCCCCAGGCCCCCCCAGATCACCCCCCAGCCCCCAGTCACAGTGTCACTGATTGCAGTGACCATTTATTTACTGATCACTGCAATCAGTGACATTTGTGACTGTAAAAGTGTCACTACATTTAGTTTTAGGTCCAGTGTAGCCCCCTAACCCCCCCTAATAAAGGTTTAACCCCTTGATCACCCCCCAGATAACCCTTTCACCCCTTAGCACCGCCGTCGCTTGGCGATCATTTTTCTGATCGCTGTCTTGGCGTCGGTGATGCAGATCGGTACCCAGTAATTTTTTTTAGGTTCGCCGCAGGTTTTTATAGCGTCAGGTACCCCCATATATTATCTAATAAAGGTTTAACCCTCTTGATCGCCCCCCAGGTAACCCTTTCACCCCCTATCACCACTGTCGCTAAGCGATAATTTTTCTGATCGCTGTCTTATTGTCGGTGATGCAGATCGGTAGCCAGTAATTTTTTTTAGGTTCGCCGCAGGTTTTTATAGCGTCAGGTACCCCCATATATTATCTAATAAAGGTTTTAACCCCCTAATTGCCCCTAGTTAACCCTTTTACCAGTGATCACCATATAAGTGTTACGGGTGACGCTGGTTAGTTAGTTTGCTTTTTATAGTGTCAGGGCACCCGCCGTATATAACCCAATAAAGGTTTAACCGCCTGATCGCCCGGCGGGTGAGATCAATTAGGTTTTAGCGTCAGAGAGGGTCTGCGTCACACCCCAGGCAGCGTCAGGTTAGTGCCAGTAACGCTAACACCCACGCGTGAAGCATACACCCCCCTTAGTGGTATAGTATCTGAACAGATCAATATCTGATCTGATCAGATCTATACTAGCGTCCCCAGCAGTTTAGGGTTCCCAAAAACGCAGTGTTAGCGGGATCAGCCCAGATACCTGCTGGCACCTGCGTTTTGCCCCTCCGTCCAGCCCAGGCCACCCAAGTGCAGTATCGATCGATCGCTGTCACTTACAAAACACAACACACATAACTGCAGCGTTCGCAGAGACAGGCCTGATCCCTGCGACTCCAGTGCTGTAGGAGGTGATTTCACCACCACAGTTAAATAAAAAAAGCAAATATGCCGAAGCATTGGGGCAGCAGGGGGCGGAGGAGCGATTTTGCTCCTAATGCCGCGTACATACGGTCGAAATTCCGACGGAGGCTTGCCCGTGGAAAAGTCCGACCGTGTGTACGCGGCATAACTTTTTTGCGGGAGGATGCCCCCATGCTTCGGCATATATAAATGGTGCATGTATGCCCATCATTAGAAGTGGGTGGATGAAGGGCGGTATTCTAATGGTGGGCATACCCACCGATCAATCTCTTTTTTCGTTCAGCCACCAGGCTGCATGAAATAAAAAGATTACAATACATGTCCAACAAGGACCAGCAACGTACTGGTATGTTGCTGGACTTTGAATGGTTATACCAGAATGATGCCTGCGGGTTTAGGTATCATCTTGGTATCATTCTTTTCAGCCAGCGGCCGGCTTTCATGTAAAAGCAATCCTAGTGGCTAATTAGCCTCTGGACTGCTTTTACAAGCAGTGGGAGGGAATGTCCCCCCCCCCCCGGATATAAAAAGTGCCATTGGAAAATTGGGAAAGCATTTTATCACACCGATCTTGGTGGGGTCAGATGCTTTGAGGGCAGAGGAAAGATCTAGGGTCTAGACCCCAGTTTTTTCAAAAAAAGAGTACCTGTCACTACCTATTGCTATCATAGGGGATATTTACATTCCCTGAGATAACAATAAAAATGATTAAAAAAAAAATACTTGGAAGGAACAATTTAAAAATAAAAAAAAAAGCAAAAATAATAATAAAAAAAAAAAAAGCACCCCTGTCCTGTCCTGTCCTTGCCCAATGGTGAACGCAAGCGTCGGTCTGGCGTCATATGTAAACAGCAATTGCACCATGCATGTGAGGTATGTGAGGTATCACCGCGAAGGTCAGATCGAGGGCAGTCATTTTAGCAGTAGACCTCCTCTGTAAATCTACTGGGGTAACCTGTAAAGGCTTTTAAAAATGTATGTAGTTTGTCGCCAATGCGCGTTTGTGCGAAATTTTAAAGGATGTCGTGTTTGGTATCTATGTACTCGGCCTAAGATCATCTTTTTTATTTTATCAAACATTTGGGCAATATAGTGTGTTTTAGTGCATTAAAATTAAAAAAAGTGTATTTTTTAACCCAAAAAATGCGTTTGAAAAATCGCTGCGCAAATACTGTGTAGAAAAAAAAATGCAACACCCACCATTTTATTCTGTAGGGCCTTTGCTTTAAAAATATATATAATGTTTGGGGGTTCAACATAATTTTCCTGCAAAAAAAAATATGTTTTCATGTAAACAAAAAGTGTCAGAAAGGGCTTTGTCTTCAAGTGGTTAGAAGAGTGGATGTAAGCTTCCTAATGTTGTGTATAAAATGCCAGAACAGTTCAAACCCCCCCCAAATGACCCCATTTTGGAAAGTAGACACCCCAAGCTATATACTGAGAGGCATGTCAAGTCCATGGAATATTTTATATGTTGACACAAGTTGCGGAAAAAAGACAATTTTTTATTTTTTTTTATTTTTTTTTGCACAAAGTTGTCACTAAATGATATATTGCTCACACATGCCATGGTTATATGTGGAATTACACCCCAAAATACATTCTGTTGCTTCTCCTGAGTACGGGGATACCACATGTGTGAGACTTTTTGGGAGCCTAGCCGCGTACGGGACCCCAAAAACCAATCACCGCCTTCAGGCTTTCTAAGGGTGTAAATTTTTGATTTCACTTCTCACTGCCTATCACAGTTTCGGAGGCCATGGAATGCCCAGATGGCACAAAACACCCCCCAAATGACCCCATTTTGGAAAGTAGACACCCCAAGCTATTTGCTGAGAGGTATTGTGAGTATTTTGCAGATCTCCCTTTTTGTCACAAAGTTTTGAAAATTGAAAAAAAAAAAAGAAAAAAAAAAAATTCTTTCTTCATTTTCAAAAACAAATGAGAGCTGTAAAATACTCACCATTCCTCTCAGCAAACAGCTTGGGGTGTCTACTTTCCAAAATGGGGTCATTTGGGGGGGTTTTGTGCCATCTTGGCATTTTATGGCCTTCGAAACTGTGATAGGTAGTGAGGAGTGAAATCAAAAATTTACACCCTTAGAAATCCTGGAGGCGGTGCTTGGTTTCCGGGGTCCCGTACGCGGCTAGGCTCCTAAAAAGTCCCACACATGTGGTATCCCCGTACTCAGGAGAAGCAGCAAAATGTATTTTGGGGTGCAATTCCACATATAACCATGGCATGTGTGAGCAATATATCATTTAGTGACAACTTTTTGTAATTTTTTTTTTTTTTTGTCATTATTCAATCACTTGGGACAAAAAAATAAAAATATTCAATGGGCTCAACAGGCCTCTCAGCAATTTCCTTGGGGTGTCTACTTTCTAAAATGGGGTCATTTGGGGGGGTTTTGTGCTATTTTGGCATTTTATGGCCTTCAAAACTGTGATAGGTAGTGAGGAGTGAAATCAAAAATTTGCGCCCTTAGAAATCCTGAAGGCGGTGCTTGGTTTCCGGGGTCCCGTACGCGGCTAGGCTCCTAAAAAGTCCCACACATGTGGTATCCCCGTACTCAGGAGAAGCAGCAGAATGTATTTTGGGGTGCAATTCCACATATAACCATGGCATGTGTGAGCAATATATCATTTAGTGACAACTTTTTGTAATTTTTTTTTTTTTTGTCATTATTTAATCACTTGGGACAAAAAAAAAAAAAAATTCAATGGGCTCAACATGCCTCTCAGCAATTTCCTTGGGGTGTCTACTTTCCAAAATGGGGTCATTTGGGGGGGGGGGTTTGTACTGCCCTGCCATTTTAGCACCTCAAGAAATGAGATAGGCAGTCATAAATTTAAAGCTGTGTAAATTCCAGAAAATGTACCCTAGTTTGTAAACGCTATAACTTTTGCGCAAACCAATAAATATACACTTATTGACGTTTTTTTTTACTAAAGACATGTGGCTGAATACATTTTGGCCTAAATGTATGACTAAAATTGAGTTTATTCGATTTTTCTTATAACAAAAAGTAGAAAATATCATTTTTTTTCAAAATTTTCGGTCTTTTTCCGTTTATATCGCAAAAAATAAAAATCGCAGAGGCAATCAAATACCATTAAAAGAAAGCTCTATTTGTGGGAAGAAAAGGACGCAAATTTTGTTTGGGTACAACATTGCATGTCCGCACAATTTACAGTTAAAGCAGCGCAGTGCAAAATTCTGAATTCACCTCTGGTCCTTTAGCTACCAAATGGTCCGGGGCTTAAGTGGTTAAGGAACATCGGCTCCATGTCCGTCAAGTGCTCCAGCGCCTCCGCGTAAATCATCTTTACGCTAAATTTGAAAAATGCCTTTTTGAGCGCAGCAGTCTTCCTTTCCTAGGTTATCTGGTCTCTGGACAAGGTCTTCAAATGGACCCTGACAAACTCTCCGCAGTCTTGGGTTGGCCACGCCCCTCTGGACTTCGGGCTATCCAATGCTTCCTTGGTTTCGCCAACTACTATCGTCAGTTCATACCCCACTTCTCCACCATCGTTGCTCCTATAGGGGCACTGACCAAAAAAGACGCGAATCCTAGGTCCTGGCCGCCTCAAGCGGAGGAAGCCTTTACTCGCCTTAAGACCGCCTTCTCCTCTGCACCTGTCCTGTCTCGGCCAGATCCTCTAAAGCCATTCTTCCTTGAAGTCGACGCCTCCTCGGTAGGAGCCGGAGCTGTGCTTCTTCAAAAAAACGCTAAAAGGAAAAACGTCACTTGTGGTTTTTTCTCTAAAACTTTCTCCCCTCCGGAAAAAAACTATTCCATAGGTGACCGTAAACTGTTGGCCATCAAGTTGGCATTAGAAGAGTGGAGACATCTCCTGGAAGGATCCCTTCACCCTATCTCCATCTACACTGACCATAAAAATTTGTCCTACCTTCAGTCCGCTCAGCGCCTAAATCCTCGCCAGGCCAGGTGGTCATTGTTTTTTGCCCGCTTCAACTTCCAGATCCATTTTCGGCCCGCAGACAAAAATGTCAGGGCTGATGCTTTGTCCCGTTTCTCCGATACCTCTGAAACCGAGACTCCTCCTCAACACATCATACCCCCTGAGTGTCTGATTTCCTCTGCTCCCGCTTCTCTCGTGCCAATTCCTCCAGGAAAGACTTTCGTTCCTCCACGCCTTCGGCTTCAGATACTCAAGTGGGGTCATTCCTCCCATCTAGCCGGTCACGCTGGGATCAAAAAATCCATACAATTGATTGCCAGACACTATTGGTGGCCTACCCAGGAGGAAGATGTGACTGACTTTGTACGGGCCTGCACTATCTGTGCACGTGACAAGACGCCTCGCCAGAAGCCTGCAGGTCTTCTCCTTCCCCTACCTGTGCCTGAACAACCATGGTCCCACATCGCCATGGATTTCATCATGGACCTCCCTTTGTCTCGTAGTAACACTGTCATCTGGGTGGTCGTTGACCGCTTTTCTAAAATGGCTCATTTTGTCCCGCTCCCTGGTCTGCCTACTGCACCTCAGTTGGCGAAGCATTTTTTTCTTCAACTTTTCCGCCTCCATGGGCTGCCCTCATATATCGTCTCGGATAGAGGTGTTCAATTCATCTCAAAATTTTGGAGAGCTCTCTGTACTCAACTAAAAATTAAGTTGAATTTTTCTTCCGCTTATCACCCGCAGTCCAATAGACAGGTGGAGAGAGTTAACCAGGTCCTTGGCGACTACCTACGACATTTTGTCTCCGCCCGTCAAGACGATTGGGTCAACCTATTGCCCTGGGCAGAATTCTCATACAATTTCAAGAACTCTGAATCTTCCTCCAAGTCGCCTTTCTTTGTGGTCTACGGCCGTCACCCATTGCCCCCCCTCCCCATTCCCACGTCTTCTGGAGTACCGGCCGTGGATGAATTTACTCAGGACTTTGCCTCTATCTGGAAAGAGACTCAAAAGTCGCTCTCACTGGCCTCTGCCCGCATGAAGAGACATGCAGATAAAAAAAGAAGAATCCCTCCTGTCTATGCCCCTGGTGACAAAGTGTGGCTCTCCTCCAAATATGTTCGGTTTCGGGTACCTAGCTACAAGCTGGGCCCTCGTTACCTCGGGCCATTTAAAATCAAAAACCAAATCAATTCTGTTTCTTACAAGCTCCACCTTCCTCCTTCTCTTCGTATTCCCAACTCTTTTCATGTGTCTCTTCTTAAACCCCTCATTCTTAACCGATTTTCCCCTAAGGTCACTGCTCCTGCTCCTGTCTCTGGTTCTTCTGATGTCTTCTCGGTAAAAGAGATCCTCGCCTCCAAGGTCATCCGAGGTAAAAGATGTTTTTTAGTGGATTGGGAGAACTGTGGTCCTGAGGAAAGGTCCTGGGAACCTGAGGCCAACATTTTAGATAAAGAGCTCATCCGAAGATTCTTGGGTTCCAAGAAGAGGGGGAGACCTAAGGGGGGGGGGGTACTGTAACGCCGAGCGCTCCGGGTGTCCCATCCATCCCGGAGCGCCCGCGGCGTCTGTCCCCCTGCAGCGCTCCGGTCGGCTCCTCTGACCGTGAGCGCTGCTCTGATGATGGCGGGGATGTGATCCATGCGGCGGCACCTGTCCGCCTGCGGATCGCATCCCATCCTGCTCACCGGCCTCCTCCCCCTGCTCCGTCCCGGTGCGCGCGGTCCCGCTGCTCTCTAGGGCGCGCGCGCGCCGGTCTTCTTAAATTTAAAGGGCCAGTGCACCATTGATTGGTGCCTGGTCCAATTACTGTGTCACACTCCAAAACACTTAAAAACCCACTCCCCCTTCCTGTCCTTGCCGGATCTTGTTGCCTTAGTGCCCTGAGAAAGCGTTTTGTACTTGCCTTTTCCAGTGTATCTGACCTTCTGCCGTTGCCCCTGACTACGTACCATTGCCGCCTGCCCTGACCTTCCGCTACGTCTGACCTACGTCTGACCTTGCCTCTGCCTAGTCCCAGTGTACCGTGCCTATCTCAGCTGCCAGAGAAGTCGAGCCGCTACCGGGGGACACGACCTGGTTGCTACCGCCGCAGCAAGTCCATCCCGCCTTGCGGCGGGCTCTGGTGAAAACCGGTAGCTGCTTAGAACCGGTCCTCCAGTGCGACCCGTGCCTTCGCCTCTCTGGCACAGAGGATCCACCTCCTGTGTCCTCACTAGCCGCCAGTCCGGGCCCTGACACATACACTAGGCTTAGTGTGTGCAGCGTCAGTAGAAGGGAGATATCTTTCCTTGGAGAGATAGTTCACTTCTGAATAATAGTGATAGAATGTTAATAGTGTGTAGAATATTTAGCGTGTATAATGTTTTTCTTTCCCTGTAAGAAGACCATCATGCAACTGCACCGGAGAAAGGGTGGGATACAGTTGTGATAGGATGATGGGGGGGATTGTTACATAATGTGTATGTACATTTGTCCTTCTCCCTCTTTGCTATACTTCAGGTCTTGATTCCGGCACCATCCTTGCACTGTACATGGTTCAGGAATAAATTTGCGCTTGCTCAGGACTGAGTGTGTGGATTTATTCCAGACACTGGGGACAGTGTCTCATTTAGAGGGAGGTGTATGTAGCGGGGTCCCCAAATGTAACCCCGCTATACCTAAATTTAGGGGTGACCAGAGCAATAGTTGGCTCGGGTCTCTTGATTATTTGGACTCTGCCTTACTGCTGTGTCACCTGGCGTGCAGTTCCCCTTTAGGAGTATAGGAGGTGTTGTCACCTGTACCCGGGGTTGAACCACAGGTGATGGAGTAGGTATTGGATGTCCTTTCTCAGCTGCCGTTGGTGGGCGGTTCTGGCCTGCTGTGCATGCCGGGAGAGGATATATAAGGGGCAGACGCCATTACACAGGGAGCAATTCCTGGGGCCCATGCCTGGACGACAATTCCGGGGCCCACTGCCCGGAGGGAGCTACCCCTCAGAGGGGGGTGTGCCCCATCTTGATCGAGGAGTCTCGGGCACCTTCAGCCCGAGGCTACAGAGTTCCAGGTAGGCCCAGTAACTTTGACTGGGTCTACAACCGAAGAGGAGTCCCAGGGAACCCGCGTGAGGGTAACCGCTCTGACACAGAGGAAACCAGGGGAGGATCGATCCCATAACAAGAGGGCGAGTGATAAAGTATTGCTGACTCGGGAAAGGCCTGGTGACCTGTCGGAGGGAAGGATTCCTCGCTTCGCAGACTGTCTCTGTGGAGTGTTGAAAGTTCAGGAGGGATCTCCTTGATTTGGTCCTTGGAGGGGACTGAGCCATTGTTCCAGCATCACGCCGGCTGCTAGTTCTATTGAGTGACTATCCGGGTGAGCTGTACCCACTCGGGACCGAGTGGCGACGAAGCCAAGAGTGTGCCTGAATCCACTTCTATCTGCTAACCTTCTTCTCACTTCAACTCTCTGGTTCCTGAAAGCAGATAAAATAAACTCACGTTGAAGTTGATCTGTTGTGTGGACATTGACCTCATTTGGGAAAGATAAAGACTCGCCTCTATAAACATAGAGGGGAGAACCAGAAGAAGGAAGCAACTCGCTGTGGGACCCAAGTATGGAACACCGCCTGACCTTTATAACCTAGAGGACGCGGGCATGTGGCATGGTGTGTCTTATCCCCCTGCTTGAGAAGGTAAGAGGAGGAAAAGGTTCCGTGTGCTACACGTGCGTTCCGCGACACACAGTAATGTGAACCAAGCCTTGCACTGGGGTCCCTCAGGACTAAAGAAAATGATGAAAAGGAGCCGAGTGCTCCACCTACTGGCTGAATATGAGAATACAATGTGATCAGATCCCCCTGTAAGAAATACAGTATATTATTCAAAAGTGTTTAAGAAAATACATACAACACATTCATATTCCTCACTTGGATCACTTCCATGTCCATGGATCTCGGCTTCCAATGAGAAGAACAGGTAGGTACACATCCACCCTCACTATTCACTTCTCTAGTCTTCCTTTTGTGTGTTTCCTTTGTTGTGTATTTGCTCCCTATTTTCCCTCTTTCTTAGTTTGTATTTTTTAGTCTTCCACTTTGTTTTTTTTTTCACTTCTCACCTCCACCTTTTCCTCCCCTTCTCTCCCTATTCATTTTTCATTTCTCTTCTCATTTCTTTTTTGTTTTTACTTTCCCTCACCTTCCCTCCTTACACATCCCACACATAAGATCCAATCATAACCATTCTATACACCTAATTCACATTTCTTTCACCTAGGTCCCCTTCTTTGGGGTTTTCACCTCCACCCTTGATAGGACATTCACTAACACCCACCTGCTTTGGACTTATCTGTACCTGATGCTGCTGCCCCATCCAGCCACCCAAGCGCCCGGAGATGAGGCTCCACTCTGTACTGGCGAAGCCCGTTTACGTGCTGCAGTTGCGCAGCTGCAGATGTGAGTTGGACACACAACCTTCCTATAATATTTGTCCCCATTTTTAATTTCAATTATCTTGCTCCCCTTCTTCTTTCTACTCCTATTAAAATTATTTGCAACCATCTAAACAAATATATATTACTCTTTTGTCCGTGGACCGACACAGCCTCTCTATTGACAAAGTGGGTATTATCCGTTAATTAGGAGTGACTAGGCAGAAAACTTGTAAAAAGTGTTGCATCACACCTTCTACAGTACCGCCCAGGGGGCGGACCCTCCGGGTATATCACCTCAGTCTGCATCTCGCAGATCAGTTTTTTTCTGTCTAGCAAGGAGTAGGACATGACTCCCTTCGGGCCCATTGGTCCGGGGGAAAAAGATATCTTCTTTTTTTTGCTACATTTTTTGTTTCCTGCGATCTTCGATCAACTGCCGACTGGGTGACAGGCTGGATCCTCGATCCTTGTAGTCTCCCCAGTTTCGGCCATCGAGCGTGTGCCGACCCTAGCTACGCGCTGGGTTTTCCACGACATGCCCATCGCTCCACGGGTGGCCGGTGAGCCTACGCTTCAGGGCCTGCATCGGACCGCTCAGCTTCGGCTGACCTTACGGCTGAGTCGCAGCAGCCTGTCCGGTGAGCTTAGGCTCCAAGGCTTGCATCGGACCGCTCAGCTTCGGCTGACCTTACGGCCGAGTCGCAGCAGCCTGTCCGGTGAGCGTCGCGCTCCAGGGCATACATATGATCGTCCCTTTGGGTCCAATCACAGCATGCCTGGCCAACAGTCACCTTCCATGCGGGGACGATGATCTGTTTGGAATGTCTTCCAGCATGATACATGCAGGATAGGTAAGTAAACTCCCCTGCCTCGGCTGGGTGATTTGGCTGGACATTCCTGGAGAGACCAAGTAAGTGGTTGTGGCCCCTTTCTTCCCTCTCTCCCTGCCTTTCCCTCCTCCTTGGGCTTCTAGATAAAGGTTGCTGGGTGCTGGGGGTCACCTAAGGGGTTCCACTGGAGTGGGGCTGGCTGTAACTAACATTTAAAAGAAATGTCATTTCTGCTTACCTGTGTGTGCTTCCTCCTCCATGCTGTCGGCGGCCATTTTGTGGTGGTCCATGCCGGGTTCGGCCTCTAGTGACTGCCCGGCGGCCATTTTCCTGTGGTTTCGGCACCATTTTTTGTAGTTTTACACCCACTGGCCTCTATCGACTGATCGGCGGCCATGTTTGTTATGATCCACGCTGTAGGTAGAGATTGCCGTTCGGCGGCCATCTTTTTGTGGTCTACGGCTGCTTTGGCCTCTATTCTTAGAGCCCACACTATCTTCCATACAGACGTTTTGGCGGCCATTTTGCGAGAGTCTCCGGCCTCTAGGGTGCATTACACTGGCGTGATAGATTCACACAGGAAGCGCTGATAAAAGAAGCAGACTGACACAGCAGCAGTGGGACATCATCACAGGCGCAGCACATGGCAGCATAGCAGTACCGGTCCAGGGTGGTGAGTCCTCTGGGTGATCCAGCATCTCTGCAGCACAGGAAGGTGGCCTATTGATATCTTGCCTGGAGCCCTGTGGGTGTCAGCGTGTGGTCAGCATGGCATCTGAGCCAGATGTCTTCTCCCCTGAAACACCAGATTTAACAGCTGGTGCCCCTGAGGTGTCTATGAACGCTATGACGGCAATCCTAGAGGCGTTTGCTGCCAGGGTGGAAGCAACACACGGTAATACAGGGGGTAGTAAACGCCCCGTCCCCTGCAAGCTTCTGGGGATAATTCTGATGCAGAACCAGGTCCAGCTACGGCTCATGGCCCAGATTCGGACGCATCAGAGACTGCAGACCATGACCGATCGGACAGTGAGGAGGACTCCAAGTCCAGGTCAGTACGCGAGACGGCTTTGATATCTGACGTTATTACTGCAGTGCGGGATACGCTAAAGTTGGAAAATACTACAGAAGCAGCAGAGACTCCGGTCCACTTTGGGTTTCATAAACCTGCCCGCACTGCTAAGGTGTTCCCTTGTGTGTCTTTTTTTGATAAACTCTTACACAAGGAATGGGAGAACCCACTGAGGGTCTTTACAGCCCCAAAGAGGTTTGCGGTACGATACCCCTTTTGAGGAGAGTTTTCTGAAGAAATGGACCTCTCCCCCTATAGTGGACCCTCCGGTGTCCAGACTTAATAGAGCCACCACAATTCCAGTAGAAGGGGCTCCTGTTTTCAAGGACCCTGTGGATAAGAAGGCTGAAGCACTCGCTCGCTACCTATACTCAGTGGTAGGCTCGGCAGTACGCCCGGCATTGGCGGGGGCCCTAGTGTCTCAGACACTTACTGAATGGGCAAGGTTTCTACTCCAGGGGTTAAGGAGCGAGATGCTCCTCCTGATGAGATAACTTTGGCCGACCAGTTGGTCCAGGGCCTTAAGTTTGTCTGCGAGTCAGACATGGATACTATTCCCCTGCTGTCAAAAGCTTTGGTTTATGTAGTAGCAATATGCCGCCTGATCTGGCTAAAGGGGCTGGTCTGCGGACCAGACCTCCAAGAAAGCCCTGTTAGATCTGCCTTTCAAGGGCGACAGACTTTTTTGGGCTTCTCTGGATGACATCATCAAGGATGCCACAGGAGGTAAAAGCACTTTGCTTCCTCAAACTAGCAAGGGTAGGGGCCACGCCAAGGGCAAGGGCCCTCCTTTACTGCACGCAAGCGTTTTTTTCGTCCCCCCCCTAGGGCGACAGAGAAAAGACCCCAGGCCGACAAGGCGCCTGCCCAAGGACAAAAGCGCCCTTGGTCCCGCAGACCCAACAAGCCTGTGGACAAATCTGCGTCCGCATGAAGGTCCGCCCCCACCCAGCTCTCGGGTGGGAGGACGTCTTCGCAAATTCGCGACTCAGTGGGTTTGCAAAGTAATCTCCTCGGGCTACAAGATAGAATTTCTATCTTGTCCACCGGACAGATTCGTCACCTCCAAGCTCCAGCTACTACTGACCCGTCGGGAGGCCCTGTATGGGGCGGTCCAGGGTCTACTGGAACGCGGGGTAGTTATTCCAGTTCGAGAACAGGAACGGGGTCAGGCTTTTTTACTCAAATCTGTTCATTGTGCCGAAGAAGGAGGGGGTTCGTCCAAACTTGGATCTCAGAGCCCTCAATTGCTTTGTGAAGGTGCAAAGATTTCGGATGGAGTCGGTTCGATCTGTAGTCACGGCTATCCATCCAGGGGACTTTCTGGCCTCCTTGGACATCAAGGACGCATAACTGCATGTCCCCATATACTCCAGACACCAGTGGTTTCTGCGATTTGCTATCGGGAAGAACCACTACCAGTTTGTGGCCCTCCGGTTTGGCCTTGCCTCAGCTCCCAGGACGTTCACCAAGGTGCTCGATCCGATTCTGGCACTTTTAAGACAGCGGGGTATCGCTATCATGGGCTACTTGGACGACCTTCTGCTGAAGGCCCCTTCCAGCTCAGAATTAGAGGTAAGCGTGTCTATTACCTGTCAGACTCTCTGTGGTTGGATACTAAACACGCAAAGGTCAGTATTGGTGCCCACTCAACGCCTAATGTACCTGGGGTCGATTCTGGATTCCTCAGAGGCAAAGGTATTCCTCCCTGTGGAGAAGTTGCAGACCCTCCGGGCTGCAGCACGGCAGCTGACTTCCAGGAATTGGTCGTCACTCCGTTTTTTGCAGGCGAGTGTTAGGCCTCATGGTAACCTCCTTCGAGGCGGTCCCATATGCTCAATACCACACTCGAGTGTTACAGAAGGAAGTTATGTCCAGATGGAACAGATGTCCTTCATCTCTGGATTATCAATTTCGAGTGAGCCACCTAGTCAGGAGATCCCTGGTATGGTGGCTGACAGAACCGGCTCTAATGGCCGGGAAGTCATTTCTTCCGGTTTACTGGATAGTGATCACGACGGACGCCAGCCTTACAGGTTGGGGGGGAGTCTGGGGTTTTCACTCGACGCAAGGTCGCTGGACCCTGGAGGAATCCCACCTGCCGATCAATGTCCTGGAAATCCGGGCGATCAGGCTGTGCCTCTTCAGATGGTCTCAGAGGCTACAAGGGCATCCAGTCAGGATCCAGTCGGACAACGCCACAGCAGTGGCATATGTCAATCAGCAAGGAGGAACAAGAAGCTCAGCTGCAGCATCGGAGTTCGCTCGCATCCTGAAGTGGGCAGAGAGGAGCGTACCGGCACTGTCGGCCTTGTACATTCCGGGTGTGGAAAACTGGCAGGCGGACTACCTGAGCCGCCAGATGCTGGACCAGGGAGAATGGTCCTTACACCCCGGGGTGTTCCAACTCCTCTGCCAAAGATGGGGCACACCAGACGTAGATCTTCTGGCTTCTGATTTGATCCTAATCGCTCCAGATTGGCCTCAGCATCCTTGGTACGCCGATCTAGTATGTCTGGTAGCAGACGTTCCCTGGCGCCTACCACTACGGAAGGACCTGCTATCGCAAGGTCCCATACTCCATCCTGCTTTACAGTCACTGGCTTTAACGGCATGGCTGTTGAGAACCAGGTACTGAGAGACCGGGGCCTGTCAGATTCAGTAATCTCTACTAATAGAAGTGCTCAGAAACCGTCCTCTAGGAAGGTTTATCACCGCACTTGGAAGGCCTACATCTCCATGTGTGAGGAAATGAAATGGCATCCGCGTACCTTATCAGGCTACGTACTTACCGAGGCCGAGATGCCGAGAGTGGTTCACCCTTGCACCCAAGCGCACTCCGCCCCCTGGAGGTGAGACAGGGAGAGGACATCACGAGGGAGCACTGGCCACCAGCAGGTAGAGGTGTCTTGAGCACTGGCCACCAGCAGGTGGAGGTGTCTTGCTGAAGAATCTAGCAGGGATGAGTCTGAAGAACAGGCCAGGAGTCAAACACCAAGGGTAGACAGGGTCAAACAGCAACCAGAAGCAAGGCACAAGTCCGTTTAGGAGCTTAGCGGGAAGCACCAGAATAGTCAGGTTAGGCAAGAAGTCCAGGGTACAGGCAGAAGGTAGAGGGCTGGAGACAGGCAGCAGATCCGGGTCACAGGCCGAGGGTCAAGCACAAGGAGAGAGGTAGAAGTCCGTTTAGCAAGCCAAGGGGTCAGGTTCAGGAGAAGCAGAAGCGTAGTCAAATCCGGTCCGGGTCACAGCAGGAGAACTTTAACTTCTTTCAGGCACAAGGAAACACAGTAAAGCTGACAAACCAGCAACCAGATAGTGTTACTGCGTCTGTTTAAATAGGCCCGCCTGTAGTCCCATTGGCGAGCTATTGCGCATGCGCATTCGTCGTTGCGCCGGTGCGCGCACCCGAGCACGCCGAAGCGCCGTCTCGCCACGCACGCGCATGCGCCGATGCGCCGTTTTGCCGCGCATGCATACTGAGCGCAGATTGGTGACAACAGACGGGGAATTTCCCTGACATACCTATTTGGTTTCCAGAATCCTGCTGTTCTTACAGCATGGGGTGGACCAAAGGCTTGCCTTAAGTACGATTAGGGGACAGATATCTGCCCTGGCTGTCTTTTTTCAGCGACCCCTGGCGGCTCACTCTCTCGTGAGTACATTTGTGCAGGGGGTTCGACATGTGGCCCCTCCGGTCTGTTCCCCGCTACCTCAGTTTGACTTGAACCTGGTCCTCTCGGTGCTTCAGAAGGCACCGTTTGAGAATATTAGAGATATTCCCCTGTTGACACTTTCTCAGAAAGTGGGCTTTTTGGTGGCTGTTACGTCAGTTAGACGAGTCTCTGAGTTGGCAGCCTTGTCCTGCAAGGCTCCCTATTTGATTTTCCACAAGGATAAGGTGGTGCTGCGGCTGCAGCCTTCCTTTCTTCCGAAGGTCGTTTCGGCTTTTCATCTCAACGAAGACATTGTACTTCCATCCTTGTGTCCTCATCCGTCGAATCCTAAGGAGTCGGCGTTGCATTCCTTGGACGTTGTCCGAGCTTTGAGAGTATACATATCTGCTACTTCCCTGTTCCGGAAGTCAGACTCACTGTTTGTTTCGGTGGCTGGTCCCAAGAAGGGCCAAGCAGTCTCATCGGCCACCATCTCTAGGTGGATCCGACAGATGGTAATCCAGGCTTACGCCTTAAAGGGTCAAGCGCCCCCCTTCCTGGTCACGGCGCATTCGAACCAGGGCAATAGGTGCCTCTTGGGCTTTCCGACATCAAGCGTCTATTTCCCAATTATGTAAAGCGGCGACTTGGTCGTCCGCTCACACTTTCACCAAATTCTACAAAGTTGATGTAGGTGCATCTTCGGATGCCTCTTTCGGCCGCAAGGTTTTGCAAGCGGCTGTTTAGAGTTGCAACTCCTCCGTTGGAGGAGTGCTGTTTTGTGTTTGGGGTGAAGTTTATTTTTATGCTGTTACCACCCCTCGTTTTTTCTCTGACACTGCTTTGGGACGTCCCACTTTGTCAATAGAGAGGCTGTGTCGGTCCATGGACGAAAGAGTAAATAGGATTTTTTACTCACCGTAAAATCCTTTTCTCTGAGTCCATAGACCGACACAGCACCCACCCCTCCTTTTAAGTTTGTACTGCTTTTTGACGAACTGATCTGCGAGGTGATATACCCAGAGGGTCCGGCCCCTGGGCGGTACTGTAGAAGGTGTGATGCAACACTTTTTACAAGTTTTCTGCCAAGTCACTCCTAATTAACGGATAATACCCACTTTGTCAATAGAGAGGCTGTGTCGGTCCATGGACTCAGAGAAAAGGATTTTACGGTGAGTAAAAAATCCTATTTTTCTTTCTCTAGATAAATTCCATGGTTTTTGCTCCTGATGAGCGGTTATCAGGCCGCGAAACGCGTCGAGCCACCAATTCTCACAATCAATCATACCATGGATCAACCTTAATTTATTTTGACCCAACTCATGTTTTTAACAATTTAGCACATACCGTATTTATCGGCGTATAACACGCACTTTTTTCCCCTTAAAATCAGGGGAAAATCGTGGGTGCGTGTTATACGCCGATACTCCGTCGAATTCCCCTGCTGAAAACGAGCGAGAGGAGCGAGCGGAGCCGAAGCCGAAGTACAATCGGCTTTACTCGGCTCCTCTCGCAGTCCCGCCCATCTCTGACTGCGCCGCTGACATAGAGAAAGCCGAGTGTACTTCGCCTAGTCTCGGCTCCTCTCGCAGTCCTGCCTGTGACTGTGAGCAGAGCCGAGTCTAGCCGAAGTACACTCGGCTTTCTCCGTCAGCGGCGCAGTCAGTGGAGATGGGCGGAACTGTGAGAGGAGCCGAGTCTAGCCGAAGTACACTCGGCCCCGCTCGCTCCTCTCCACAGAAATCGGCGCCAAATTTTAAAAACCGCCGGGACTGACACGATCGCAAAGGCACTGGGCAAGGCTGCAGATGGACAGATGGACACTGGGCATGGCTGCAGATGGACAGATGGACACTGGGCACGGCTGCAGATGGACAGATGGACACTGGGCAAGGCTGCAGCTGGACACTGGGCAAGGCTGCAGATGGACAGATGGACACTGGGCACGGCTGCAGATGGACAGATGGACACTGGGCAAGGCTGCAGATGGACAGCTGGACACTGGGCAAGGCTGCAGATGGACAGATGGACACTGGGCACGGCTGCAGATGGACAGATGGACACTGGGCACGGCTGCAGATGGACAGATGGACACTGGGCACGGCTGCAGATGGACAGATGGACACTGGGCAAGGCTGCAGATGGACACTGGGCACGGCTGCAGATGGACAGATGGACACTGGGCAAGGCTGCAGCTGGACACTGGGCAAGGCTGCAGATGGACAGATGGACACTGGGCACGGCTGCAGATGGACAGATGGACACTGGGCAAGGCTGCAGATGGACAGCTGGACACTGGGCAAGGCTGCAGATGGACAGATGGACACTGGGCACGGCTGCAGATGGACAGATGGACACTGGGCACGGCTGCAGATGGACAGATGGACACTGGGCAAGGCTGCAGATGGACAGATGGACACTGGGCAAGGCTGCAGATGGACAGATGGACACTGGGCACGGCTGCAGATGGACAGATGGACACTGGGCAAGGCTGCAGATGGACAGCTGGACACTGGGCAAGGCTGCAGATGGACAGATGGACACTGGGCACGGCTGCAGATGGACACTGGGCACGGCTGCAGATGGACAGATGGACACTGGGCAAGGCTGCAGATGGACAGATGGACACTGGGCAAGGCTGCAGATGGACAGATGGACACTGGGCACGGCTGCAGATGGACAGATGGACACTGGGCAAGGCTGCAGATGGACACTGGGCAAGGCTGCATGCTGCATTTAAATGTAAGTTTTTTTTCCTTGAATTTCCCTCCTAAAAGTTTTTTTCCTTAAAATTCCCTCCTAAACTTGGGGTGCGTGTTATACGCCGGTGCGTGTTATACGCCGGTGCGTGTTATACGCCGATAAATACGGTAATTTGTGTTACCCCTCTTCTCTTCCCCTTCCCCTATATTTTTCATATAGAAGGACTCAGACCAATAAGGCTCATGTTCTGTCCTGGTTGTGTATATGATTATATCAGCTACTAATAGTGTATTCTATGTATGTATTTTTATCTGATTGTGGATTACTATGTATTTTGTATTTAAAATGAATCAAAAGCTAATGCTTAGAGCAGGGATATGCAATTAGCGGACCTCCAGCTGTTGCCAAACTACAAGTCCCATCATGCCTCTGCCTCTGGTTGTCATGCTTGATGCTGTCAGAGTCTCGCTATGCCTCATGGGACTTGTAGTTTGGCAACAGCTGGAGGTCCGCTAATTGCCTATCCCTGGCTTAGAGGTTATATGCCCAGAAAATGCTATATGAGTTTCTACAAAGATATAAATAAACATGTTTATCCCAGTCGCTTGACTTCATATTTTACTGCTGTGTGCTTCATTTATAGTCCCACTTCTCGCTCTTCCCCCTTTTTTTTAACAAATTATGATAGGGATGGAGGCAGTTATCCCTTTGGTTCCAGCCTCATTTAAAGTCCCAAAAACTTCTCTTTATTATACAACACATTCACTTCATTGGTTACAATTTTATTCCATGGCTGATAATTACTCAGCATTTAATTTGTACAGCGCTCTTCTCCCTGGGGACTCAGAGCACTTAGGAAGCCATCTTGGCAATGGCGTTGGCCAGGAATCGAACCCGGGTCATCTGCTTGGAAAGCAGCTATGCTCACCACTGCACCACCAACGCAAAAGGTTGCATGTCTTTATAGTGTGGTAGGAAACCAGAGTACCCGGAGGAAACCCACGCAAGCACAGGGAGAACATACAAACTCCATGCAGATAGTGTCCTGGTCAGGATTAGAACCGAGGACCCCAGTGCTGCAAGGCAGAAGTGCTAACCACTAAGCCTCTGTGCTGCCCCATCCTAATGTGGAACTTCACCTAAAAAGAGAGATAGAAGGAAAGAGAGAGAGGAAAAGAGGGATAGAAGGAAAGAGAGAAAAAAGTGTGGGGTGGTATTACCCCCGTCATGCCCCCCCACCCTCCTCTACTGTACTTACTACCCCCTGTCATACCCCCTAGAAGAGATAGAAGGAAAGGGGGAAAAAGAGACATAGAAGAAAAGAGAGAAAAAGGTGTGGGGGTGGTATTACCCCCGTCATACCCCCCCACCCTCCTCTCCTGTACATACTACTCCCCCATCATACCCCCTAGAAGGGATAGAAGGAAAGAGAGAAAAAGAGAGATAGAAGGAAACGTGGGGTGATGCCATCCATCTTACGTGGGGTCTTACGTGGGGTGATAGGATTGCGGATAGCAGTGGGTCGTCCAAGCCTGCTGCTTTGCCTGAGCTCATTTATCCGGGGTAAAGCACTTTTTGGTGGGCTGCTTGATGGGGTGATGCCATCCGTCTTTCCTGGGGTGATGGGATTACGAATAGCAGTGGGTCGCCCAAGCCTGCTGCTTACCCTGAGCTCATTTATCCGGGGTGAAGCACTTGATGGTGGGCTGCTTGATGGGGTGATGCCATCCGACTTTCGTGGGGCGATGCCATCCGACTTTCGTGGGGCAATGCCATCCGTCTTTCGTGGGGCGATGCCATCCGTCTTTCGTGGGGCGATGCCATCCGTCTTTCGTGGGGCAATGCCATCCGTCTTTCGTGGGGCAATGCCATCCGTCTTTCGTGGGGCAATGCCATCCGTCTTTCGTGGGGCAATGCCATCCGTCTTTCGTGGGGCGATGCCATCCGTCTTATGTGGGGTGATAGGATTGAGGATAGCAGTGGGTCGTCCAATCCTGCTGCTTTCCCTGAGCTCATTTATCCGAGGTAAAGCACTTTTTGGTGGGCTGTTGATGGGGCGATGCCATTCGTCTTACGTGGGGCGATGCCATTCGTCTTACGTGGGGCGATGCCGACCGTCTTACGTGGGGCGATGCCATCCGTCTTTCGTGGGGTGATGCCACCCGTCTTTCGTGGGGGGATGCCACCCGTCTTTCGTGGGGTGATGCCACCCGTCTTTCGTGGGGTGATGCCATCCGTCTTACGTGGGGTGATGCCATTCGTCGTTCGTGGGGTGATAGGACGGGGAATAGTGCTGGGTCGCCCAAGCCTGCTGCTTTCCCTGAGCTCATTTATCTGGGGTGAAGCACTTGATCGTGGGGTGCTTTTATCAGATTGTGGGGTGATGCCATCCAGTGATGGTGTTGGAGAGGAAGACGCTGCTTGTTGCCTGGTCTCAGCCTCATAGAACAGCTGCCACTCTCTCTCTAGAGCTTCGTAATCTGCCAATGATGGTGTTGGAGAGGGGGACACTGGTTGTTGCCCAGTCTCAGACTCATAGAACAACTGGCACTCTCTCTCTAGAGCTTCGTAATCTGCCAATGATGGTGTTGGAGAGGGGGACACTGGTTGTTGCCCAGTCTCAGCCTCATAGTACAGCTGCCACTCTCTATCTAGAGCTTTGTGGACCGCCAATGATAGCTTTGGAGAGGAGGACGCTGGTTGTTGCCCAGTCTCAGCCTCATAGAACAGCTGGCACTCTCTCTCTAGAGCTTCGTAATCCGCCAATGATGGTGTTGGAGAGGAGGACGCTGGTTGTTGCCCAGTCTCAGCCTCATAGAACAGCTGGCACTCTCTCTCTAGAGCTTCGTAATCCGCCAATGATGGTGTTGGAGAGGGGGACACTGGTTGTTGCCCAGTCTCAGCCTCATAGTACAGCTGCCACTCTCTCTCTAGAGCTTCGTAAACCGCCAATGATGGTGTTGGAGAGGGGGACACTGGTTGTTGCCCAGTCTCAGCCTCATAGTACAGCTGCCACTCTCTCTCTAGAGCTTCGTAATCCGCCAATGATGGTGTTGGAGAGGGGGACACTGGTTGTTGCCCAGTCATAGCCTCATAGTACAGCTGCCACTCTCTCTCTAGAGTTTTGTGGTCCGCCAATGATGGTGTTTGAGAGGAGGACGCTTGTTCTTGCCTGGTCTCAGCCTCATAGAACAGCTGCCACTCTCTCTCCAGAGTTTCGTGGTCCGCCAATAATTGTATTGGAGAGGAGGATGCTGGTTGTTGCCTGGTCTTGGAGTCCCCTGATGATGTTGGAGAGGACAGCGATCGTAGTCGTAGACTCTCACTGACATAAGTGAAGTCCCAGAAGAGATCCTGTTCCTCTTGGTTTATCGGTTTGTCCTGGTTTTCGGTGCACAGAAATTCAGACACTTCTATTGTTCTATCTGGTATTTCAAGCAGCATCTGAAAAGAGAAAAAGTAAATCATCAATGTTCCTGATCGATGGTAACAAAGCTTGGTAAACCCCAATGCCCCTGTGTGTGGGAAAAGTACCCCAAGCAGACGCCTTCAGCCCCCTCTAGTGGTCATAAGAAGCGTTACATTGCATTAACACACCCTTCACAAGACTATCCATATTAAAATCATAGACAGATGTGAAAACTCTGTTAAAATAAAATCTTAAGTAGTGAAGAGCCTGCCACGGAAATACCCCAAACACCCCTCCAGATTTACTCAGGATCGTATTCGTATACTTACAGATGGTGAATTCAGTGTCGTCCGTGTCTGTCTTGTCTCCACATCCTTCCAGTTGATGCCTTTAAAGAATGGGTGCCCTCTGAGGTCTTGTAGTAGGTAGGATCGCAGATTTTGGCTTTTACAAAGCAGCTGTAAAGAAGAATAAAATACAATTAGAAGACTGAAACAATGAGAACTCTGAGCTCTCACCTGTGATGGTGGAGGTGAACAGTAATATCTAGGCCCTGCTTAGCAATGACCTAGCAACAACATCTTGGGAGTTTTCAGGTCAGGCTTCTTGTGGTACATAAAAGGCCTACACCTATAGTAGGGGCATTATCCAGCTTTTGTCAGAGTCACACATTTTGTGTTTATCTACAGATGACTCCTACCTGCATAGGAGGTTTTTCTAATAAAGTTTAACCAACCCTTTCATTGTTCTTAGGAATGTACTAAAAGTCATCTTTCTATTACATCTGCCATGATTTGTTTTCAATGGCGGCTTCAAGGAAATCCTATATGCTGTCTGTGTATAGAATGTCCCCGGAAATGGAATTTTCTGCATGTGTGATTGGCCCTGTCCTTGGCCCATTTTTGGTGGTGACCTTGCTAAGACTACAGGGACACAAGGGCTGCTGCTGTCCTTATGATAACACTGAGACTGCTCAGGTGGGATAGCAGTGAAGGCAGATCTTTCCACTAAGCAGTCAGTTGATGAAAGTTCTGCTAGGCCCTAAATCAGTGTTGTGCAGGAAGGACTGTGCAGTCATGTGTTCTAAAATGCTAACAATTTATATATAATCTGGACAGAATTTTATCTCTTAAGTGAAGCCAAAGCTCTGTCTACTTACCCGGTCAATGAGGTCTCGGAGGTCAGTGTCCATGTCCTCTGGATAATGAGGCGCCTTGATATTCATTGCCATCTGCAACCCATAAGGGCTCTTCTGGTCGGTGTAGAATGGATGTTTTCCCGTGGCCATCTTGTATACTGTTACTCCTAGGGAGTAATAGTCAGCCATTGAATAGTATTCCTGTCGCCGGAAGACCTGTAGAAACATAATAGAGAGAGAAGATGAGCATATTTTTGTCAGACCAGGGTGAGGATAGAGGTGAGTGACGCCATGCTGGCATAGCTGATGGAGGAATCCTTATCTTACCTCTGGGGCCATATAAGTTAGTGTCCCCACGCATCCTTTGATCCTGCTAGAAGATGAGACGTTCGTTGCGGCCAAGCTGAAGTCCGCTATTCTGATGTAGCCGTCACGGTCCAGTAAGATGTTCTCCGGCTTGATATCTCTATGGACAACCCCAGAAGAATGCAGGTACTGCAGGCCGCACACAAGTTCCGCGGTGAGATATCTGATGGAAAAAATTAAAATATGCATTAGCTCTGAAAATCCTCACAAATCAAAGTGACTTCTTCCTATAATACATAGGTATATGGATGGACAGCTTCAGTCAGAGTAGCTTGGCTATGTGACTACCTGTCCTAAGTGGTCAGCCACCCCTGACTACAGCGTGGCCCAGTCATTACACTTACCTTAAGATTTGGACATCAATCGGAGCAACGTTGATTAATTCCTGGAGGTTCCCTCCATTCAAGTACTCCAGTACAATGGCCAGATAAGTCTGTGTGAAAAGAAGAGAGAGGTTACATTGTAGACATTCATAATTTCCCTTTGTGAAGGAAGAAATATGCACACAGTGCAGTGTGGGATCTCCTCTCAGAAGATGGAAGAAATGGAAAGATGAAAGGACACTTACCTTTGTTTGGAATGCTCCATACAGATGTGTAATATATGGACTTCCTCCAGTTTGTTGCAGCACATCAACCTCGGTACTGATACTATGTACACCATCATTGAGAACTTTCCTTTTCTTAATGAACTTCACCGCCAGCTTCTTACTAGTGGCAGGATGGGAGGCCAATATTACCTTCCCGCAGGCCCCCTGTCCAAGAATTCCATGGAAAGTGAAGCTTTCCATGGATAGCTCACATGACTTCTCCTTTATGGCACCGCTGAATGGAGTAACCTCCTTGTCCTCCATGCTTGGAGTGACTTCAATCTCCTTGTCCTCCATGCTTGGAGAGACTTCAATCTCCTTGTCCTCCATGCTTGGAGTGACTTCAATCTCCTTGTCCTCCATGCTTGGAGTGACTTCAATCTCCTTGTCCTCCATGCTTGGAGTGACTTCAATCTCCTTGTCCTCCATGCTTGATGGAGTGACTTCAATCTCCTTGTCCTCCATGCTTGATGGAGAGACTTCAATCTCCTTGTCCTCCATGCTTGGAGTGACTTCAATCTCCTTGTCCTCCATGCTTGATGGAGAGACTTCAATCTCCTTGTCCTCCATGCTTGGAGTGACTTCAATCTCCTTGTCCTCCATGCTTGATGGAGAGACTTCAATCTCCTTGTCCTCCATGCTTGGAGTGACTTCAATCTCCTTGTCCTCCATGCTTGGAGTGACTTCAATCTCCTTGTCCTCCATGCTTGGAGTGACTTCAATCTCCTTGTCCTCCATGCTGGGAGTGACTTCAATCTCCTTGTCCCTCATGCTTGGAGAGACTTCGATCTCCTTGTCCTCCATGGTTGTCGCGATTTTCGCGCTCTTGTTGGTATATGGAACTCGTATGGTCGGTTCTCTAAAGTTGAGGGATTCATCATTTCCACCTGAAGAGAGAAAGAAATGGTTTTAGTCCTGCTGCTGGCATATCGTTTATTGATGTTACACAGAATCTGTGAACATTTAAATGCAAATTTTTTTAATGTATTTTTTTACATATGAAAGTGAATGTCATCTGCAGTATTAGAATCTTGTGTTACATGATTTTTTTCTTATGGCAGTTCTATGTTTACCATACATGGACTATATGGTAGTTCTCGGCCCCTGGAGGTCCGTAGTCAGTGCCAGAAAAAAAGTCTAAGTTAAAAAGTGTTTTTAAATGTCCCCGTGAGATCTCTAGCAGCTATTCGCCCCCTAAATCCCCATCCTTCCATTATCTGACCTCCAAAAAATATAACACTATAGACTTTGGGGGGGGGGTGCGTGAACCCCAATTAGAATTTGGCAGTTACAGGGTTAAACCCCCCCCCCCTGGTGTTATATCTTTGTCTACAGGCAGGGATAAATAGATTTTATTATGGGCTGGATATATATATAAAACATGGATGAGGCAAATGGGAGCTAAGCCAAGATTGTTCCATATTTCGTATTTCTTTTATTAGAAAAAATGTATTAAAAATATGTAAAAGCTTCCCATTTTTTTTTTTTCTGCTTTCAACACATCACCTTCAGGGACAACATGCTCACTTGTTTCCTAATATATCCCACCCAGTTTCAGGGGCCATTGTAATGAGAGAATCAATATTATTCACTTTACCTGTTGGTGGTCGTAATGTTATGGCTGATCGGTAAAAAAGTATATGTGTGTATATTTATACTGTATATTTATTTATATATATATATATAAAACAAGTGTTGAAGTTTCCAAATACATTTTTAAGTGCAGGAATCCCATTTTATATATATAAAAATGTGTGTGTGTGTGTATGTATGTATGTATATATATATATATATATATATATATATATAATTATTTTATTTTTTGTGTGTGCATATATAGATATTTATATTTATCTATATATGCACACACAAAATATATACAGCATATATATATATATAATGTATGTGTGTGTGTGACATGCATTGTATTGCCCTGCAAAGCGTTGTGATATTTGACTTACCAATAGCAAAGATTAGTGGAAATTTCAGGTGCTGGAGGAACCAAACTACCAGCCTGACAAATATATTTTCTTCTTTGTTGGTGTTCAGAAGATTGCGCTTCTGAGAAACGCTCGTTATCCAAAAAATCGTCATTATTCTATTATCAAATAATGTGGAAAAACTGCAGAGAATTCAAAACTCCTTCCTTCTCTCTCCAATCTCTATCGCAGTCTGAGCTCCAACTGCCGCTTGCTGCCTTTTATATGGGGCGGCTCTGATGACATCACAAGACTCCTCCCACTGCCTTATGGATTTGTTTACACCTTATATGCAAATGAGGTCACATGACTCTGCCCACTGCTGAGTCTCTAGTAGCAGCTGGGGCTGCGTTGTCATGGCAATAACTGACATCTATGGGAAGGATTGTGTATCAGAGGTTTCCATGGTAACAAAAGGAAATTTGGGACATCGGATTTCTTCATGTTTAATATCTCCATCCCATAATAATCACATCCTTTTATTCCTGTCTAAAGACTCCATTCACAAGGCTTTACCAGCCCGATATTTGAACCCTCCAGCTGCTGAATCTCCAATCTGCTGCCAAAGTAATTCCTGAATTATTCGAATTTCTTGGCCGCTGCAGAAAAAAGCTTTTTATTATGGGGGGGGGGGGGGGGAGGGGAGGGGAGAGACTCAACACTGATCAGTTATTTCCAAAAAACACAATGATTGCGCATTAATAACTAATATTCATCAATATTACCCCAATAATAATAATTATATATATATATATATATCACCCCAATAATTATATATCACCCCAATAATTATAAATATATATATATATATATCACCCCAATAATTATATATCACCCCAATAATTATATATATATATATATCACCCCAATAATTATATATCACCCCAATAATAATTATATATATATATATCACCCCAATAATAATTATATATATATATATCACCCCAATAATTATATATATATATATCACCCCAATAATAATTATATATATATATATATATCACCCCAATAATAATTATATATATATATATATATATCACCCCAATAATTATATATCACCCCAATAATTATATATATATATATTTTTATATTTTGTTTATAAATGGTGTTGAGCTGTTTAATGTATTAAGAATTTTTGGATGGGGGTTTTGGATGATATGGCGCCCCCCCCCCCCCGTACCCCATTATTCCTATGATTTATATTGCTGGGGGAGGGTACAATTGCTATCACATATCAATTATTGGGGGGGGAGGGGTCACCTATTTTTGGTATATAGTACTGTATATGTCCAGTACCAACCTATAATCCTCCTCCATTACCAGACCATTCCTCGCTATGCACACCTCTGATAGTTGGACTGACAATCACTCCACCATACAATGAATGTTCTATCATTTTATACAGACAGATGGAGCTTTCTTATGGGGGGGATATAATAAATACTGGGGGGGGGGAGGGGGGGTATTTTTTTACTTAAAAACAAAAAAGACTGAATAAATTCTATGATGAAATATTGGAAATCAATCAGTGTTCTTCTTTTATCATCGTCATGGTGACGACAAACATTGGTGTCGGTCCAGCAGATGATTTATAGAGAGATTAATGAAGCACCCCATGATGTTTGGGGTACCGTACCCTGGTTTTCTATGGGGGGGGTATTGGTTGGTGATCTGAGGGGGGTTATAATTGCTACCAGTGACCCCAATATTGAGGGTTATAATTTCTACCAGTGACCCCAATATTGAGGGTTATAATTTCTACCAGTGACCCCAATATTGAGGGTTATAATTTCTACCAGTGACCCCAATATTGAGGGTTATAATTTCTACCAGTGACCCCAATATTGAGGGGTATAATTTCTACCAGTGACCCCAATATTGAGGGTTATAATTTCTACCAGTGACCCCAATATTGAGGGTTATAATTTCTACCAGTGACCCCAATATTGAGGGTTATAATTTCTACCAGTAACCCCAATATTGAGGGTTATAATTTCTACCAGTGACCCCAATATTGAGGGTTATAATTTCTACCAGTGACCCCAATATTGAGGGGTATAATTGCTACCAGTGACCCCAATGTTGGGGGTTATAATTTCTACCAGTGACCCCAATATTGAGGGGTATAATTGCTACCAGTGACCCCAATATTGAGGGTTATAATTTCTACCAGTGACCCCAATATTGAGGGTTATAATTTCTACCAGTGACCCCAATATTGAGGGTTATAATTTCTACCAGTGACCCCAATATTGAGAGTTATAATTTCTACCAGTGACCCCAATATTGAGGGTTATAATTTCTACCAGTGACCCCAATATTGAGAGTTATAATTTCTACCAGTGACCCCAATATTGAGGGTTATAATTTCTACCAGTGACCCCAATATTGAGGGTTATAATTTCTACCAGTGACCCCAATATTGAGGGTTATAATTTCTACCAGTGACCCCAATATTGAGGGTTATAATTTCTACCAGTGACCCCAATATTGAGGGTTATAATTTCTACCAGTGACCCCAATATTGAGGGTTATAATTTCTACCAGTAACCCCAATATTGAGGGTTATAATTTCTACCAGTGACCCCAATATTGAGGGTTATAATTTCTACCAGTGACCCCAATATTGAGGGGTATAATTGCTACCAGTGACCCCAATGTTGGGGGTTATAATTTCTACCAGTGACCCCAATATTGAGGGGTATAATTGCTACCAGTGACCCCAATATTGAGGGTTATAATTTCTACCAGTGACCCCAATATTGAGGGTTATAATTTCTACCAGTGACCCCAATATTGAGGGTTATAATTTCTACCAGTGACCCCAATATTGAGGGTTATAATTTCTACCAGTGACCCCAATATTGAGAGTTATAAATTCTTCCAGTGACCCCAATATTGAGGGTTATAATTTCTACCAGTGACCCCAATATTGAGAGTTATAATTTCTACCAGTGACCCCAATATTGAGGGTTATAATTTCTACCAGTGACCCCAATATTGAGAGTTATAATTTCTACCAGTGACCCCAATATTGAGAGTTATAATTTCTACCAGTGACCCCAATATTGAGGGTTATAATTTCTACCAGTGACCCCAATATTGAGGGTTATAATTTCTACCAGTGACCCCAATATTGAGGGTTATAATTTCTACCAGTGACCCCAATATTGAGGGTTATAATTTCTACCAGTGACCCCAATATTGAGGGTTATAATTTCTACCAGTGACCCCAATATTGAGGGTTATAATTTCTACCAGTGACCCCAATATTGAGGGTTATAATTTCTACCAGTGACCCCAATATTGAGGGTTATAATTTCTACCAGTGACCCCAATATTGAGTGAGTGTTTTAAAGTGCATGTAAACCCAATTTTTTTTTTTTTGCTGTCACAATCATTACACAGAGAGATCCACGTCCTGGCTGTGTGACTGACGATCGCGGGTACGAGGTGGACATCGCAGCCGCCAGGCACGCGTATCGGCACCCGCGTGACACGGCGGGCACAGCTTTTCCCCGATGCGGGCATCACAGAAGTAAACACGAGGACCTCCATGGACGTCCACCCGGCAGGTAGGCGCCGCGCTGTAGACGTCTTTTGTCCATAGCGCGGGCGCCAAGTGGTTAAAGGGGTTGTAAAGGTTCGTTTTTTTATTCTAAATAGGTTCCTATAAAGTGATGGAAACCCTTCTTTTTTTTTTAAAACACCTGCAAGACAAAGTCATAATGAGCTAGTATGACTAGCATACTAGCTCATTATGCATCACTTACCTTAGATCGGGGCCCCCGAAGCCGTTCCTCGTCTCCCCCCCCCCCCCAGCTGCAGCCATCTCTCCACAGATACCTTCCGAGTATTGCCGCTCCGGCGCTGTGATTGGCTGGAGCGGCGAAGACGTCACCCCGCGCAATGCGCTCCGGAGCCGTCCAATCCGGATTTGTGAATGGGGATTCTGACTGAATGCACCGTTGTCTACGGCGCGCATGCCATCGGTAAATGTCTCTATTTTTTGCAAATATCTCCTAAACCGTGTAGATATTTCTCGCACCTACAGGTCAGCCTTCATCTCGGGTCCCCTGTAGGTACAAGTTACATAAGTGGAATTACAATCACTTTAATCTCGTGCATTGGGGGTTCACTTACCTTTTCCTTCCATTTCCCTTCTAAGGCCCCTTTCACACTGGGGCGGGGAGGTGCGCTGGCGGTATAGCGGCGCTATTTTTAGCGCCGCTATACTGTCGTTTTTTCCATGATATTCGGACGCTAGTGGTGATTTTAACCCCCGCTAGCGGCCGAAAAAGGGTTAATACAGAGGCGCATTGCCGGCGGTATTACCGCGGTTTCCCATTACTTTCAGTGGCCAGCAGCAGTAAACACACCGCTCCTTCACCGCTGTAAAGATGCGGCTAGCAGTACTTTTGGAGCGGTCCTGCCAGCGCACCGCTTCAGTGTGAAAGCCTTTGGGGGTTTCACACTGAAGACTGCAGGGCACGATTTTTTCAGGCGGTATATCGGCGCTATTTTTACCGCTAAACTGCCTGAAAAACGTGTCAGTGTGAAAGGGGCCAAATTTGTTTTTTTTTCTTTGTCTGAATTTCTCACTTCCTGTTTCTCCTCAGTAAGCTTCCATCCCCCCCCCCCCCCATCATCCGAGCCGTTCTGGCTGGGGGGGTTAGTCAGCGTGCCCCCCCTCCCTTGGGACTACGTCCCTCATCATCCGAGCCGTTCTGGCTGGGGGGGTTAGTCAGCCTGCCCCCCCTCCCTTGGGACTACGTCCCCCATCATCCGAGCCGTTCTGGCTGGGGGGGGGTTAGTCAGCCTGCCCCCCCCCTCCCTTGGGACTACGTCCCCCATCATCCGAGCCGTTCTGGCTGGGGGGGTTAGTCAGCCTGCCCCCCCCTCCCTTGGGACTACGTCCCCCATCATCCGAGCCGTTCTGGCTGGGGGGGTTAGTCAGCGTGCCCCCCCTCCCTTGGGACTACGTCCCCCATCATCCGAGCCGTTCTGGCTGGGGGGGTTAGTCAGCGTGCCCCCCCTCCCTTGGGACTACATCCCCCATCATCCGAGCCATTCTGGCTGGGGGGGTTAGTCAGCGTGCCCCCCCCTCCCTTGGGACTACGTCCCCCATTATCCAAGCCGTTCTGGCTGGGGGGTTAGTCAGCGTGCCCCCCCTCCCTTGGGACTACATCCCTACGAGGAGACGCTGTGAATGTTCACAGGCACAGGAGGCTCCCCGCAGGGATGTAGTCCCAAGGGAGGGGGCGAGCCCGCTGACTAACCCCCAGACAGAACGGCTCGGATGATGGGGGGGGGGGATTACTGAGGAGGAACAGGAAGTGAGAAATTCAGACAAAGAAAAAAAACCTTTAGAAGGGAAATGGAAGGAAAAGGTAAGTGAACCCCCAATACACGAGATTAAAGGAACCTATTTAGAAAATAAAAAACAAACCTTTACAACCCCTTTAAGGGCCGTGGTTGTGACATGTGATAAGACCAACAAGCTCACATATGGGGGTTGGTCGGGGTGCACAGATTTTTGCCCATATAGTGTATGGGGGGGGGGGGGAGGGTAGTATGGTGTATACAATGCTGACTTCTAATACTGGGCTTTGTCTTTGTAGAGCGATTCCGGGGGACCCCTGAACTGCCAGGCGGAGGATGGTAGATGGTACATCGATGGCCTTGTCAGCTATGGCGTGGCGAGGTGCGGCACTCTGAAGAAGCCCACCATATTCACCCGCGTGTCCCTCTTCAACCCCTGGATAGACGAGGTCAGTATTTATACAGAGAACCTCTTCTGTCACCTTCCCCCCACTTTCCTGATCTGTGTAAGCGCTCCAGCTCAGTGACTTGGAGAATACTAAAGCCAGAGGGGTCTGCATAATAGCCAGACAGTTAGCATTTTCAGGAGGTCACCCAGTGATGGTAAATCCCCCCCCCCCCATTTCTCTTCTCATGGGTTCACCTTAACCACCTCAATACCGGGCACTACAACCCCCTTCCTGCCCAGGCCATTTCTCAGCTTTCAGCGCTGTCACACTTTGAATGACAATTACGCGGTCATGTGACACTGTAACCATGTAGGATTTTTATCATTTTCTTCACACAAATGGAACTTTCTTTTGGTGGTATTTAATCACTCCTGGGCTTTTTAGATATTTTTTATATTCTTTATTTTTCCAAGTTTTTTCATTCACAAAGAAAAAAGCAACAAGCAAAACATTTCCCCATCTACTGGGAATAAATATAAATATTGAGAAAATGTATTTCAAACCTCCCCAATTCCCCAAACTCACCTGTCCGAGTTTTCTGTAGAAATTTGATGAAGTCGTACTGGGGTATAATACCACTGCGTCAGAATTTTGTAATTATCTTCCTGGATCGGCGTACAGACTGAGGAGTTCAATGGTAAAAATCCTATTTAGATCCTTCTCCCATTTACTAATGTACGACATCTCAAAATCATCTGGGGGTTTATTTAGCAATCTATACATCTCAAGCCTCGTACACACGGTCGGACTTCCATCGGACTTTTCTGTGGATTTTTGTCCGAACGGAGTTGGTCGGGAACACCCATAGCATACACACCACATGACTTTTCTGAAAACTTTCCCAAAACTTTATCCAACATCACGTGGTTTTCTGCTCTTTACCGCCACCCTTTGGTCAACTTCTGCTATTGTTGGTTGATTTTAACATTAGTTGTTTTGTCCATCGGACAAAAGTCCGATGGTTTTCTGTACACACGGTCGGACTTTGCTCCATCGGACTTTTGTTGGGCAAAAGTTAGTCCGTTTGCAGACCCAAGTTTTGTCCGATGAAAACAAAACCAAACGACAAAAAGTTTGTCGGATGGAGCGTACACACGGGTCGGATTGTTGGTCCAACTTGCTCAAAACGAAGTTTGTTGGCCAAAAGTCCGAGCGTGTGTACGGGGCTTTAGAGATCCCCTGAGAGAGTGGTTCCTTCTCATCATAGAATCATTCGAAGGCCGGTAATTGTCGTAGGAAATTTATAGGGGGACCCAGGGGTCTCATAAAATGATTAATTTCTAAAGCTTGCCAAAAGTTTATTTCAAATAACCCCCCCTCCCCTCCCCCCCCCCTCCCCCTACCTGAGTCAAAATTGTAACAGTTGGGCAGTTTTCGGAAATAAGAAAATGTGAGGCCTGGTCTAGGCCCTTTTCTTTTAGATTTTGAAATGCTCCTCCTTTCATGCCTGGGTTGAAACTTGGATTTCCCAGAATGGAAAACAAGGGCGATTGTTTAGAAGAAAAATTCCCATTTTGGCAGATCTTTACCGTAACCCGTAAAGTTGTGCCTATTGTAGGATGTCTTCTGAGCGAGATCGGTAGTACTGAGTAACAGCAGGGCGCTCTGCATAGGGGGGCGGAGCTCATCTGTTCTTCTATATCAATCCATCTTTTACAATCCTTATGTCTGCCCCAGTCCACAACCCTCAACAAGTGCACTGCTTGGTAGTACTTTGTTATATCAGGGATGCCCATCCCCCCCCTGAATATTTAGGCAGCGTCAGCAGGTCTCGTTTATTCCTTGGACCTTTCCCTGCCCATATACATTTTGTGAAGAGTGTTTGTACCTGACGCACAAAGGTCGTGGGGATCGGAATTGGTAATGCTTGAAGTAAATATAAGATTTTTGGAAAGATGGTCATTTTAATTCTATTTATACGACCAAACCATGAATGTAGACCATGCCGCCATTTATCAAGGAGTGATCCTATTGAATTAGATATCAATGGGAAATGTATTTTGAAGGTATCTTTTTCCTTTGCTGGTATATTTGTACCCAGATATTTAAGTGTCTTTCCCCATTTAAAACCAAAATTAGTTTGGATAGTATTACATAGTAATGGCTTTAAAGCGACACTCATGGCCTCAGGTTTAGTATGATTTATTTTTAAGTTGGACAGGGTACCGTATTTCTCAATCTCTCCTAATAAATTAGGGAGAGAAGTATGTGGAGACGTCATGGAGAACAGCAGGTCCCTTAGGGGTACCTTCTCCTCTCCTACCTGTAATCCTCCTATGTCTGGGTTTTGGCCAATTTTATTCAATAAAGGTCCTAGTGATAGAACAAAGAGTAAGGGAGAGAGGGGACATCCCCGGCGCCTACCGTTTGAGATCCTGAAGGATTCTGAAAAAACACCATTTACTTTTACCGCCGCTTGCAGTGGCGGTGCGTCCATAGAGGGCGCCGGAGCGCCGCCCCCTCTCGCTCCTGCACCGCCACTGAAAGACAATACACAGATTCATACATTGCATGAATCTGTGTATTGTCACCGCTGCCGCGCTGCCCACTATTCATATGGCCGGCCTCCTGGTGAGCGCCGGCCATATGAATTAGAGCGGCGGCCGGCGGTGGGTGTGACTTGGAAGTGTCTATCAGAGCCAGCGGCTCTCACGCTGTATTCGGCTTCCAAAAACTCCTCCCAGGTACGCACGGAGGTGCGTTCCTTGGAGAAGACTGTGGAGGTTTCAGCCAATCAGGTTCACCGGATCTGGTTACCGGTAACCTGATTGGCTGAAGCGACATCGAGGGCGGGAGAACACATCGAGGACGGCGCGGACCAAGGAAGGTAAGTGCAGGGCTGGGGGGGGGGGGGGACAGGCTGTATATGGGGGACACACTGGCTGAATATGGGGGGAACTGGCTGTATATGGGGGACAAACTGGCTGAATGTGGGGGGAACTGGCTGTATATGGGGGACAAACTGGCTGAATATGGGGGACAAACTGGCTGTATATGGGGGACAAACTGGCTGAATGTGGGGGGAACTGGCTGTATATGGGGGACAAACTGGCTGAATATGGGGACAAACTGGCTGAATATGGGGGGAACTGGCTGTATATGGGGGACACACTGGCTGAATATGGGGGGAACTGGCTGTATATGGGGGACACACTGGCTGAATATGGGGGGGAACTGGCTGTATATGGGGACAAACTGGCTGAATATGGGGGGAACTGGCTGTATATGGGGGACAAACTGGCTGAATATGGAGGACAAACTGGCTGTATATGGGGGACAAACTGGCTGAATATGGGGGGAACTGGCTGTATATGGGGGACAAACTGGCTGAATATGGAGGACAAACTGGCTGTATATGGGGGACAAACTGGCTGATTATGGGGGGAACAGGCTGTATATGGGGGCACACTGGCTGTATATGGGGGCACACTGGCTATATATATGGGGACAAACTGGCTGTATATGGGGGCACACTGGCTGTATATGGGGGCACACTGGCTGTATATGGGGGCACACTGGCTGTATATGGGGGCACACTGGGTGTATATGGGGGCACACTGGCTATATATATGGGGGCACACTGGCTATATTTGGGGACAAACTGGTTGTATATGGGAGCACACTGGCTGTATATGGGAGCACACTGGCTGTATATGGGGGCACACTGGCTGTATATGGGGGGCACACTGGCTATATATATGGGGGCACACTGGCTGTATATGGGGGCACACTGGCTATATATATGGGGGCACACTGGCTTTATATGGGGGCACACTGGCTATATATATGGGGACAAACTGGCTGTATATGGGGGCACACTGGCTGTATATGGGGGGCACACTGGCTGTATATGGGGGCACACTGGCTGTATATGGGAGGCACACTGGCTGTATATGGGGGCACACTGGCTATATATATGGGGACAAACTGGCTGTATATGGGGACAAACTGGCTATATATATGGGGACAAACTGACTGTATATGGGGGCACACTGGCTGTATATGGGGGCACACTGGCTATATATATGGGGACAAACTGGCTGTATAAGGGGGCACACTGGCTGTATATGGGAGCACACTGGCTGTATATGGGGGCACACTGGCTGTATATGGGGGGCACACTGGCTGTATATGGGGGCACACTGGCTGTATATGGGAGGCACACTGGCTGTATATGGGGGCACACTGGCTATATTTGGGGACAAACTGGTTGTATATGGGAGCACACTGGCTGAATATGGGAGCACACTGGCTGTATATGGGGGCACACTGGCTGTATATGGGGGGCTCACTGGCTATATATATGGGGGCACACTGGCTGTATATGGGGGCACACTGGCTATATATATGGGGGCACACTGGCTTTATATGGGGGCACACTGGCTATATATATGGGGACAAACTGGCTGTATATGGGGGCACACTGGCTATATATATGGGGACAAACTGGCTGTATATGGGGACAAACTGGCTATATATATGGGGACAAACTGACTGTATATGGGGGCACACTGGCTGTATATGGGGGCACACTGGCTATATATATGGGGACAAACTGGCTATATAAGGGGGCACACTGGCTGTATATGGGAGCACACTGGCTGTATATGGGGGCACACTGGCTGTATATGGGGGGCACACTGGCTGTATATGGGGGCACACTGGCTGTATATGGGAGGCACACTGGCTGTATATGGGGGCACACTGGCTATATATATGGGGACAAACTGGCTGTATATGGGGACAAACTGGCTATATATATGGGGACAAACTGACTGTATATGGGGGCACACTGGCTGTATATGGGGGCACACTGGCTATATATATGGGGACAAACTGGCTGTATAAGGGGGCACACTGGCTGTATATGGGAGCACACTGGCTGTATATGGGGGGCACACTGGCTGTATATGGGGGGCACACTGGTTATATATATATATATGGGGGCACACTGGCTGTATATGGGGACAAACTGGCTGTATTTGAGGGGGCAAACTGGTGGCGTTTGGGCACAGTGGCTGCGTTTAATGGGCATAGTGGCGGCAATTGATTTTTTTATTTTTTTCAGTTTGTTTGCGCCCCCCCAAAAAATTTTGAGCACCAGCCGCCACTGGCCGCCTGTGGGGTCGTGTAGACACCTGAGATCCAGTTGACCATACGATCTCCCAGGCCTACCTGTTTCAATACTTCGAAAAGAAACTGCCAGTTCACTCGGTCACATGCTTTTTCAGCATCAGTATTCAAGAAAACACACGGTGTGTTCATCACATTTCCATGATAGACCAAGTTAAGAACCTTCGTTGTATTGTCTCTGCCTTCCCTCGTAGGGACAAAGCCCACTTGGTCTAAGGTTTTTTATATTTCTTATATTTTTTCCCCAAAGAAAAAGACCAAAAATGATGAAAAAAAAAAAAGTTTTTCTTGGTTTCTGTCAGAAAATTTTGCAAATAAGTAATTTTTCTCCTTCACTTATGGGCACTGATTAGGTGGCACTTATGGGCACTGATTAGGTGGCACTTATAGGCACTGATTAGGTGGCACTTATGGGCACTAATTAGGTGGCACTTATGGGCACTGATTAGGTGGCACTGATGAGGAGGCGCGAATATGCCGCACTTATGGGCACTGATTAGGTGGCACTTATGGGCACTGATTAGGTGGCACTTATGGGCACTGATTAGGTGGCACTTATGGGCACTGATGAGGAGGCGCGAATATGCCGCACTTATGGGCACTGATTAGGTGGCACTGATATGTGGCACTTGTAGGTGGCACTGGTGGGCACAGATAGGCGGAACTGATGGGCGGCATTAATAACCAGCACTGACTGACATCACTTGTGGGCAATGGTTGGCACTGATTGCTGGCACTGGTGGCACTTAGTTGTAATCAGGGCACTGATGAGCGGTGCCCTGATTACATATCTAGCTGTCCTCTGTGAGGAGATGCTGCTGATCGGCTCTCCTCTCCTTCTACTCTGTCAGTGTGAGGCGAGAAGAGAGACCATTACCGGCATCTCCGTGTTTACATGTGACCAGCCGTGATTGGTCACAGCCGATCACATGGTTAGAGAGCCCGGGGGCGCGCAAGAGCGGTCGTTCTGGGCGACACCATCAGGGGGAGGTCATTGAGCCACAGCTGGAGATACTATGGGGACACCATCAGGGGGAGGTCAATCAGCCACAGCTGGAGATACTATGGGGACACCATCAGGGGGAGGTCAATTAGCCACAGCTGGAGATACTATGGGGACACCATCAGGGGGAGGTCAATCAGCCACAGCTGGAGATACTATGGGGACACCTTCAGGGGGAGGTCAATCAGCCACAGCTGGAGATACTATGGGGACACCATCAGGGGGAGGTCAATCAGCCACAGCTGGAGATACTATGGGGACACCATCAGGGGGAGGTCAATCAGCCACAGCTGGAGATACTATGGGGACACCATCAGGTGGAGGTCAATCAGCCACAGCTGGAGATACTATGGGGACACCATCAGGGAGAGGTCAATCAGCCACAGCTAAAGGAAGCTCTAGAGCACATGTGTCAAACACAAGGCCCGTGGACCGAATCCGTGCCATTTTATGTGGCCCTCACACCGCTCCTGCAGCTGTGGCAACCCCCTCGTTTCTGCCCCCACCTTGTCTCAGCAGTCAGTAGCAGAGAGGAGGACAGAACTCCTCTGCCAGATCCTGCACTTCTCCTTGCTGCTGCAGAGAGGCTCGTCTCTGCCCCCCTCTAAGCAGAGAGGGGGGGCTCTGCGCCTCTCTATGCTGCCCCAGCACCCCCTCTTCTCCACCTCCCCTGGTCTCAGCATTCAGCAGCTGACTCCAGACCTCCTCCAGACCTCCTCCAGACCATGCACGGTCTGCTTCCCAGCTCCTCCTCCAGCTTCTTCCCAGGAGCAGCACAACTGTGATGTAATGGAGGGTGGGGGACATTTGACTTCTGATGTAAGGGGGGGAGGGGGGGTGAGGTGCTCTTGACATTTAGTCTTACAGATTCAACCAGCCCTTTGAGGGCAACAATAATGCTGATGTGGCCCCGCAATGGAATGGAGTTTGACACCCCCTGCTCTAGAGGAACCCTGGGTAGGAATGGCTCTCTTTAATATATTTTATAAAATATGTAAACAAATCCTTTCCCCTCCCCCCCTGTACTGCGATGCAGCGCATGGATACCCCTCATAACAATACAGCTCCAATCACACAATAAATGACATCACTCAGCGCTATGAGGAATAACCTGCAATGTGGGACGGCCATGTTTTTATTTGAACAGAACAGTTTTATTGGTGAACAAAACATACACAGAATCCATTTGTAACACAGTGAGGTGTATGATACATGAAAATAAGAGATACACGTTATATTTCTGGTCAGAATCACACGGGATGAGAGAGGAGACAGCCGATCTTCTCCGTCTACACCCCCCTCTCCTGTGTGTGCTCTGCGGGAAGTCAAGTGTGACGCCAACGAGCTCACATGTCCCGCAGAGCACACACAGGAGAGGAGGGAGGGGGGGTTGGAGACGGAGCAGATCGGCTGTCTCCTCTCTCATCCCGTAGGAGAGAGGGAGAACGGCCAATGGCGGCTGTGAGCTGTATGAGAGACACGCCCTCAGCTCATAGACCTGCGATTAGCAACACCGATGGGGCCCCCTGACAGTGGCGGAATGCCAGGGCCCGGTCGCAAGTGAGACAGCTGTGGCCCTGGTAGTTCCGCCACTGGATTGATGTATTTCGAAAGAAAAATATAAAGGAATTTTGGAAGAAGCGTCATTTTAAGGAGATTTACGCGTCCTACTGGGGTCAGAGGAAGTGATTTCCAAATCTGGCACTTAGGTATTAGTTGTTGCAGCACAGGGTACAAATTGTCTGCTATAGTGTGAGATACGTCGTTACGTATTATAATGCCAAGACATTTAAACTGGGACCTCCATTGTAGGAGAGTTGAATGTGGAGGGGGGGGGGGGCTGAGTCAGTAAGGGGAAATATATTCAATGTAATTTTTACCCCAGAGAAGTGACCATATCTGTCTATAACTGCAAGAGCCGCTACAAGATAGTCAGAGGCATCGTTAGGGTACAGACGGGTGTCACCTGCATATAACGGGCTCTACTAAAGGCCCCACCACCAACCCTCTCACAGCATCCATAGAGTAAAGCAGGATAGCCGGGGACAGAGGACAACCCTGCCTCATTCCCCTGCAAAGACCCAAGGGAGAGGACACATTACTATTAGTGCGTCCCGGGGCCACAGGGGTCTTATATAGAAATAGAAAAGTACCCGCCACAAATATTCTCATTCCACAGAGTCAAAGGCCTTTTCTGCATCCAATATGTCCACCGCTCCCTGTGAGTTTTTATCTCTGAATGGGGGACAAAGTAAACCCGTGCCCCCCCCCCCCATGCCATGCATGATGCCACTTCACCCTGTAAACATTATGTGGCCCCCGAGGTACCAAGCGGCACAATGTCAGACATGAAGTGCCTAAGAGGAACCCTGCCCCCGCACGTCCTACATGGCACCCCAAGACAAACCTAACTGTTCAAGACATTTCAATGGGTGTGAATGATGGGGGACAGGAAAGAGGGGGAGGAGTTCAGAGTCCTGGGGGATGGGAGGGGGAGGAGTTTAGGTCTGAAGCCTTATTACAGGAAAAGACACATAAGGGGGGGGGGATCTAAGACGTCCTCTTCCTTCTTATAAAGCACTGGGGTGCACGCTGTGTTTCTGCCCGGATTTGAACCGGGGACCTTTCGCGTGTTAGGCGAACGTGATCACCGCTACACTACAGAAACATCGCATGTCACCCTGTGTAGTAACCCCTAGCAACCCAATCAGTGAGTGGTGATGTGTGTAGTAACCCCTAGCAACCCAATCAGTGAGTGGTGATGTGTGTAGTAACCCCTAGCAACCCAATCAGTGAGTGGTGATGTGTGTAGTAACCCCTAGCAACCCAATCAGTGAGCGGTGATGTGTGTAGTAACCTCTAGCAACCCAATCAGTGAGTGGTGATGTGTGTAGTAACCCCTAGCAACCCAATCAGTGAGTGGTGATGTGTGTAATGGAAAACAGGGGGGGCACTCTTGGTCAAATCTTATAGCACCACATCCCATATACTATGAAACTGGAGATGGGGGGGCAGTGGGTATACTCAGTACCCTGGGATTTTTAAATACGGTGCTAGATAGAGATTGACAAAGGAATCAGAACTAAAAAAGATTAAATTTTATTACATGACAAGAACAAAGAATACATAAAATATCATAACCATCCATTGAAGACGTGTGACTCAGTGATCAAAGATGCAATTGCTAGGTCGCCACTCTACTAGTTTCGCTATGAATAGCTTCCTCAGGAGTGATTGTGACAGTAGCAAATTATACTGAAAACACAGAATACATATGATTAACATGAAGGATGGTTACAGGTTAATGAGCATAAGCACATAACGTTATTTTGAATTACATTGCAGAAATTGCTGCATCAATGTTAGCATGATAATCGGGAAAAAGTATTGAAAAAATATATTGAAGAAAAAATATTGACATGCATCATTGATCAGGACCCATGCTGAACACCAAACATACATATGTGTACATATGCACTCACCAGTTTGCAGAATACATCGTTTATAATGAACAGAGGAAAAATTCTCTCAGAGCCTTACAGTTCAAGCGAACCGACATTGTTCCACTGCTCCACTCAAACAGCCTGGCAGAATCCAGTGACACACCTAATAGTATTCGCAACCATAGGGGTATTTGAGCAAAATAAAATGAAATGAATACCTATGGGAATTTCTTTTTCGTACATCACGGGACACAGAGCGACTTAGTCATTACTAATGGGTTATATAGATTACCTTCAGGTGCTGGCACTGGCCACTTCCAAACCGGAAGTACCCTCCCCTATATAAGCCCCTCCCATCCGGGAGCACCTCCGTTTTTTGCCAGTGTCTAAGGTGTTGGCCAAAGAGTAACATGTGTTTTCACTGGGCTTGCGTACAGGTTCTTTTGGGCCTTAGTAAGCTGTTCCGGATCCCACCAAAAAAGCTTCATAGCTAAACGGTCGGTACCCGGGCCTTGCAGCAGAAGAGCAAGGTTTTGCCTGTAATGCTTCTCTTAGGAGGGCTGGACCCTGGGATCCAGAGCTCTGGTCATACCCACGACCAAGATGTTGTCTGTGCAGGGTGCTATACAGGTCCAGGGGAGTGGAATCCTTGGGAACCCGGTCCCTGAAGGTTTAATTACAATGCCTGCCGTGATAGGTGAAGTTTGGGCTTCTGTGGACCAAACAAAGTCCTGCGGCGGGGATCAGGTAAGTGGGGGGCCCCCAGGAACTTGGTTCTATTGGGGGACCCCCAAGCCTAATTTGTCTTTCTGTCTGTTACCTAACGGTATTCCCGCTAATATCTGTGTATGCCTGTAACTACTGAAAATGTAAAATTTTAATAGTAGTCAAGAAAAAAAAAAAAAAAGGACCGCGGTACCTGTGTTAAACCACTAGAGGCCGCTGTGGTCCATTTTTCTTGTCATGTGGATCTTTGGTTTTCTCAAGTCAAAAGATCCAGGCAGTTGGTAAGTTTCTCTGTGGGAATCCACTTCCTCTGCCCTGTTGCTGCGCTCATCCACCGCACAGGCCCTCCGGCAAAAAGGGCCCTGGCTCCTAGTCCCTGTTTGATTTTCGAAAAGGGCGCCAATGGCGCACGGGCGCGGGCGCGTGCACGCGCCTCCTATGAAAAAAAAGGGGCGGGGCGGGTGGATGACGCTCGATGCGCGCCACGGCGCTTCTGCGCATGTGCAGGCGTCACAGCTTGTATAAAGACACAGTACAAGTGTCAGCTGGATGCAAACAGAGCTAGCAACAAACAGTGGCACACAGAGGCGGTTGATGCAGGCATCCCCTAGAAAGGCACTTTAGTGGACACCAGCTGGTATATAGCAGCAACTGTGTTAGACTATTACCAGCAAAATTGGTGTATGACGACGGGAATACCTCAGCTTTGTGCTTATAGGATATGTCGTCCAGACGCTCTGGAAATAGATCTTCCAAGAAGCGAAAGGGGTCTCCGTCGGGCTCTGAGGATTTTGGGCATGCTGTACTGCGCCAATCTCCCCTGAAATTTCAGAGGTCAGTAGCCGTAGGAACCCCGCAGGAATGCCTGGTGCTGCGGCTGTCCCCAGTCCACCTGCTCCTGTATATATAACAGAGGAGGTTTTATCCTCAACTCTGGGAGGATTGGAAGAGAGATTAACAGCATTGATCGCTGCTTCCCTGTCACAGGAAAAGCGTGTCCGATCTCCGTCTCCTCCTGCAGAGTGCCTGTTAGTGGAGGAACAGTCCCAGAGATCGACCTACCTGTAGGGGATCAGGTAAGGTTGATAAAGTTATAGAGGAATCAACAGTGGAAGAACCTTTCTCAGCATCTCAGGCTGAAAGATTATGGGTTCAGTCTCTGACTAACATGGTCCGAGCAGCATTTTAAATGCCTCTGGCGGAACCATCAACCACTACTGTCTCCTCGCTGGGGTCGCTGAAAGCTCCCCAGGCTGTCTGTTCCTTCCCAATCCACCCTTTATTGGAAGGGTTTATTTACCAGGATTGGGAGCATCCTGTAAAATATTTACTCCCCCCAAGAGATTTCCAGTGATCTATCCCATGGAGGATAAGTTCATAAAAAAAAAAAATGGAGGGTCCCTACAGTGGACACAACCATCTCTTGTGTAAATAAATCACTGACATGTCCAGTAGATAATGTTCCAATGTTCAAAGACCCAATAGATAAAAAATTGGAGTCTTTACTAAAATCTGCTTTCTCTACAGCAAGCATGGTGACACAACCTGCAGTAGCAGCGATTGGAGTCTGCCAAGCAGTGAAAGATCAGTTGAAACAAGTCTTAAGGGACTTACCAGATCAGCAGGCTCTTGCCCTAGCTGACCTACCTAGAGCCTTGTGTTGCGGTGGACGCCATAAAGGATACAATCCAACAGGCCTCCCGCTTTACGCTGTCTGTAGACATATGCGTAGGCTTCTATGGCTCAAAAACTGGTCTGCTGAAGCTCCCTGTAAGAAATTGCTGATTAGCTTCCCATTTCATGGAGAACGCTTATCTGGAGAAGATCTGGACAAATATATCCAGAAAACTTCTGCCGGTAAAAGTACACTCTTGCCGGTTAAGAACAAGGGTAGAAGTCCTTCTTTTAGGAGGCCTACTTCTCCAGTCCCTGGCACATCGGCTGTGAAACAGTTCCGACGGCCTCCGCGGTCAAATCCAGGGGGCAGAAATCAGGGACAATCACAGGGTAACAAGAAACCCTGGGTCAAGAGAGGTACAAAACCTCCCCCTAAGTCATGAAGGGTTGCCCCCATTCAATTGGGTGAGGGGAAGACTTCAGTTGTTCACAGAGACCTGGCGGGACACCATCAGAGATGGGTGATCTCCGCAGTAAGTCTGGGATACAGGCTGGAGTTAAAAGACATTCCTCCTGCCCATTTTATAAGGTCAAACGTGCCAAGCGATCCCCAGAAGAGTGGATCCCTCCTTCTGGCACTAGAGCAACTATTGCTCCAAGGGTAATAATCATGAAGGTTCCTTCGGAAGAAAGTGGGTTCGGGTTTTACTCGAACCTTGTCACAGTCCCCAAACCAAATGGGGACGTGAGGCCCATATTAAATATAAAAGGGCTAAACAAGTTCCTACATATCAGGACTTTTTCGGATGGAGTCGATCCGATCGGTGGCCACCGCCCTACAAGGGCAGGAATGGTTAGCCTCGATCGACATAAGGGATGCTTATTTGCATATTCCCATCTGTCCGGCCCACCAGAAATTTCTACGCCTTGCAGTAGAAGGGCGCCATTTTCAGTTCAGAGCCTTACCTTTCGGTCTGGCCACGGCACCACGAGTGTTCACAAAAATTTTGGCCCTACGATTGGCCAAACTAGGAACACAAGGTGTAACGATAATGGCATATCTAGACGACTTGTTGCTGATAGACCACTCAGTGAAAAAAACTAGAAGTGGTCGTTCACAAGACAATCAAGTATCTGGAATCTCACGGTTGCATTATCAACCGAGACAAGTCAGCCCTAAAACCAGTCAAAAGCCTGGAATACTTGGGGGCTAAGACTGGATTCAAATCAGAGAAAGATTTTCTTACCTCCAGAGAAGGTGTCGTCTTTGAAAGATTTGACCCACTTAGTGGGTACAAAAAAGAAAAACCATCCATACGCCTGTGTATAAGGCTGCTGGGAAAAATGGTGGCTTCATTCAAAGCGGTACCCTACGGTCAATTCCATTCAAGGAACTTGCAGAGGGCCATAATGTCAGCCTGGAACAAAAAAGTTCAGGCTTTAGACTTACCAATGTCCCTGTCCCCTTCCGTTCGCAAGAGCCTCCATTGGTGGTTGGTACCAGAATCTGGAAAAAGGGAAACCCTTCAGTCCGGTTTTTTGGAAGGTGGTCACTACAGATGCCAGCCTCATAGGCTGGGGGGGCAGTACTGGAGCAATGGTCTCTCCAGGGCAAGTGGTCAGAAGCAGAGAAGGCCCTGCCCACCAATCTCTTAGAGATACGAGCAGCCCGGTATGCCCTAGTAGCATGGACATCCAAACTCCAAGGGTCACCTGTCAGAATTCAATCAGACAATGCCACAGCAGTGGCATATATCAATCACCAGGGTGGCACCAGGAGTCGTGCAGCCCAGAGGGAAGCGAATTGCATCCTGGAATGGGCAGAAAGGTATGTCACAGCCATATCCGCGGTTTTCATCCCAGGAGTGGAAAATTGGAGAGCGGACTTTTTAAGTCGCCAGCAATTATGCCCGGGGAATGGTCTCTTCACCCCGAGGTTTTCCAGGCAATATGCCAGCGGTGGGGAACACCGGATGTAGATCTGCTAGCATCCAGATTCAACGCAAAGGTGGACAGATTTGTGTCTCGCACAAAGGATCCCCTAGCTTGCGGTTCGGATGCCCTAGTGTTCCCTTGGGATCAGTTCAAGCTGATATATGCATTCCCACCGCGATTAATCCGCAGAATCAGGGTAGAAAAGAAACCAGTGATTCTGGTGGCTCCAGCGTGGCCCCGAAGGGCATGGTACGCGGAGATTGTAAAAATGTCAGTGGGAAGTCCTTGGACCCTCCCACATCGTCCGGACCTGCTTTCGCAAGGACCGATATACTACCCTTCCTTACCAGCCCTAGGTTTGACGGCCTGGCTATTGAAGCCCACGTTCTAAAAAAGAGAGGGCTCTCTAATCCTGTGGTATCTACCATGATCAATGCCAGGAAACCGGTATCCAGGCAGATCTACTATAGGATCTAGAAGGCGTACATCACGTGGTGTGAGGCCAGGAAATGGCATCCACGTAAGTACGTAATAGGGAGGATTTTGGACTTCCTACAGTGGGCTGTACATAGGAAGCTTGCCTTGAGTACTATCAAGGGTCAGACGGCCTTGTCAATATTTTTTTCAAAGGCCCTTGGCTTTGCATTCATTAGTCAAAGCTTTCATACAAGGAGTGATGCGTATTAGCCCTCCGGTTAGTATTCCCATATGTCCATGGGACTTAAACCTGGTTCTGTCGGTTCTACAGAAACAACCATTTGAACCATTGCGGCACATTTCCTTGGTTCTTTTCACCAGGAAATTGATTTTCTTAGTAGCCATTTGTTCGGCTAAAAGAGTATCGGAATTAGCCGCCTTGTCCTGTAAGGAGCCATATCTGGTTATCCATAAGGACAGAGTAGTATTACGTCCTCATCCAGCCTTTCTTCCTAAGGTGGTATCGAGGTTCCATTTGAACCAAGATGTGGTTCTTCCTTCCTTTTTCCCCAAACCTAGTTCGGTAGAGGAAAAGTTATTACATTCTTTGGATGTAGTAAGAGCAGTTAAAGCTTATCTAAAAGCCACTGCTCTGATTCGCAGAACGGATACTTTGTTTGTTCTGCCGGAAGGCCCCAGAAAGGGTCAGGCAGCGTCAAAATCTACTTTAGCCAAGTGGATTCGACAGGTCATAATACAAGCCTATGGCTTGAGAAGTAGACCGCCTCCGTTCAAAGTTAGGGCGCACTCCACGAGAGCAGTTGGAACTTCATGGGCAGTGCATCACCAAGCCTCCCTGGCCCAAATCTGTAAGGCCGCAACATGGTCTTCAGTACACACGTTTACTAGGCTCTACCAGGTAGACGTCAGAAGTCAGGAGGATGTCGCCTTTGGGCGCAGTGTGTTGCAGGCCGCAAAAGAGCCTCATGCCTGATGGCGCCCAGCTTATGTATCCCTCCCCTCATTTGGCATTGCTTTGGGACGTCCCATTAGTAATGACTATGTCGCTCTGTGTCCCGTGATGTACGAAAAAGAAAAAGGGATTTTTATAACAGCTTACCTGTAAAATCCTTTTCTTGGAGTACATCACGGGACACAGAGCTCCCACCCCTCTTTTTGGGACACTTATTGCTTTGCTACAAAACTGAGGTGCTCCCGGATGGGAGGGGCTTATATAGGGGAGGGTACTTCCGGTTTGGAAGTGGCCAGTGCCAGCACCTGAAGGTAATCTATATAACCCATTAGTAATGACTAAGTCGCTCTGTGTCCCGTGATGTACTCCAAGAAAAGGATTTTACAGGTAAGCTGTTATAAAAATCCCTTTATTAATAAAATGTATTAATATATCAGGACTGCACAAACATAGTCTAATTTATTAAAAATAAAAAAGGTGTATGAAGATGAGCCTCTTACCTTGATAAAGTAGGTATTGAGACAATATGCCAATATTAGTAAGGATCTAGCGCCTAAGTTTTTCATAAAAGAAGAAAAACTGAAGCTGGGATGTTTGAATGGGAGATGGACAGGCCAGCAGGAATGCACATCAGCCAAAAAGGAAGATAGGACACATTGGCAACTATCTGACAGCTATCAACAAAAAGAGAGAAGAAAAACAAAAACAAAAATATCCAAGTGAGAAAAATGAGTCACTGAAGAAACACGGATCAAAAAGTCAAATGACAAATCATCCAAGCAATGCCTTACCTGGATGAATATGCTTCAAGCATAGTCCAGCTGGAACAAGTGCAACCTGCCCCTTGATGTGGGGAAGGATCCTGGCAGAAAGTAAGCGGCGAAAAACCGTGCTTCTTATACCCCCACCGCAGCAGCGTCTGACCTCATTGCCGCGATGCGGACGTCTACTCGGAGGTCTATGCGTGACGCAAGCGCCGCCCATGGGGTTGGACTGGCGCGTGCGTCATTGAAGCAGCCAATGGGAGTGGCTTATCACACGTCAGAAGACGTGTGTGTTAAAGCCCTCTAAGCTGCTGAAGTCAGCCGCGCCATCTTGCAAAAGGGAAACAACCACACTATTACAAGGGTAAAGTGGGAAATGAGATGGTATGAAAAAGGAGTGGAAAGGCGGATGGAAATCGTGAGCTGACGAGGCAAGGACCAACTAATAATGGGCGTCCTGAATGATCATAGGATTGGCATAACAAATGAAATCAAAAAGGGCGCCCTGGGCATCCGTATGGTTGCACTATAGTGTGTCAAAAGATAAACTGACAAGGGAGGAGTGCTGCATAGAATTGACTAAATTAAATTAATACACAAACTAAATTATGTATTTGAAATATAAGAATATAAAGAATACTTGAAACAATGATAATGGAAAGAATGTATTAACTGACAGAGAGATTGCATCTCCGACAGTTCCTTCAAAAACGGCAAAATCACAGAGAGATGAAAATACTGTTTCTCGGACGTTGCCAAGATTATTGAAAGTATTAAAAAAAGCAAACTGGTGAGATTTGAAGGAGCACATAATGGGTCATGAACATCATAATAAAAAAACAATTTGTTGACCGTGACGCTGAGTAAGCACCACGGCTAAAAATAGAAATAAACGCGTCAAAATTCATATACATTGTAACAATAAAGTGAAACATACACAAATGTGCAAAAGTATCTGACAAATGCTAGGGGCAATCAAATAAACACAAAAACAAATTACAAAAGAAAAAAAAAAAAAAAAATGTTTTAGACAAACTGGACTAAGGAAAATTGACTATAGCGAGGCTCCACGATGGAGCTCTAAAGAAAGGCCCTATAAAAAGGGCTTAAAACTAAATGCATCATTCAAGCCAGGGTATCTTAGGGCAGAAAGCCTGTGAATCCACCTGGCCTTTTTTTGGAGCAGGATCCTGTCATAATTCCCCCCTCTGTCTCCCGGAGGGACATGTTCCAAAGCAGAAAAATGCATTACTGTACTGTCAAAATTGTGGAAAAGACCCACATGACGGCTAATAGGAGTTTCCATTTTTTTTCTTTTTGATCAAAGAGACATGGTCTCTTATGCGATGGAAGAATGGTCGTTTGGTCTTTCCAATGTAAAAAGCGTTGCATTGGCACTGCATAAGATATACTATACCAATGGAGTGACAGGTAACAGAGAACGAAGGTCTATGTAAATGTCCGTCAGGGAGAGTAACAGTAGGTGATGAATGCATGTATCTGCAGAACTTGCATTTGTGACAAGGCCTGGTGCCCCTAAAGGGAATGGCATTAGATGATGGTAGAGCGAAATGACTGTGAACCAAGGTATCCCTCAGAGACCTGGCTCTCCTGTAGGTAATTTCAGGGTAGGGTTTAATCCACTTGGATATTTGTTCATCACTTGTTAGTAAGTACCAATATTTTTGCAAAATATGGCGGACTTCAAGGTGTTGATTTGAATATTTGGTTATTAGACGTATTCCCGGATCAGGTTTAGCTCTCTTGGGGCCATGTAGAAGGGCATTTCTATCCTGTTTTTTAGTTCTTGCATATGCTTTTTTGAGGCATTTGTTGCTGTAGCCTCGTTCCAAAAAGCGGGCTCTAAGCAATTTAGCCTCATGTTCAAAATCTTGTGGATTACTACAATTCCGGCGTACTCTAAGGTATTGCCCATAGGGCACACTGGAAATAAGGGATTTGGGGTGTGCACTCCCTGCGTGTAGCAGGGAGTTTCCTGCTGAGGATTTGCGGTACAGAGATGTACTAATGACACCATCACTGTTGGCATTGATTTTAAGATCAAGGAAAGTCAAGTTAGTTTGACTTGTTTCAAAGGTAAACTTCAAATTAAAGCTATTAATCTTAAGGTGGTTTAGAAAAGTGGTGAGGGCATCCCTGGGACCGGTCCATACGAAAAAGATGTCATCAATAAATCGTCGCCATATTGGGATGAATTCCAGAGAGTCCTGAAGGTCTTCTCTGTGAAAGAGTTGTCTCTCCCACCCCCCCAGATACAGGTTGGCATAAGAGGGGGCGCACTTGGTCCCCATAGCCACTCCCTGTATCTGGAGGTAGTGGGAGTCTCCAAACAAAAAAATATTATTTGATAAGATGAACTCCAAAAGGTTAAGGATGAAATTAATGTAAGCCCGAGGGATGCCCTTATCTTCGATGATGAAGCCCTCCACAGCCCGCAAACCAAGGTGATGTGGTATGGAGTAGTAAAGGGCCTCAACATCGAGCGCCACCAACCATGATCCCCTGGGCAAAGAGAGGCCATCCAGAGCCCTAAGGAGATCAGTCGTGTCTTGTAGATATGATACCAATCCTTCAACATGTGGTCGTAAAAAATCATCGACCAGTTGACTGGCGGTTTCCGTCAATGAGCCATTGCCAGAGACAATGGGACGTCCCGGAGGAGAGGATAGACTCTTATGAACTTTGGGTAATGCATAGAGGGTTGGAGTTCTGGGGTTTGTGATGTTAAGAAACTCCCAGGTTTTTTTTGTTATTAATCCATCATGGTAAGCATTACCAATCAGATGTTTATAGCGTGTATTGGTTAAGTCCAGATGAGTGTTAGACACTTTGCGGTACCATTCTTTGTTGGTCAATAAGTTCATGACCATCCGCTCATAGTCACGAAAGTTCATGACCACCAAATTGCCCCCCTTATCGGAGGGCTTGATGATGATATCCTTATTGAGCTGTAGGGATCGCAATGCGTCGAGTTGGGAATCACTTAAATTAGATTCGGCCTTCAGTTTCCAATTGGACTGGTTTATTTCCTTAGTCACCTGCTTAGTAAAAGCCCAAATATTGGGATTTCCCTGCAGTAATGGGAACAAATCCCAGGGTACTGAGTATACCCACTGCCCCCCCATCTCCAGTTTCGTGGTGATGTGTGTAGTAACCCCTAGCAACCCAATCAGTGAGTGGTGATGTGTGTAGTAACCCCTAGCAACCCAATCAGTGAGTGGTGATGTGTGTAGTAACCTCTAGCAACCCAATGGCGTGTGTGTGCCGGGCTGGTGGAAGGATTTTTGACACCCTAGGGGCGAAACCTCATTTTGCAGCCCCCCCATTGGCTCCACCCCCTTTGCCCTGCCCGTGTATACCTTACCTTTTTAATGAAGTGCCCATGTTCCGTCACATATGGTGACCCATCACATTTGGTGACCCGCTGGAGTGCGCATGCGCAACGCCGTCATATACGTTCCAACACTTTTACGACAAAACAGCACACTAAAACCGTGATGGGTCACCGAATGTGACGGAACAGACGCCATCTTGCTGCACTCCGCACTCCTCCAGACTAAGGATAGAGTGAGAAGGGGACAGGCGGCCATCTTTGTACACCCCCCGGGGGTTTTACACTTATTTATAACACTAGACTGAGGTTCTCTAGGAATACGGGACTTACAACTCCGTCTGACTCTCTACATGTTCAATTGTAAAAGCAGCAGGTTTGCTGATCTGACAGAACACCTAAACAGTGCTGCCAAAATAAGTGAAGACCGGCGCTGATCAAATGAAAGCAGAATTTTTATTTTATTTAACTATTTGTCTCCCGGGCACCTTTACCCCCCTCCTGCCCAGGCCAATTTTCATCTTTCAGCGCTGTCACACTTTGAATGACAATTACACCCTCATATAACATTCTACCCACATGAGATTTTTATCATTTCTTTCCCACAGATAGAGATTTCTTTCCCTGGGATTTCATCACCACTGGGGGGGAGGGGCTAAACAAACAAAAACAGACCGAAAATGTAAAAAATAAAAATAAATCAGTTTTCATTGTTTGTTATAAAATTTTGCAAACAGGTAATTTTTCCCCGTCACTGAAGGGCAATAATGAGGTGGCACTTGTGGGCATTGATAGGTGGCTCTGAAGGGCACTGATAGGTGGCACTGATAGGGGAAACTGGTGGGTACTGGTAGATGGCACTGGTGGGCATTGATAGGTGGAACAGGTCATTTTTCTCTGTCACCGATGGGCACCGATGAGGTGGCACCTGTGGGCACTGATCAGGAGGCACTGAAGGACACTGATAGGAGGCACTGATGGGTGCTTTTTTTTGTTAAGCGATGCGCAAACTGTTGGCGCTATATAAATCCTGTATAATATAATAATAGGGGGCACTGCTTAGCAGTACTGATATGCACTAATAGGTGGCACTGGTGGGCACTGGTAGGTGGCACTGGTAGGTGGCACTGGTGGGCACTGCTTAGCAGTACTGATATGCACTAATAGGTGGCACTGGTGGGCACTGATAGGTGGCACTGGTAGGTGGCACTGGTGGGCACTGCTTAGCAGTACTGATATGCACTAATAGGTGGCACTGGTGGGCACTGATAGGTGGCACTGGTTGGTGGCACTGGTGGGCACTGCTTAGCAGTACTGATATGCACTAATAGGTGGCACTGGTGGGCACTGGTAGGTGGCACTGGTAGGTGGCACTGGTGGGCACTGCTTAGCAGTACTGATATGCACTAATAGGTGGCACTGGTGGGCACTGATAGGTGGCACTGGTAGGTGGCACTGGTGGGCACTGCTTAGCAGTACTGATATGCACTAATAGGTGGCACTGGTGGGCACTGATAGGTGGCACTGGTAGGTGGCACTGGTGGGCACTGCTTAGCAGTACTGATATGCACTAATAGGTGGCACTGGTGGGCACTGATAGGTGGCACTGGTTGGTGGCACTGGTGGGCACTGCTTAGCAGTACTGATATGCACTAATAGGTGGCACTGGTAGGTGGCACTGGTAGGTGGCACTGGTGGGCACTGCTTAGCAGCAGTGTGGGGGGCCGATGCCCCGGTTACACAGAAGCCGGTAATCGGCTTTTTCTCTCTTCATGTTGTCAGTGAGGGGAAAAGCCGATTACCGGCTTCTGTTTACATCACATGATCAGCTGTCATTGGCTGACAGCTGATCACGTGGTAAAGGGGCGGGATCAGCCCCTTACTCTGATCTGTGATCAGCCGAGTTTCATGGACTCACTGATCACAGAGCGCGCCGCCCGCGCCCCGCCCCATGCACGGGAGGACGTACATGGACACCCTCCCGGAGACGTAGGCCCCCGCTGAAGCTGTCTTTTAGCTATAGCGTGGGGAAGAAGAGGTTAAATATATTGCGAATAATAAAAATCCACTTTGTGTGCACAGAATGCCACTGCAAACGCAGATATTACCTTGTATAAATAGCAGTGATATCATCCCTGTGCTGTACACCGCCTGTGCAGAGAGAAGGGATGTAGGAGACGCCCAGCAGTTTTACTTCAGATAATTGCAGAACAGAGGAGGCTTTACCAGTCTTTGAAGTGTAAGAAGACGATGACTTTTTGAAAGCCCTGTTTCTGTAAAGAGCTCACAGGGAACATGGAAGAAATGAGGAAAACTGAACCAACTAGCACTAAACAGGAGGGGAAGACAAAGGGAGAAACCAAAATCACATAGTATACAAGTTGCAGTGGCCCAAATCCTCCACTAGATGTCAGAATACTACGGAACAATAATAACCTGATGCAGTTTAAATGCAACACAGAAATATTACAAACTTACATAAGAGTGGGGCGGAATGCTTTATATGGTTTGTTTTGCCTTCCTGTGAGGGTCAGGGGTCAGGGGTCAGGCGCGAGGTCTAAGCACTAACCGGTGTTCACCAGAGCTCCTGATGGTGGGGCAGTGGCGGAACTATAGGGGTCGCTGCAGTCGCACTTGTGACTGGGCCCTGTCGTTCTGCCGCTGTGGTGGGGCCCCAAGACCCGGCATCTCCCCTGCACCCCTGACTGTCCATTTTACATGCAGGGGGGAGGCGGCGAAGGGCAGCTCTATGTTGTCCGCGGGATTTCCCTGGGGTTTGTAGTTCTCTCTCTCCGAATGTATACAGTGGAGAGGGGAGGGGCCTCTGACACGGCACTGCCGATACACGCCCAGGTTATAGGCCCCTCCCCTCTCCAGTGGATGCAGTTAGAGGGAGATCCCGCCGCCCATGGACACCATAGAGCTGCCGATCGCCGCCTCCCACCTCCCCCAGGAGACCAGCCAGGTACAGGGGAACCTCTGGATGGGGATGGGGGGGTGACTGTCTGGGGACCCTGATGTAGGGGGCCCTAAGGGGGGCTCTCTGGGGACCCTGATGTAAGGGGGGCCCTCTGGGGACTCTGTATGGGGGGCCCTCTGGGGACCCTGACGTAAGGGGGGCTCTCTGAGGACTCTAAGGGGGGCCCTCTGGGGACCCTGACGTAAGGGGGGCCCTCTGGGGACTCTGATGTAAGGGGGGCCCTCTGGGGACTCTGATGTAAGGGGGGCCCTCTGGGGACTCTGATGTAAGGGGGCCCTCTGGGGACCCTGACGTAAGGGGGGCCCTCTGGGGACTCTGATGTAAGGGGGCCCTCTGGGGACCCTGACGTAAGGGGGGCCCTCTGGGGACTCTGATGTAAGGGGGGCCCTCTGGGGACCCTGACGTAAGGGGGGCTCTCTGGGGACTCTGATGTAAGGGGGGCTCTCTGGGGACTCTGACGTAAGGGGGGCTCTCTGGGGACCCTGATGTAAGGGGGGCCCTCTGGGGACCCTGACGTAAGGGGGGCCCTCTGGGGACCCTGACGTAAGGGGGGCCCTCTGGGGACCCTAACGTAAGGGGGGCCCTCTGGGGACCCTGACGTAAGGGGGGCCCTCTGGGGACCCTGACGTAAGGGGGGCTCTCTGGGGACTCTGATGTAAGGGGGGCTCTCTGAGGACCCTGATGTAAGGGGGGCTCTCTGATGTAAGGAAGGCTCTCTGGGGACCCTGATGTAAGGAAGGCTCTCTGGGGACCCTGATGTAAGGGGGGCACTCTGGGAACCCTGATGTAAGGAAGGCTCTCTGGGGACCCTGATGTAAGGGGGGCTCTCTGGGAACCCTGATGTAAGGAAGGCTCTCTGGGGACCCTGATGTAAGGAAGGCTCTCTGGGGACCCTGATGTAAGGAAGGCTCTCTGGGGACCCTGATGTAAGGAAGGCTCTCTGGGGACCCTGATGTAAGGAAGGCTCTCTGGGGACCCTGATGTAAGGAAGGCTCTCTGGGGACCCTGATGTAAGGAAGGCTCTCTGGGGACCCTGACGTAAGGAAGGCTCTCTGGGGACCCTGATGTAAGGGGGGGCTCTCTGGGGACCCTGATGTAAGGGGGGCTCTCTGGGGACCCTGATGTAAGGGGCGCTCTCTGGGGACTCTGATGTAAGCTGCGCTCTCTGATGTAAATAAGGGTCTCTGGGGACCCTGATGTAAGGGGGGCCCTCTGGTGACCCTGACGTAATGGGGGCTCTCTGGGGACCCTGACGTAAGGGGGGCCCTCTGGGGACCCTGATGTAAGGGGGGCTCTCTGATGTAAGGAAGGCTCTCTGGGGACCCTGATGTAAGGAAGGCTCTCTGGGGACCCTGATGTTAGGAAGGCTCTCTGCGGACTCTGATGTAAGGGGGGCTCTCTGGGGACCCTGATGTAAGGAAGGCTCTCTGGGGCCCCTGATGTAAGGAAGGCTCTCTGGGGACCCTGATGTAGGGGGGGGCCCTCTGGGGACCCTGATGTAAGGGGGGCCCTCTGGGGACCCTGATGTAAGGGGGGCCCTCTGGGGACCCTGATGTAAGGGGGGCTCTCTGGGGACCCTGACGTAAGGGGGGCCCTCTGGGGACTCTGATGTAAGGAAGGCTCTCTGGGGACCCTGATGTAAGGGGGGCTCTCTGATGTAAGGAAGGCTCTCTGGGGACCCTGATGTAAGGAAGGCTCTCTGGGGACCCTGATGTTAGGAAGGCTCTCTGCGGACTCTGATGTAAGGGGGGCCCTCTGGGGACCCTGACGTAAGGGGGGCCCTCTGGGGACCCTGACGTAAGGGGGGCCCTCTGGGGACTCTGATGTAAGGAAGGCTCTCTGGGGACCCTGATGTAAGGGGGGCTCTCTGATGTAAGGAAGGCACTCTGGGGACCCTGATGTAAGGGGGGGCACTCTGGGGACCCTGATGTAAGGAGGGGCCCTAATGTAAGGAAGGGGCCCTCTCAGGGGCATACACATGTATATTATATACATGTGTATGCCCGCCCAAGCGTATAAATGTATTTAGTTCACTGCTATAGGCTCGAGCATGAGATCTTTTCTAGATCTAGCAACGCCCCTGGTGGGGGCCCTTCATTGTTTCTTGCACTGGGGCCCTGAAGATTCTAGTTACGCCTCTGTGGTGGGGATGGGTTTTGCTGCGTGTTAGTACCAGGTCGTGGTCTTTAGGATCACCCCACAAGGAACTGAGCAAGCTTACCAAAAATCTAAAAAAAAATTGGAAAAAAAAACATTTTTTATCCTTACCAGAAATAGCGGTTGCTATGCGGAAGTTCCTAATCTGCCTCTTCCACCTCCGCGGCTGGTCTTCTTCCTCGTCCTCCTCGCGGTGTCTTCTGGTGAATGGGGAGCGCTGCCTTCTGGGAACTGTGTGTATCCCAGAGAGCAGCCGGCCCATTCACAAAGCGCCGCGCAACTCGCGCATGCGCAGTAGAAAACGGGCAGGATCGAGGGATCGGCCTCGGGGGGGGGGGCCGACATCGCGGGCGCCTAGGACAGGTAAGTGTCCTTATTAAAAGTCAGCAGCTACAGTGTTTGTAACTGCTGACTTTAAAAAAAAAAAAATCGAGGGTGGAAGCAAAGTTTAGGTATAGGAATTGGTTGGTGGTGATGATTCTATATAGAAGTAAGGGAGCATCTATTAGCTCATGATAAAACAAAACCAGGTTCCTTAGAGTATGTCTCCATGGTAAATAATTGTAACCATTATTGGTTGGTGGAATCCAATTGGTATATGAGGTAGTTGGTGGTACAGTAGCAGTATGTATGCGAGAGGGCATCTATGGGCTCAACGCGTTTCGTGGCTACCGCCACTCTTCAGAAGCAAGTATGAGGTAGAAGTCTATAAATGTTAAATCAATAGGGTTTTAGATAAGAATTATATGGTAGATATTTATGTAGCGCCCATCCCAAATGGTTGAGATGCTATGTTTAAATTTAGGGGATAGTCAGAGCCAATAGTTAGGCTCAGACCTGCTGATTGCTCTGAATTATTGCTTCTGCTCTGGTTGTGATACTGCCTGGCAGTTATTTTCTCTGTTCGCCTGTAGGTGGCACTGCCACCACCGGCCCATGTTGGAATACATGTATCACAGCGTATTGGGTGTTCCTTCTCGGCAGCCATGCTGTGGGCGTGGTTAGCCCGCTGTGCATGCTGGGGAGGGGTACATACGGGGCAGACGCCATTAAGGGGGGTCTTCCTGGTGCGCCTCGTGGCCCTCATGGCAGGGGGTGCGTGTGTGTGTTCTAGCCCCGGGCACCTTCAGCCCGAGGCTACATCGCTGTTCGCTAGGCCCAGCTCTGCTGGTTTGGGCCTACATTTCTGAGGGTATCCCAAGCTGTCCATCCATAGGAAGGAAGCTCTTGAGGAGGGGAGCCGGGGGAGGACCTGCCCCGGAGGAGACTGGCAGGACGCCGATGTCTCGGGAGAGGCCTGGCAACCCATTCAAGGAGGGATCCACTATACTAAAAGCCCTGCAATACGCCGGTCCGGCTTAAAGGCTCTATTATTACTCGGCTGGAGGTTCGGGACTATTATAATCCTGTGGCAGAGGATTCTCGGACGCATCCTAAAGTTCATCAGGTCTGTGGCAGAGACCTTCATTCACCTACAGCAGTTTGTGGCAGAAACTGTCTAAAGACTGATCACTGCATCATTCCGGTTGTAGGACCGTGAGAGGGGACTATCCGGGGGAGCAATACCCACTCAGGCTTGAGTGGCGAATATACTGACTGTTTGCATCTCTTGTACCGCGTGCCGGAACCTTCCCCTACTTCTCTCGTTTCACACTTTCTCTAAAGTTCTACAGCAAAAGAAAATGAAGCCTTACTGTTGAGGTCTTACATCTGTATGGACATTGACTTTTCTGAAAACCCTTCACCCCGACAGCGGGAGCCATGGAGGTAGTTTGCATGACCCAAAACTAATGAGCAGCTCCTTCGGGGGTCAGTGCTACATTTATATAGGGAGAGAAGAGAGAGAAATGGAGCAGTAACAATACCCCAAGGTTACTTACTAGTATGTCTATGAGTATTGGTATATACGCGGAGGGCAGGAGGCAGGCCGGATATATATCAGCCCCCCCCCCCCCCCGGGAGGTGGACTGGCCCCCACCATACAACGATGGAAATCCAGTGGAGAACCATAGTCCCCAGAGAGGAACCTCCATGGGTGTGAAGTTGTAGGTAAAGCTTTCCTGGGTGTAGCCATCTATAAAAAGAAAGTATCTCACATACCAATTGGATTCCACCAATCAATAATGGTTACAATTATTTACCATGGAGACACTCTAAAGCCCCACACACACGGTCAGACTTTTGGCCAACAAACTTCATTTTGAGCAAGTTGGACCAACAATCCCGTGTGTACGCTCCATCCGACAATCCGACCCGTGTGTACGCTCCATCCGACAATCCGACCGTGTGTACGCTCCATCCGACAATCCGACCCGTGTGTACGCTCCATCCGACAATCCGACCCGTGTGTACGCTCCATCCGACAATCCGACCCGTGTGTACGCTCCATCCGACAATCCGACCGTGTGTACGCTCCATCCGACAATCCGACCCGTGTGTACGCTCCATCCGACAATCCGCCCCGTGTGTACGCTCCATCCGACAATCCGACCCGTGTGTACGCTCCATCCGACAATCCGACCCGTGTGTACGCTCCATCCGACAATCCGACCCGTGTGTACGCTCCATCCGACAATCCGACCCGTGTGTACGCTCCATCCGACAATCCGACCCGTGTGTACGCTCCATCCGACAATCCGACCCGTGTGTACGCTCCATCCGACAATCCGACCCGTGTGTACGCTCCATCCGACAATCCGACCCGTGTGTACGCTCCATCCGACAATCCGACCCGTGTGTACGCTCCATCCGACAATCCGACCGTGTGTACGCTCCATCCGACAATCCGACCCGTGTGTACGCTCCATCCGACAATCCGACCGTGTGTACGCTCCATCCGACAATCCGACCCGTGTGTACGCTCCATCCGACAATCCGACCCGTGTGTACGCTCCATCCGACAATCCGACCCGTGTGTACGCTCCATCCGACAATCCGACCCGTGTGTACGCTCCATCCGACAATCCGACCCGTGTGTACGCTCCATCCGACAATCCGACCCGTGTGTACGCTCCATCCGACAATCCGACCCGTGTGTACGCTCCATCCGACAATCCGCCCCGTGTGTACGCTCCATCCGACAATCCGCCCGTGTGTACGCTCCATCCGACAATCCGACCTGTGTGTATGCTCCATCCGACAATCCGATCGTGTGTACGCTCCATCAGACAATCCGACCCGTGTGTACGCTCCATCCGACAATCCGACCCGTGTGTACGCTCCATCCGACAATCCGACCGTGTGTACGCTCCATCCGACAATCCGACCCGTGTGTACGCTCCATCCGACAATCCGACCCGTGTGTACGCTCCATCCGACAATCCGACCGTGTGTACGCTCCATCCGACAATCCGACCGTGTGTACGCTCCATCCGACAATCCGCCCCGTGTGTACGCTCCATCCGACAATCCGCCCATGTGTACGCTCCATCCGACAATCCGACCCGTGTGTACGCTCCATCCGACAATCCGACCCGTGTGTACGCTCCATCCCACAATCCGACCCGTGTGTACGCTCCATCCGACAATCCGCCCGTGTGTACGCTCCATCCGACAATCCGACCGTGTGTACGCTCCATCCGACAATCCGACCCGTGTGTACGCTCCATCCGACAATCCGACCCGTGTGTACGCTCCATCCGACAATCCGACCCGTGTGTACGCTCCATCCGACAATCCGACCCGTGTGTACGCTCCATCCGACAATCCGACCCATGTGTACGCTCCATCCGACAATCCGCCCCGTGTGTACGCTCCATCCGACAATCCGACCCGTGTGTACGCTCCATCCGACAATCCGACCCGTGTGTACGCTCCATCCGACAATCCGACCCGTGTGTACGCTCCATCCGACAATCCGACCCGTGTGTACGCTCCATCCGACAATCCGCCCCGTGTGTACGCTCCATCCGACAATCCGACCCGTGTGTACGCTCCATCCGACAATCCGACCGTGTGTACGCTCCATCCGACAATCCGACCGTGTGTACGCTCCATCCGACAATCCGACCCGTGTGTACGCTCCATCCGACAATCCGACCCGTGTGTACGCTCCATCCGACAATCCGACCCGTGTGTACGCTCCATCCGACAATCCGACCCGTGTGTACGCTCCATCCGACAATCCGACCCGTGTGTACGCTCCATCCGACAATCCGACCCGTGTGTACGCTCCATCCGACAATCCGCCCCGTGTGTACGCTCCATCCGACAATCCGCCCCGTGTGTACGCTCCATCCGACAATCCGACCCGTGTGTACGCTCCATCCGACAATCCGACCCGTGTGTACGCTCCATCCGACAATCCGACCCGTGTGTACGCTCCATCCGACAATCCGCCCCGTGTGTACGCTCCATCCGACAATCCGACCCGTGTGTACGCTCCATCCGACAATCCGACCCGTGTGTACGCTCCATCCGACAATCCGACCGTGTGTACGCTCCATCCGACAATCCGACCCGTGTGTACGCTCCATCCGACCCGTGTGTACGCTCCATCCGACAATCCGCCCCGTGTGTACGCTCCATCCGACAATCCGACCCGTGTGTACGCTCCATCCGACAATCCGACCCGTGTGTACGCTCCATCCGACAATCCGACCGTGTGTACGCTCCATCCGACAATCCGACCCGTGTGTACGCTCCATCCGACAATCCGACCCGTGTGTACGCTCCATCCGACAATCCGACCGTGTGTACGCTCCATCCGACAATCCGACCCGTGTGTACGCTCCATCCGACAATCCGACCGTGTGTACGCTCCATCCGACAATCCGACCCGTGTGTACGCTCCATCCGACAATCCGACCCGTGTGTACGCTCCATCCGACAATCCGACCCGTGTGTACGCTCCATCCGACAATCCGACCCGTGTGTACGCTCCATCCGACAATCCGACCCGTGTGTACGCTCCATCCGACAATCCGACCCGTGTGTACGCTCCATCCGACAATCCGACCCGTGTGTACGCTCCATCCGACAATCCGACCCGTGTGTACGCTCCATCCGACAATCCGCCCCGTGTGTACGCTCCATCCGACAATCCGACCCGTGTGTACGCTCCATCCGACAATCCGACCCGTGTGTACGCTCCATCCGACAATCCGACCCGTGTGTACGCTCCATCCGACAATCCGCCCCGTGTGTACGCTCCATCCGACAATCCGACCCGTGTGTACGCTCCATCCGACAATCCGACCCGTGTGTACGCTCCATCCGACAATCCGACCGTGTGTACGCTCCATCCGACAATCCGACCCGTGTGTACGCTCCATCCGACAATCCGACCCGTGTGTACGCTCCATCCGACAATCCGCCCCGTGTGTACGCTCCATCCGACAATCCGACCCGTGTGTACGCTCCATCCGACAATCCGACCCGTGTGTACGCTCCATCCGACAATCCGACCGTGTGTACGCTCCATCCGACAATCCGACCCGTGTGTACGCTCCATCCGACAATCCGACCCGTGTGTACGCTCCATCCGACAATCCGACCGTGTGTACGCTCCATCCGACAATCCGACCCGTGTGTACGCTCCATCGGACAATCCGACCCGTGTGTACGCTCCATCCGACAATCCGACCCGTGTGTACGCTCCATCCGACAATCCGACCCGTGTGTACGCTCCATCCGACAATCCGACCCGTGTGTACGCTCCATCCGACAATCCGACCCGTGTGTACGCTCCATCCGACAATCCGCCCCGTGTGTACGCTCCATCCGACAATTCGACCCGTGTGTACGCTCCATCCGACAATCCGACCCGTGTGTACGCTCCATCCGACAATCCGACCCGTGTGTACGCTCCATCCGACAATCCGACCCGTGTGTACGCTCCATCCGACAATCCGACCCGTGTGTACGCTCCATCCGACAATCCGACCCGTGTGTACGCTCCATCCTACAATCCGACCCGTGTGTACGCTCCATCCGACAATCCGCCCGTGTGTACGCTCCATCCGACAATCCGACCCGTGTGTACGCTCCATCCGACAATCCGACCCGTGTGTACGCTCCATCCGACAATCCGCCCCGTGTGTACGCTCCATCCGACAATCCGACCGTGTGTACGCTCCATCCGACAATCCGACCCGTGTGTACGCTCCATCCGACAATCCGACCCGTGTGTACGCTCCATCCGACAATCCGACCCGTGTGTACGCTCCATCCGACAATCCGACCCGTGTGTACGCTCCATCCGACAATCCGACCCGTGTGTACGCTCCATCCGACAATCCGCCCCGTGTGTACGCTCCATCCGACAATCCGACCCGTGTGTACGCTCCATCCGACAATCCGACCCGTGTGTACGCTCCATCCGACAATCCGACCGTGTGTACGCTCCATCCGACAATCCGACCCGTGTGTACGCTCCATCCGACAATCCGACCGTGTGTACGCTCCATCCGACAATCCGACCCGTGTGTACGCTCCATCCGACCCGTGTGTACGCTCCATCCGACAATCCGACCCGTGTGTACGCTCCATCCGACAATCCGACCGTGTGTACGCTCCATCCGACAATCCGACCCGTGTGTACGCTCCATCCGACAATCCGACCCGTGTGTACGCTCCATCCGACAATCCGACCCGTGTGTACGCTCCATCCGACAATCCGCCCGTGTGTACGCTCCATCCGACAATCCGACCCGTGTGTACGCTCCATCCGACAATCCGACCCGTGTGTACGCTCCATCCGACAATCCGACCCGTGTGTACGCTCCATCCGACAATCCGACCCGTGTGTACGCTCCATCCGACAATCCGACCCGTGTGTACGAGGCTTTAGGAACCTGGATTTGTTTTATCATGAGCTAATAGATGCTCCCTTACTTCTATATATGTAGCACACAGATCCTTTACTCCTGCTTACCTCCACCAGCAGGTGGGACACACCATGCCCCATGCCCAGTGTCCACCATGCCCCATGCCCAGTGTCCTCCATGCCCCATGCCCAGTGTCCTCCTTGCCCCATGCCCAGTGTCCTCCTTGCCCCATGCCCAGTGTCCTCCTTGCCCCATGCCCAGTGTCCTTCATGCCCGGTGTCCTCCATGCCCCATGCCCAGTGTCCTCCATGCCCAGTGTCCTCCATGCCCCATGCCCAGTGTCCCCCATGCCCAGTGTCCTCCATGCCCCATGCCCAGTGTCCTCCATGCCCCATGCCCAGTGTCCTCCTTGCCCCATGCCCAGTGTCCTCCTTGCCCCATGCCCAGTGTCCTCCATGCCCGGTGTCCTCCATGCCCCATGCCCAGTGTCCTCCATGCCCCATGCCCAGTGTCCTCCATGCCCCATGCCCAGTGTCCTCCATGCCCCATGCCCAGTGTCCTCCCATGCCCCATGCCCAGTGTCCTCCTTGCCCCATGCCCAGTGTCCTCCATGCCCGGTGTCCTCCATGCCCCATGCCCAGTGTCCTCCATGCCCCATGCCCAGTGTCCTCCATGCCCCATGCCCAGTGTCCTCCATGCCCCATGCCCAGTGTCCTCCCATGCCCCATGCCCAGTGTCCTCCATGCCCCATGCCCAGTGTCCTCCATGCCCCATGCCCAGTGTCCTCCTTGCCCCATGCCCAGTGTCCTCCTTGCCCCATGCCCAGTGTCCTCCATGCCCCATGCCCAGTGTCCTCCATGCCCCATGCCCAGTGTCCTCAATGCCCCATGCCCAGTGTCCTCCATGCCCCATGCCCAGTGTCCTCCATGCCCCATGCCCAGTGTCCTCCATGCCCCATGCCCAGTGTCCTCCATGCCCCATGCCCAGTGTCCTCCTTGCCCCATGCCCAGTGTCCTCCATGCCCGGTGTCCTCCATGCCCCATGCCCAGTGTCCTCCATGCCCCATGCCCAGTGTCCTCCTTGCCCCATGCCCAGTGTCCTCCATGCCCCATGCCCAGTGTCCTCCATGCCCCATGCCCAGTGTCCTCCATGCCCCATGCCCAGTGTCCTCCTTGCCCCATGCCCAGTGTCCTCCATGCACGGTGTCCTCCATGCCCCATGCCCAGTGTCCTCCATGCCCCATGCCCAGTGTCCTCCATGCCCCATGCCCAGTGTCCTCCTTGCCCCATGCCCAGTGTCCACCATGCCCCATGCCCAGTGTCCTCCATGCCCCATGCCCAGTGTCCTCCATGCCCCATGCCCAGTGTCCTCCATGCCCCATGCCCAGTGTCCTCCTTGCCCCATGCCCAGTGTCCTCCATGCCCCATGCCCAGTGTCCTCCATGCCCCATGCCCAGTGTCCTCCATGCCCCATGCCCAGTGTCCTCCTTGCCCCATGCCCAGTGTCCTCCATGCCCCATGCCCAGTGTCCTCCTTGCCCCATGCCCAGTGTCCTCCATGCCCCATGCCCGGTGTCCTCCATGCCCAGTGTCCTCCATGCCCGGTGTCCTCCATGCCCCATGCCCAGTGTCCACCATGCCCCATGCCCAGTGTCCTCCTTGTTGCAGAGGGGGAGGGGTGTTATCAGATTTGGGTCCTGCAGCGAGTTGCCTCCTGCCGTTGGTTCTTCACCCCTATATTGTAGGAAGAAGTCTCTTCTCTCTTTACTTCAAGAAGGCCATTGTCCAGACAGTATTAAAACCCAATAAAAAGGCTGTATTTTGCTTTGCTTGAGAACTGAGTAGGAAAGTTGGAGATGGAGAAGAATGAACAGGGAGGCAGGTTCAGGCACGCGGCACTTAATTACTACTCGTCGCCACTCAGGCCTGAGTGGGATTTGCTCACCCGGATAGTCCCCTCTCACGGTTCTAGCAGCCGGAGTGGAGCACAGAACATTCACTTTAAGTTTTTCCTAGGGATACGATTAGGATATGAACCTCCAAGTCCCGAACTTCCCAGCACTTGTAACTCTTGAGACCATAGAGGCCAATGGGACACGTTACAAGGCTTTTGGCGGATCACGGAATCCTTTCCTCTGACAGATAACCAGGCCTCTCCCGAGACAGTGACTTCCTTCACCGATCCCCTTGGATAGGTCCTCCCCTGGTTTCCTCTCCTTCAGAGCGGGTCACCCTCCCCTGGGCACCCTGGGATTCCACTTCTGGTGTAGGCCTCAGCTAAAGGTGCTGGGCCTACCTGGAACGATGCGACCTTAGGCTAAAGGTGCCCGAGACCAAACACACAGGCACGCACCCCTGGCCATAAGGGGCCACCGAAGGTGGGTTACGTGCTGAAGACCAAGGGTCCCCTGGACCACCTCACGCCTAATCGCGTCTTCCCCATATGTATCCTCTCCCAGCATGCACAGCGGGCAGACCACGCCCACTGTACAGCTGCCGAGAGAGGACACCCAATAGTGTTGCAACGCTACCTGTGGTTCCACCTGAGCCTGAGGCAACAGCGCCACCCACAGGCCACAGGGAACTGTACTGCCAGGCAGCATCACACCTGGGCAGAAGCAAATCTTGTAGAATTCAAACAGCATGAGCCTCACTATTGGCTCGGGCTACCCCCTAGATTTAGGCATAGTGACCCCAATTATGGGGGGTCCGCTACATATAGCATCATCATTACCAACCAATTCCTTTACTTAAACTTTGGTTCCACCCGCAATTTTTTATTTTTTTTTAAAGTCAGCAGTTCCAAATACTGTATCTGCTGACTTTTATTAAGGACACTTACCTGTCCCAGGCGCCTGTGATGTCGCCCCCCCCCCCCTCCGATGCCGATCCCTCGATCATGGCAGGTCACGGCACCGCCATCCTCACTAGCCTTGCGGCTTCATTGCCCGTTTCCTACTGCGCATGCGCGAGTTGCGCGGCGCTTTGTGAATGGGCCGGCTGCTCTCTGGGATACACACAGTTCCCAGAAGGCAGCGCTCCCCATTCACCAGAAGACACCGCGAGGAGGACGAGGAAGAAGACCAGCCGCTGAGGTTGAAGAGGCAGATTAGGAACTTCCGCATAGCAACCGCTATTTCTGGTAAGTAAAAAAAAAAATGTTTCCAATTTTTTTTTCTATTTTTTTTTTCTATTTTTGGTAAAAAAAAAATTCAGGGTGGAACTCCACTTTAAATTGATTATATCAACGTATCAAGGACACATTTACCTAATATGGAGACACGCTTCAATGAACTGGCTTCCTTTTATTGTTTTAACAAGAACTAATTATGCTATATTATATTACTGTAGCGGGGTCCCCAAATGTAACCCCGCTATACCTAAATTTAGGGGTGACCAGAGCAATAGTTGGCTCGGGTCTCTTGATTATTTGGACTCTGCCTTACTGCTGTGTCACCTGGCGTGCAGTTCCCCTTTAGGAGTATAGGAGGTGTTGTCACCTGTACCCGGGGTTGAACCACAGGTGATGGAGTAGGTATTGGATGTCCTCTCTCGGCTGCCGTTGGTGGGCGGTTCTGGCCTGCTGTGCATGCCGAGAGAGGATATATAAGGGGCAGACACCATTACACAGGGAGCAATTCCCGGGGCCCATGCCCGAACGACAATTCTGGGGCCCACTGCCCAGAGGAAACTAGCCCGTCTTGATCGAGGAGTCTCGGGCACCTTCAGCCCGAGGCTACAGAGTTCCAGGTGGGCCCAGTACCTTCGACTGGGTCTACAACCGAAGAGGAGTCCCAGGGAACCCGCGTGAGGGTAACCGTTCTGACACAGAGGAAACCAGGGGAGGATCGATCCCATAACAAGAGGGCGAGTGATAAAGTATTGCTGACTCGGGAAAGGCCTGGTGACCTGTCGGAGGGAAGGATTCCTCACTTTGCAGACTGTCTTTGTGGAGTGTTGAAAGTTCAGGTGGGATCTCCTTGCCTTGGTCCTTGGAGGGGACTGAGTCATTGTTCCAGCATCACGCCGGCTGCTAGTTCTATTGAGTGACTATCCGGGTGAGCTGTACCCACTCGGGGCCCAGTGGCGACAAAGCCAAGAGTGTGCCTGAATCCACTTCTATCTGCTAACCTTTTTTCTCACTTCAACTCTCTGGTTCCTGAAAGCAGATAAAATAAACTCACGTTGGAGTTGATCTGTTGTGTGGACATTGACCTCATTTGGGAAAGATAAAGACTCGCCTCTATAAACATAGAGGGGAGAACCAGAAGAAGGAAGCAACTCGCTGCGGGACCCAAGTATGTAACACCGCCTGACCTTTATAATGTAGAGGACACGGGCATGTGGCATGGTGTGTCTTATCCCCCCTGCTTGAGAAGGTAAGAGGGGGAAAAGGATCCGTGTGCTACACGTGGGGGCTCGAGTCCGGGAATCTGCAGTGGTTTCTGGGAGCTGGACTTTACTAAAGTGTGTGTTCCACGTAGTGCGGTTGGCGCCAAAGGGACAGTGCTAACTGAACCATTGACAAGGCGACATGTTTTCTGCTCCATGGATGTCTACTTCACCGGGATCTTGTGTTCCTTTGCTCGGTTCAACCATGAACGTTGCCTCTGTTGTGGCCTCCCTGACGGATACAGGGATCCGGCTGAAGCCCCGAGGTCGCTTTGCCCTCTACACATGCAGAGATGCAGAGGCCTTGGGCATGATTTATGCGAGATGCCAGGGACTGGTCGCACAGCTTCGCCCTTTCGGGAGATGTACCCGCTGTGGGGAGTTCCTCTTTAAAGTAGAACAGCCAACGGAGGTGCCGAAAGTCTACCACCTGGACTGTATCTCAGGTACTGTTGCTCCTGAGGAGGAAATGTGTGCTCCCTCAGCCATGCCCACGCGCACTACCGCGGAGATAGCGGAACTGAAGATTGAAGCTCCAGCCATTAAGGAGCTTGAGGCCACGAACACAGCGGATGCTGCCTCGGTTGCAACGGAGTCCTCCCTTCCGCCTGCTAAGAGGAAGGTGGGATATGTGAAGGCTTCCCGTGCCCGTGGTCAAAGCCTAACCCAGCTCCTACCCGAACCGGATCGTCTAGCCGGAGGGATCTCCAAGCGATCCACGGAGGGGGATGGTAAGGAGGCTGGGAGAACTGTGTCAAGTTTGCCGGGGAAAGGGAAGAGGCTCAGCGTCCGTTCCATTATGGATGCTTGGGTACCTGACTCGCGGGAACTTTTGAAAGTAAAAGAGTCGGTGTTGACCAGGAACTATTTGCCAGCAGAAGAATATGACACCTCATATATAGACTCTTCCTCTGAAGTTGGCGATGATGTAGAAACAGATGAACTGTTTGCAAAGAAGGGATGGGACAGAATTTCGCAAACCTCTCCCCGTAGTGTAAAGGGATCGCCCATGGACTCTGGGGAAACTGCACCCCGGGTGGAAACCCCTGTTCTTGCTGGAGAAGTTGTTCCTGTGTCCACCTTGCATGCTCCGGTGTCTTCTGTGCCTGCTGTTCCGGAGGTCCGTTCCTCATTAAGGCCGCCTATGCCACAGTTGGAGCCCGTACGCCCCCGCAGATCTCCGGATGCTATTGTCTTGCCAGGAACTGGAGACTGGGCGACCATGCCGCCTTTGGCCCGATTGCACCGGCTGTTGAATCAAAAGGTTGCTACGGACTATGGATGGGAGAATCCGTACGTTCCAAGGAACTTGCTCTTTGAAATTGAGGCCTTTCGGGAACGATGGTACAGTGATTTTGTCTGGGATCATTTGCAGGTAAAGAAAGGCCATAGGTATTTTACATGTTTGGCCGTAATGACTGAGAGATACAAAGGTTGCCGAAAAGACTGGACTCTGGGTCGGCACATACATGCGGATCGGGTCGTGGTCTGCAGTAAAAACAGAGACGATGTGATTTATTCCATAGAGACCTTGGATAAGGACTGGAAGCCTCTTGATCTCCCTGATCCCAGTCTTTATCTCTGAAGTGGGACTTGTGTTTCTTTTATTATACCACTTCAGGGACAATGCCTGGAACTGCTGTTTGCCTCTATGCCCAGGGAATTTACTCTCTGGAGGTTTGAAGGATAAGGTTTTTTTTTTCCTTCCCTCTTTTAAAAAACAAAAACAAATTTGAATGAGAGCTGAACTTTGGGGTAGAGTTAGTCAGGGCAAAGCTGGAAGCCGCCGTGATCAACCAAAGAGAACTTTGTGTTGTGGTGCGTCTGTACGCACTTAGGCTAGGTAATAATACGTGCTGCCACTAGGTGGTGGTGGTTTGCCGGATTTATTTTTCTTTATGCATTTATTTTAGGGAAATGTTATTCCATACTGTAACGCCGAGCGCTCCTGGTGTCCCATCCATCCCGGAGCGCCCGCGGCGTCTGTCCCCCTGCAGCGCTCCGGTCGGCTCCTCTGACCGTGAGCGCTGCTCTGATGCTGGCGGGGATGCGATCCATGCAGCGGCACCTGTCCGCCCGCGGATCGCATCCCATCCTGCTCACCGGCCTCCTCCCCCTGCTCCGTCCCGGCGCGCGCGGTCCCGCTGCTCTCTAGGGCGCGCGTGCGCCGGTCTTCTTAAATTTAAAGGGCCAGTGCACCATTGATTGGTGCCTGGTCCAATTACTGTGTCACACTCCAAAACACTTAAAAACCCACTCCCCCTTCCTGTCCTTGCTGGATCTTGTTGCCTTAGTGCCCTGAGAAAGCGTTTTGTACTTGCCTTTTCCAGTGTATCTGACCTTCTGCCGTTGCCCCTGACTACGTACCATTGCCGCCTGCCCTGACCTTCCGCTATGTCTGACCTTGCCTCTGCCTAGTCCCAGTGTACCGTGCCTATCTCAGCTGCCAGAGAAGTCGAGCCGCTACCAGGGGACACGACCTGGTTGCTACCGCCGCAGCAAGTCCATCCCGCCTTGCGGCGGGCTCTGGTGAAAACCGGTAGCTGCTTAGAACCGGTCCTCCAGTGCGACCCGTGCCTTCGCCTCTCTGGCACAGAGGATCCACCTCCTGTGTCCTCACTAGCCGCCAGTCCGGGCCCTGACAGTAGATCCGGCCATGGATCCCGCTAAGGTACCGCTGCCAAATCTCGCTGACCTCACTACCGTGGTTGCCCAGCAGTCGCAACAGATCGCCCAACAAGGACAGCAGCTGTCGCAGTTGACCGCCATGGTCCAGCAGCTTCTGCCGCCGCAGCCTCCAGCATCTTCCCCTCTCCGAGCTGCCGCTACTACCTCGAGAATTCGCCTGTCTCTTCCGGAGAAATTTGACGGGGATTCTAGGATGTGCCGGGGATTCTTGTCCCAATGTTCCCTGCATCTTGAGATGATGTCTGACCAGTTTTCCACAGAACGGTCTAAAGTGGCATTCGTGGTCTCTCTGTTGTCTGGAAAGGCCTTGGCCTGGGCCACGCCACTCTGGGACCGCAACGACCCTGCTACAGCCACCGTTCAGTCCTTCTTTGCTGAGGTTCGCAGCGCTTTTGAGGAACCAGCCCGAGCCTCATCCGCTGAAACCGCCCTGCTTAACCTTGTCCAAGGAAACTCTTCTGTGGGCGAATATGCCATACAGTTCCGCACACTGGCCTCAGAGTTAGCTTGGAATAATGAGGCTCTCTGCGCGACCTTCAAGAAGGGTTTATCCGGCCACATCAAGGATTGTCTGGCCGCACGAGAGATACCCTCTTCCTTGACGGAACTCATCCATTTAGCTACCCGCATCGATATGCGTTACGTCGAAAGACGCCAAGAGCTTCGCCAGGAGAAAGATCTTGTTCGCACCAGGCGTTATCCGCGCCTGGCTCCTCTCTTTCTGAATCCAATGCATCCTGTTACCGTGCCTCCCGCCGAGGAGGCCATGCAAGTGGACGGTCTCGCCTGACCCTACAAGAGAGGTCTCGCCGTAGGAACGAGAACTCATGCCTTTATTGTGCGAGCTCTGATCACTTCCTAAAAGACTGCCCTATTCGTCCTCCGCGTCAGGGAAACGCCCGCACCTAGTGAACGTGGGAGAGGCGTTACTGGGTGTGAATTCTTCCTCTCCACGTCTGACTATTCCTGTGCGGATTTCTCCTTCTGCTGGCTCCCTCTTCCCTGCGGTGGCCTTCCTGGACTCTGGTTCTGCAGGAAACTTTATTGAAGCCTCTTTCATCAACAGGTTCAACATTCCTGTTACCCGTCTCATCAAACCCTTCTTCATTTCCTCTGTAAATGGAGAGAATTTGGATTGTACTGTGCGTTACCGCACCGAACCCATGCTCATGTCCGTTGGTGTTCTTCACCAAGAAAAAATTGAATTCTTTGTTTTGCCGAACTGTACTTCTGACATCCTTCTTGGCCTACCCTGGCTCCAGCGTCACACTCCTACCCTCGACTGGACCACTGGGGACATCAAATCCTGGGGTGACTCCTGTCACAAGCATTGCCTTAAGTCTGTACCGACCTGTCAAGTCCCCATCACTACTCCTTTGCCTGGCCTTCCAAAGGCCTATCAGGACTTTTCTGATGTCTTTTGCAAAAAAACAGGCGGAGGTCTTACCACCACATAGACCCTACGACTGCCCCATTGACTTGCTCCCAGGTACTACACCACCCCGTGGCAGAATTTACCCTCTCTCCTCTCCTGAAACCAAGGCCATGACTGAATACATTCAGGAGAACCTCAAGAGAGGTTTTATTAGGAAATCATCTTCTCCAGCCGGAGTGGGCTTCTTCTTCGTGGCCAAGAAGGACGGATCTCTACGCCCTTGCATAGACTATCGTGGTCTCAATAAAATCACTATTAAAAACCGCTACCCTCTGCCTCTCATCTCGGAGCTCTTTGACCGTCTGCGCGGAGCAAAAGTTTTTTCTAAATTGGACCTCAGGGGCGCTTATAACCTCATCAGAATCCGTAAAGGAGATGAATGGAAAACCGCATTTAACACCAGAGACGGTCACTTTGAATATCTCGTCATGCCGTTCGGACTTTGCAACGCCCCTGCAGTCTTTCAAGATTTTGTCAACGAAATCTTCCGGGACCTACTGTATTGTATACCTGTGTGGTTGTCTATCTTGACGACATCCTAATCTTCTCTGCCAACCTTAACCACTTAACGACCGCTCACTGTATATATACGTCGGCACAATGGCACCGACAGGCACAATCACGTAGAGCATACGTGATTGCCTTTGTACAGTTGGGGGGTCCGATCGGACCCCCCTTCTGTACAGTGAGCGGTCGGAATTCGTCTGGGAGCGTTCCGAGATGGGGGGGCGGCCATTCGATTCCGACCACCCCCCCCCCCCCCCGCGATCGCTCCCGGCGAATAGAAATGCCCCCTCTGTCTGTGTAATGTTTACACAGGCAGAGGAAGCAGGAGGAAGTGATGTCATCTCCTGTGCGGCGCTCACATATACCGAGCGTCGTACAAGAGAAGACACACAGGTCAGTGCACTAACACTACACTAACACCAGCACACATAGGCACATAAATCGCCCCCCCAGGCCCCCCCAGATCAGCCCCCAGTCACAGTGTCACTGATTGCAGTGACCATTTATTTACTGATCACTGCAATCAGTGACATTTGTGACTGTAAAAGTGTCACTACATTTAGTTTTAGGTCCAGTGTAGCCCCCTAACCCCCCCTAATAAAGGTTTAACCCCTTGATCACCCCCCAGATAACCCTTTCACCCCCTAGCACCGCCGTCGCTTGGCGATCATTTTTCTGATCGCTGTCTTGGCGTCGGTGATGCAGATCGGTACCCAGTAATTTTTTTTAGGTTCGCCGCAGGTTTTTATAGCATCAGGTACCCCCATATATTATCTAATAAAGGTTTAACCCTCTTGATCGCCCCCCAGGTAACCCTTTCACCCCCTATCACCACTGTCGCTAAGCGATAATTTTTCTGATCGCTGTCTTATTGTCGGTGATGCAGATCGGTAGCCAGTAATTTTTTTTAGGTTCGCCGCAGGTTTTTATAGCGTCAGGTACCCCCATATATTATCTAATAAAGGTTTTAACCCCCTAATTGCCCCTAGTTAACCCTTTTACCAGTGATCACCATATAAGTGTTACGGGTGACGCTGGTTAGTTAGTTTGCTTTTTATAGTGTCAGGGCACCCGCCGTATATAACCCAATAAAGGTTTAACCGCCTGATCGCCCGGCGGGTGAGATCAATTAGGTTTTAGCGTCAGAGAGGGTCTGCGTCACACCCCAGGCAGCGTCAGGTTAGTGCCAGTAACGCTAACACCCACGCGTGAAGCATACACCCCCCTTAGTGGTATAGTATCTGAACAGATCAATATCTGATCTGATCAGATCTATACTAGCGTCCCCAGCAGTTTAGGGTTCCCAAAAACGCAGTGTTAGCGGGATCAGCCCAGATACCTGCTGGCACCTGCGTTTTGCCCCTCCGTCCAGCCCAGGCCACCCAAGTGCAGTATCGATCGATCGCTGTCACTTACAAAACACAACACACATAACTGCAGCGTTCGCAGACAGGCCTGATCCCTGCGACTCCAGTGCTGTAGGAGGTGATTTCACCACCACAGTTAAATAAAAAAAGCAAATATGCCGAAGCATTGGGGCAGCAGGGGCGGAGGAGCGATTTTGCTCCTAATGCCGCGTACATACGGTCGAAATTCCGACGGAGGCTTGCCCGTGGAAAAGTCCGACCGTGTGTACGCGGCATAACTTTTTTGCGGGAGGATGCCCCCATGCTTCGGCATATATAAATGGTGCATGTATGCCCATCATTAGAAGTGGGTGGATGAAGGGCGGTATTCTAATGGTGGGCATACCCACCGATCAATCTCTTTTTTCGTTCAGCCACCAGGCTGCATGAAATAAAAAGATTACAATACATGTCCAACAAGGACCAGCAACGTACTGGTATGTTGCTGGACTTTGAATGGTTATACCAGAATGATGCCTGCGGGTTTAGGTATCATCTTGGTATCATTCTTTTCAGCCAGCGGCCGGCTTTCATGTAAAAGCAATCCTAGTGGCTAATTAGCCTCTGGACTGCTTTTACAAGCAGTGGGAGGGAATGTCCCCCCCCCCCTGGATATAAAAAGTGCCATTGGAAAATTGGGAAAGCATTTTATCACACCGATCTTGGTGGGGTCAGATGCTTTGAGGGCAGAGGAAAGATCTAGGGTCTAGACCCCAGTTTTTTCAAAAAAAGAGTACCTGTCACTACCTATTGCTATCATAGGGGATATTTACATTCCCTGAGATAACAATAAAAATGATTAAAAAAAAAATACTTGGAAGGAACAATTTAAAAATAAAAAAAAAAGCAAAAATAATAATAAAAAAAAAAAAAGCACCCCTGTCCTGTCCTGTCCTTGCCCAATGGCGAACGCAAGCGTCGGTCTGGCGTCATATGTAAACAGCAATTGCACCATGCATGTGAGGTATGTGAGGTATCACCGCGAAGGTCAGATCGAGGGCAGTCATTTTAGCAGTAGACCTCCTCTGTAAATCTACTGGGGTAACCTGTAAAGGCTTTTAAAAATGTATGTAGTTTGTCGCCAATGCGCGTTTGTGCGAAATTTTAAAGCATGTCGTGTTTGGTATCTATGTACTCGGCCTAAGATCATCTTTTTTATTTTATCAAACATTTGGGCAATATAGTGTGTTTTAGTGCATTAAAATTAAAAAAAGTGTATTTTTTAACCCAAAAAATGCGTTTGAAAAATCGCTGCGCAAATACTGTGTAGAAAAAAAAATGCAACACCCACCATTTTATTCTGTAGGGCCTTTGCTTTAAAAATATATATAATGTTTGGGGGTTCAACATAATTTTCCTGCAAAAAAAAATATGTTTTCATGTAAACAAAAAGTGTCAGAAAGGGCTTTGTCTTCAAGTGGTTAGAAGAGTGGATGTAAGCTTCCTAATGTTGTGTATAAAATGCCAGAACAGTTCAAACCCCCCCCAAATGACCCCATTTTGGAAAGTAGACACCCCAAGCTATATACTGAGAGGCATGTCAAGTCCATGGAATATTTTATATGTTGACACAAGTTGCGGAAAAAAGACAATTTTTTATTTTTTTTTATTTTTTTTTGCACAAAGTTGTCACTAAATGATATATTGCTCAAACATGCCATGGTTATATGTGGAATTACACCCCAAAATACATTCTGTTGCTTCTCCTGAGTACGGGGATACCACATGTGTGAGACTTTTTGGGAGCCTAGCCGCGTACGGGACCCCAAAAACCAATCACCACCTTCAGGCTTTCTAAGGGTGTAAATTTTTGATTTCACTTCTCACTGCCTATCACAGTTTCGGAGGCCATGGAATGCCCAGATGGCACAAAACACCCCCCAAATGACCCCATTTTGGAAAGTAGACACCCCAAGCTATTTGCTGAGAGGTATTGTGAGTATTTTGCAGATCTCCCTTTTTGTCACAAAGTTTTGAAAATTGAAAAAAAAAAAAGAAAAAAAAAAAATTCTTTCTTCATTTTCAAAAACAAATGAGAGCTGTAAAATACTCACCATGCCTCTCAGCAAACAGCTTGGGGTGTCTACTTTCCAAAATGGGGTCATTTGGGGGGGTTTTGTGCCATCTTGGCATTTTATGGCCTTCGAAACTGTGATAGGTAGTGAGGAGTGAAATCAAAAATTTACACCCTTAGAAATCCTGGAGGCGGTGCTTGGTTTCCGGGGTCCCGTACGCGGCTAGGCTCCTAAAAAGTCCCACACATGTGGTATCCCCGTACTCAGGAGAAGCAGCAGAATGTATTTTGGGGTGCAATTCCACATATAACCATGGCATGTGTGAGCAATATATCATTTAGTGACAACTTTTTGTAATTTTTTTTTTTTTTTGTCATTATTCAATCACTTGGGACAAAAAAATAAAAATATTCAATGGGCTCAACAGGCCTCTCAGCAATTTCCTTGGGGTGTCTACTTTCTAAAATGGGGTCATTTGGGGGGGTTTTGTGCTATTTTGGCATTTTATGGCCTTCAAAACTGTGATAGGTAGTGAGGAGTGAAATCAAAAATTTGCGCCCTTAGAAATCCTGAAGGCGGTGCTTGGTTTCCGGGGTCCCGTACGCGGCTAGGCTCCTAAAAAGTCCCACACATGTGGTATCCCCGTACTCAGGAGAAGCAGCAGAATGTATTTTGGGGTGCAATTCCACATATAACCATGGCATGTGTGAGCAATATATCATTTAGTGACAACTTTTTGTAATTTTTTTTTTTTTTGTCATTATTTAATCACTTGGGACAAAAAAAAAAAAAAATTCAATGGGCTCAACATGCCTCTCAGCAATTTCCTTGGGGTGTCTACTTTCCAAAATGGGGTCATTTGGGGGGGGGGGTTTGTACTGCCCTGCCATTTTAGCACCTCAAGAAATGAGATAGGCAGTCATAAATTTAAAGCTGTGTAAATTCCAGAAAATGTACCCTAGTTTGTAAACGCTATAACTTTTGCGCAAACCAATAAATATACACTTATTGACGTTTTTTTTTACTAAAGACATGTGGCTGAATACATTTTGGCCTAAATGTATGACTAAAATTGAGTTTATTCGATTTTTCTTATAACAAAAAGTAGAAAATATCATTTTTTTTCAAAATTTTCGGTCTTTTTCCGTTTATATCGCAAAAAATAAAAATCGCAGAGGCAATCAAATACCATTAAAAGAAAGCTCTATTTGTGGGAAGAAAAGGACGCAAATTTTGTTTGGGTACAACATTGCATGTCCGCACAATTTACAGTTAAAGCAGCGCAGTGCAAAATTCTGAATTCACCTCTGGTCCTTTAGCTACCAAATGGTCCGGGGCTTAAGTGGTTAAGGAACATCGGCTCCATGTCCGTCAAGTGCTCCAGCGCCTCCGCGTAAATCATCTTTACGCTAAATTTGAAAAATGCCTTTTTGAGCGCAGCAGTCTTCCTTTCCTAGGTTATCTGGTCTCTGGACAAGGTCTTCAAATGGACCCTGACAAACTCTCCGCAGTCTTGGGTTGGCCACGCCCCTCTGGACTTCGGGCTATCCAATGCTTCCTTGGTTTCGCCAACTACTATCGTCAGTTCATACCCCACTTCTCCACCATCGTTGCTCCTATAGGGGCACTGACCAAAAAAGACGCGAATCCTAGGTCCTGGCCGCCTCAAGCGGAGGAAGCCTTTACTCGCCTTAAGACCGCCTTCTCCTCTGCACCTGTCCTGTCTCGGCCAGATCCTCTAAAGCCATTCTTCCTTGAAGTCGACGCCTCCTCGGTAGGAGCCGGAGCTGTGCTTCTTCAAAAAAACGCTAAAAGGAAAAACGTCACTTGTGGTTTTTTCTCTAAAACTTTCTCCCCTCCGGAAAAAAACTATTCCATAGGTGACCGTAAACTGTTGGCCATCAAGTTGGCATTAGAAGAGTGGAGACATCTCCTGGAAGGATCCCTTCACCCTATCTCCACTGACCATAAAAATTTGTCCTACCTTCAGTCCGCTCAGCGCCTAAATCCTCGCCAGGCCAGGTGGTCATTGTTCTTTGCCCGCTTCAACTTCCAGATCCATTTTCGGCCCGCAGACAAAAATGTCAGGGCTGATGCTTTGTCCCGTTTCTCCGATACCTCTGAAACCGAGACTCCTCCTCAACACATCATACCCCCTGAGTGTCTGATTTCCTCTGCTCCCGCTTCTCTCGTGCCAATTCCTCCAGGAAAGACTTTCGTTCCTCCACGCCTTCGGCTTCAGATACTCAAGTGGGGTCATTCCTCCCATCTAGCCGGTCACGCTGGGATCAAAAAATCCATACAATTGATTGCCAGACACTATTGGTGGCCTACCCAGGAGGAAGATGTGACTGACTTTGTACGGGCCTGCACTATCTGTGCACGTGACAAGACGCCTCGCCAGAAGCCTGCAGGTCTTCTCCTTCCCCTACCTGTGCCTGAACAACCATGGTCCCACATCGCCATGGATTTCATCATGGACCTCCCTTTGTCTCGTAGTAACACTGTCATCTGGGTGGTCGTTGACCGCTTTTCTAAAATGGCTCATTTTGTCCCGCTCCCTGGTCTGCCTACTGCACCTCAGTTGGCGAAGCATTTTTTTCTTCAACTTTTCCGCCTCCATGGGCTGCCCTCATATATCGTCTCGGATAGAGGTGTTCAATTCATCTCAAAATTTTGGAGAGCTCTCTGTACTCAACTAAAAATTAAGTTGAATTTTTCTTCCGCTTATCACCCGCAGTCCAATAGACAGGTGGAGAGAGTTAACCAGGTCCTTGGCGACTACCTACGACATTTTGTCTCCGCCCGTCAAGACGATTGGGTCAACCTATTGCCCTGGGCAGAATTCTCATACAATTTCAAGAACTCTGAATCTTCCTCCAAGTCGCCTTTCTTTGTGGTCTACGGCCGTCACCCATTGCCCCCCCTCCCCATTCCCACGTCTTCTGGAGTACCGGCCGTGGATGAATTTACTCAGGACTTTGCCTCTATCTGGAAAGAGACTCAAAAGTCGCTCTCACTGGCCTCTGCCCGCATGAAGAGACATGCAGATAAAAAAAGAAGAATCCCTCCTGTCTATGCCCCTGGTGACAAAGTGTGGCTCTCCTCCAAATATGTTCGGTTTCGGGTACCTAGCTACAAGCTGGGCCCTCGTTACCTCGGGCCATTTAAAATCAAAAACCAAATCAATTCTGTTTCTTACAAGCTCCACCTTCCTCCTTCTCTTCGTATTCCCAACTCTTTTCATGTGTCTCTTCTTAAACCCCTCATTCTTAACCGATTTTCCCCTAAGGTCACTGCTCCTGCTCCTGTCTCTGGTTCTTCTGATGTCTTCTCGGTAAAAGAGATCCTCGCCTCCAAGGTCATCCGAGGTAAAAAATGTTTTTTAGTGGATTGGGAGAACTGTGGTCCTGAGGAAAGGTCCTGGGAACCTGAGGCCAACATTTTAGATAAAGAGCTCATCCGAAGATTCTTGGGTTCCAAGAAGAGGGGGAGACCTAAGGGGGGGGGGGTACTGTAACGCCGAGCGCTCCGGGTGTCCCATCCATCCCGGAGCGCCCGCGGCGTCTGTCCCCCTGCAGCGCTCCGGTCGGCTCCTCTGACCGTGAGCGCTGCTCTGATGATGGCGGGGATGTGATCCATGCGGCGGCACCTGTCCGCCCGCGGATCGCATCCCATCCTGCTCACCGGCCTCCTCCCCCTGCTCCGTCCCGGTGCGCGCGGTCCCGCTGCTCTCTAGGGCGCGCGCGCGCCGGTCTTCTTAAATTTAAAGGGCCAGTGCACCATTGATTGGTGCCTGGTCCAATTACTGTGTCACACTCCAAAACACTTAAAAACCCACTCCCCCTTCCTGTCCTTGCCGGATCTTGTTGCCTTAGTGCCCTGAGAAAGCGTTTTGTACTTGCCTTTTCCAGTGTATCTGACCTTCTGCCGTTGCCCCTGACTACGTACCATTGCCGCCTGCCCTGACCTTCCGCTACGTCTGACCTACGTCTGACCTTGCCTCTGCCTAGTCCCAGTGTACCGTGCCTATCTCAGCTGCCAGAGAAGTCGAGCCGCTACCGGGGGACACGACCTGGTTGCTACCGCCGCAGCAAGTCCATCCCGCCTTGCGGCGGGCTCTGGTGAAAACCGGTAGCTGCTTAGAACCGGTCCTCCAGTGCGACCCGTGCCTTCGCCTCTCTGGCACAGAGGATCCACCTCCTGTGTCCTCACTAGCCGCCAGTCCGGGCCCTGACACATACACTAGGCTTAGTGTGTGCAGCGTCAGTAGAAGGGAGATATCTTTCCTTGGAGAGATAGTTCACTTCTGAATAATAGTGATAGAATGTTAATAGTGTGTAGAATATTTAGCGTGTATAATGTTTTTCTTTCCCTGTAAGAAGACCATCATGCAACTGCACCGGAGAAAGGGTGGGATACAGTTGTGATAGGATGATGGGGGGGATTGTTACATAATGTGTATGTACATTTGTCCTTCTCCCTCTTTGCTATACTTCAGGTCTTGATTCCGGCACCATCCTTGCACTGTACATGGTTCAGGAATAAATTTGCGCTTGCTCAGGACTGAGTGTGTGGATTTATTCCAGACACTGGGGACAGTGTCTCATTTAGAGGGAGGTGTATGTAGCGGGGTCCCCAAATGTAACCCCGCTATACCTAAATTTAGGGGTGACCAGAGCAATAGTTGGCTCGGGTCTCTTGATTATTTGGACTCTGCCTTACTGCTGTGTCACCTGGCGTGCAGTTCCCCTTTAGGAGTATAGGTGGTGTTGTCACCTGTACCCGGGGTTGAACCACAGGTGATGGAGTAGGTATTGGATGTCCTTTCTCAGCTGCCGTTGGTGGGCGGTTCTGGCCTGCTGTGCATGCCGGGAGAGGATATATAAGGGGCAGACGCCATTACACAGGGAGCAATTCCTGGGGCCCATGCCTGGACGACAATTCCGGGGCCCACTGCCCGGAGGGAGCTACCCCTCAGAGGGGGGTGTGCCCCATCTTGATCGAGGAGTCTCGGGCACCTTCAGCCCGAGGCTACAGAGTTCCAGGTAGGCCCAGTAACTTTGACTGGGTCTACAACCGAAGAGGAGTCCCAGGGAACCCGCGTGAGGGTAACCGCTCTGACACAGAGGAAACCAGGGGAGGATCGATCCCATAACAAGAGGGCGAGTGATAAAGTATTGCTGACTCGGGAAAGGCCTGGTGACCTGTCGGAGGGAAGGATTCCTCGCTTCGCAGACTGTCTCTGTGGAGTGTTGAAAGTTCAGGAGGGATCTCCTTGATTTGGTCCTTGGAGGGGACTGAGCCATTGTTCCAGCATCACGCCGGCTGCTAGTTCTATTGAGTGACTATCCGGGTGAGCTGTACCCACTCGGGACCGAGTGGCGACGAAGCCAAGAGTGTGCCTGAATCCACTTCTATCTGCTAACCTTCTTCTCACTTCAACTCTCTGGTTCCTGAAAGCAGATAAAATAAACTCACGTTGAAGTTGATCTGTTGTGTGGACATTGACCTCATTTGGGAAAGATAAAGACTCGCCTCTATAAACATAGAGGGGAGAACCAGAAGAAGGAAGCAACTCGCTGTGGGACCCAAGTATGGAACACCGCCTGACCTTTATAACCTAGAGGACACGGGCATGTGGCATGGTGTGTCTTATCCCCCTGCTTGAGAAGGTAAGAGGAGGAAAAGGTTCCGTGTGCTACACGTGCGTTCCGCGACACACAGTAATGTGAACCAAGCCTTGCACTGGGGTCCCTCAGGACTAAAGAAAATGATGAAAAGGAGCCGAGTGCTCCACCTACTGGCTGAATATGAGAATACAATGTGATCAGATCCCCCTGTAAGAAATACAGTATATTATTCAAAAGTATTTAAGAAAATACATACAACACATTCATATTCCTCACTTGGATCACTTCCATGTCCATGGATCTCGGCTTCCAATGAGAAGAACAGGTAGGTACACATCCACCCTCACTATTCACTTCTCTAGTCTTCCTTTTGTGTGTTTCCTTTGTTGTGTATTTGCTCCCTATTTTCCCTCTTTCTTAGTTTGTATTTTTTAGTCTTCCACTTTGTTTTTTTTTTCACTTCTCACCTCCACCTTTTCCTCCCCTTCTCTCCCTATTCATTTTTCATTTCTCTTCTCATTTCTTTTTTGTTTTTACTTTCCCTCACCTTCCCTCCTTACACATCCCACACATAAGATCCAATCATAACCATTCTATACACCTAATTCACATTTCTTTCACCTAGGTCCCCTTCTTTGGGGTTTTCACCTCCACCCTTGATAGGACATTCACTAACACCCACCTGCTTTGGACTTATCTGTACCTGATGCTGCTGCCCCATCCAGCCACCCAAGCGCCCGGAGATGAGGCTCCACTCTGTACTGGCGAAGCCCGTTTACGTGCTGCAGTTGCGCAGCTGCAGATGTGAGTTGGACACACAACCTTCCTATAATATTTGTCCCCATTTTTAATTTAAATTATCTTGCTCCCCTTCTTCTTTCTACTCCTATTAAAATTATTTGCAACCATCTAAACAAATATATATTACTCTTTTGTCCGTGGACCGACACAGCCTCTCTATTGACAAAGTGGGTATTATCCGTTAATTAGGAGTGACTAGGCAGAAAACTTGTAAAAAGTGTTGCATCACACCTTCTACAGTACCGCCCAGGGGGCGGACCCTCCGGGTATATCACCTCAGTCTGCATCTCGCAGATCAGTTTTTTTCTGTCTAGCAAGGAGTAGGACATGACTCCCTTCGGGCCCATTGGTCCGGGGGAAAAAGATATCTTCTTTTTTTTTGCTACATTTTTTGTTTCCTGCGATCTTCGATCAACTGCCGACTGGGTGACAGGCTGGATCCTCGATCCTTGTAGTCTCCCCAGTTTCGGCCATCGAGCGTGTGCCGACCCTAGCTACGCGCTGGGTTTTCCACGACATGCCCATCGCTCCACGGGTGGCCGGTGAGCCTACGCTTCAGGGCCTGCATCGGACCGCTCAGCTTCGGCTGACCTTACGGCTGAGTCGCAGCAGCCTGTCCGGTGAGCTTAGGCTCCAAGGCTTGCATCGGACCGCTCAGCTTCGGCTGACCTTACGGCCGAGTCGCAGCAGCCTGTCCGGTGAGCGTCGCGCTCCAGGGCATACATATGATCGTCCCTTTGGGTCCAATCACAGCATGCCTGGCCAACAGTCACCTTCCATGCGGGGACGATGATCTGTTTGGAATGTCTTCCAGCATGATACATGCAGGATAGGTAAGTAAACTCCCCTGCCTCGGCTGGGTGATTTGGCTGGACATTCCTGGAGAGACCAAGTAAGTGGTTGTGGCCCCTTTCTTCCCTCTCTCCCTGCCTTTCCCTCCTCCCTGGGCTTCTAGATAAAGGTTGCTGGGTGCTGGGGGTCACCTAAGGGGTTCCACTGGAGTGGGGCTGGCTGTAACTAACATTTAAAAGAAATGTCATTTCTGCTTACCTGTGTGTGCTTCCTCCTCCATGCTGTCGGCGGCCATTTTGTGGTGGTCCATGCCGGGTTCGGCCTCTAGTGACTGCCCGGCGGCCATTTTCCTGTGGTTTCGGCACCATTTTTTGTAGTTTTACACCCACTGGCCTCTATCGACTGATCGGCGGCCATGTTTGTTATGATCCACGCTGTAGGTAGAGATTGCCGTTCGGCGGCCATCTTTTTGTGGTCTACGGCTGCTTTGGCCTCTATTCTTAGAGCCCACACTATCTTCCATACAGACGTTTTGGCGGCCATTTTGCGAGAGTCTCCGGCCTCTAGGGTGCATTACACTGGCGTGATAGATTCACACAGGAAGCGCTGATAAAAGAAGCAGACTGACACAGCAGCAGTGGGACATCATCACAGGCGCAGCACATGGCAGCATAGCAGTACCGGTCCAGGGTGGTGAGTCCTCTGGGTGATCCAGCATCTCTGCAGCACAGGAAGGTGGCCTATTGATATCTTGCCTGGAGCCCTGTGGGTGTCAGCGTGTGGTCAGCATGGCATCTGAGCCAGATGTCTTCTCCCCTGAAACACCAGATTTAACAGCTGGTGCCCCTGAGGTGTCTATGAACGCTATGACGGCAATCCTAGAGGCGTTTGCTGCCAGGGTGGAAGCAACACACGGTAATACAGGGGGTAGTAAACGCCCCGTCCCCTGCAAGCTTCTGGGGATAATTCTGATGCAGAACCAGGTCCAGCTACGGCTCATGGCCCAGATTCGGACGCATCAGAGACTGCAGACCATGACCGATCGGACAGTGAGGAGGACTCCAAGTCCAGGTCAGTACGCGAGACGGCTTTGATATCTGACGTTATTACTGCAGTGCGGGATACGCTAAAGTTGGAAAATACTACAGAAGCAGCAGAGACTCCGGTCCACTTTGGGTTTCATAAACCTGCCCGCACTGCTAAGGTGTTCCCTTGTGTGTCTTTTTTTGATAAACTCTTACACAAGGAATGGGAGAACCCACTGAGGGTCTTTACAGCCCCAAAGAGGTTTGCGGTACGATACCCCTTTTGAGGAGAGTTTTCTGAAGAAATGGACCTCTCCCCCTATAGTGGACCCTCCGGTGTCCAGACTTAATAGAGCCACCACAATTCCAGTAGAAGGGGCTCCTGTTTTCAAGGACCCTGTGGATAAGAAGGCTGAAGCACTCGCTCGCTACCTATACTCAGTGGTAGGCTCGGCAGTACGCCCGGCATTGGCGGGGGCCCTAGTGTCTCAGACACTTACTGAATGGGCAAGGTTTCTACTCCAGGGGTTAAGGAGCGAGATGCTCCTCCTGATGAGATAACTTTGGCCGACCAGTTGGTCCAGGGCCTTAAGTTTGTCTGCGAGTCAGACATGGATACTATTCCCCTGCTGTCAAAAGCTTTGGTTTATGTAGTAGCAATATGCCGCCTGATCTGGCTAAAGGGGCTGGTCTGCGGACCAGACCTCCAAGAAAGCCCTGTTAGATCTGCCTTTCAAGGGCGACAGACTTTTTTGGGCTTCTCTGGATGACATCATCAAGGATGCCACAGGAGGTAAAAGCACTTTGCTTCCTCAAACTAGCAAGGGTAGGGGCCACGCCAAGGGCAAGGGCCCTCCTTTACTGCACGCAAGCGTTTTTTTCGTCCCCCCCCTAGGGCGACAGAGAAAAGACCCCAGGCCGACAAGGCGCCTGCCCAAGGACAAAAGCGCCCTTGGTCCCGCAGACCCAACAAGCCTGTGGACAAATCTGCGTCCGCATGAAGGTCCGCCCCCACCCAGCTCTCGGGTGGGAGGACGTCTTCGCAAATTCGCGACTCAGTGGGTTTGCAAAGTAATCTCCTCGGGCTACAAGATAGAATTTCTATCTTGTCCACCGGACAGATTCGTCACCTCCAAGCTCCAGCTACTACTGACCCGTCGGGAGGCCCTGTATGGGGCGGTCCAGGGTCTACTGGAACGCGGGGTAGTTATTCCAGTTCGAGAACAGGAACGGGGTCAGGCTTTTTTACTCAAATCTGTTCATTGTGCCGAAGAAGGAGGGGGTTCGTCCAAACTTGGATCTCAGAGCCCTCAATTGCTTTGTGAAGGTGCAAAGATTTCGGATGGAGTCGGTTCGATCTGTAGTCACGGCTATCCATCCAGGGGACTTTCTGGCCTCCTTGGACATCAAGGACGCATAACTGCATGTCCCCATATACTCCAGACACCAGTGGTTTCTGCGATTTGCTATCGGGAAGAACCACTACCAGTTTGTGGCCCTCCGGTTTGGCCTTGCCTCAGCTCCCAGGACGTTCACCAAGGTGCTCGATCCGATTCTGGCACTTTTAAGACAGCGGGGTATCGCTATCATGGGCTACTTGGACGACCTTCTGCTGAAGGCCCCTTCCAGCTCAGAATTAGAGGTAAGCGTGTCTATTACCTGTCAGACTCTCTGTGGTTGGATACTAAACACGCAAAGGTCAGTATTGGTGCCCACTCAACGCCTAATGTACCTGGGGTCGATTCTGGATTCCTCAGAGGCAAAGGTATTCCTCCCTGTGGAGAAGTTGCAGACCCTCCGGGCTGCAGCACGGCAGCTGACTTCCAGGAATTGGTCGTCACTCCGTTTTTTGCAGGCGAGTGTTAGGCCTCATGGTAACCTCCTTCGAGGCGGTCCCATATGCTCAATACCACACTCGAGTGTTACAGAAGGAAGTTATGTCCAGATGGAACAGATGTCCTTCATCTCTGGATTATCAATTTCGAGTGAGCCACCTAGTCAGGAGATCCCTGGTATGGTGGCTGACAGAACCGGCTCTAATGGCCGGGAAGTCATTTCTTCCGGTTTACTGGATAGTGATCACGACGGACGCCAGCCTTACAGGTTGGGGGGGAGTCTGGGGTTTTCACTCGACGCAAGGTCGCTGGACCCTGGAGGAATCCCACCTGCCGATCAATGTCCTGGAAATCCGGGCGATCAGGCTGTGCCTCTTCAGATGGTCTCAGAGGCTACAAGGGCATCCAGTCAGGATCCAGTCGGACAACGCCACAGCAGTGGCATATGTCAATCAGCAAGGAGGAACAAGAAGCTCAGCTGCAGCATCGGAGTTCGCTCGCATCCTGAAGTGGGCAGAGAGGAGCGTACCGGCACTGTCGGCCTTGTACATTCCGGGTGTGGAAAACTGGCAGGCGGACTACCTGAGCCGCCAGATGCTGGACCAGGGAGAATGGTCCTTACACCCCGGGGTGTTCCAACTCCTCTGCCAAAGATGGGGCACACCAGACGTAGATCTTCTGGCTTCTGATTTGATCCTAATCGCTCCAGATTGGCCTCAGCATCCTTGGTACGCCGATCTAGTATGTCTGGTAGCAGACGTTCCCTGGCGCCTACCACTACGGAAGGACCTGCTATCGCAAGGTCCCATACTCCATCCTGCTTTACAGTCACTGGCTTTAACGGCATGGCAGTTGAGAACCAGGTACTGAGAGACCGGGGCCTGTCAGATTCAGTAATCTCTACTAATAGAAGTGCTCAGAAACCGTCCTCTAGGAAGGTTTATCACCGCACTTGGAAGGCCTACATCTCCATGTGTGAGGAAATGAAATGGCATCCGCGTACCTTATCAGGCTACGTACTTACCGAGGCCGAGATGCCGAGAGTGGTTCACCCTTGCACCCAAGCGCACTCCGCCCCCTGGAGGTGAGACAGGGAGAGGACATCACGAGGGAGCACTGGCCACCAGCAGGTAGAGGTGTCTTGAGCACTGGCCACCAGCAGGTGGAGGTGTCTTGCTGAAGAATCTAGCAGGGATGAGTCTGAAGAACAGGCCAGGAGTCAAACACCAAGGGTAGACAGGGTCAAACAGCAACCAGAAGCAAGGCACAAGTCCGTTTAGGAGCTTAGCGGGAAGCACCAGAATAGTCAGGTTAGGCAAGAAGTCCAGGGTACAGGCAGAAGGTAGAGGGCTGGAGACAGGCAGCAGATCCGGGTCACAGGCCGAGGGTCAAGCACAAGGAGAGAGGTAGAAGTCCGTTTAGCAAGCCAAGGGGTCAGGTTCAGGAGAAGCAGAAGCGTAGTCAAATCCGGTCCGGGTCACAGCAGGAGAACTTTAACTTCTTTCAGGCACAAGGAAACACAGTAAAGCTGACAAACCAGCAACCAGATAGTGTTACTGCGTCTGTTTAAATAGGCCCGCCTGTAGTCCCATTGGCGAGCTATTGCGCATGCGCATTCGTCGTTGCGCCGGTGCGCGCACCCGAGCACGCCGAAGCGCCGTCTCGCCACGCACGCGCATGCGCCGATGCGCCGTTTTGCCGCGCATGCATACTGAGCGCAGATTGGTGACAACAGACGGGGAATTTCCCTGACATACCTATTTGGTTTCCAGAATCCTGCTGTTCTTACAGCATGGGGTGGACCAAAGGCTTGCCTTAAGTACGATTAGGGGACAGATATCTGCCCTGGCTGTCTTTTTTCAGCGACCCCTGGCGGCTCACTCTCTCGTGAGTACATTTGTGCAGGGGGTTCGACATGTGGCCCCTCCGGTCTGTTCCCCGCTACCTCAGTTTGACTTGAACCTGGTCCTCTCGGTGCTTCAGAAGGCACCGTTTGAGAATATTAGAGATATTCCCCTGTTGACACTTTCTCAGAAAGTGGGCTTTTTGGTGGCTGTTACGTCAGTTAGACGAGTCTCTGAGTTGGCAGCCTTGTCCTGCAAGGCTCCCTATTTGATTTTCCACAAGGATAAGGTGGTGCTGCGGCTGCAGCCTTCCTTTCTTCCGAAGGTCGTTTCGGCTTTTCATCTCAACGAAGACATTGTACTTCCATCCTTGTGTCCTCATCCGTCGAATCCTAAGGAGTCGGCGTTGCATTCCTTGGACGTTGTCCGAGCTTTGAGAGTATACATATCTGCTACTTCCCTGTTCCGGAAGTCAGACTCACTGTTTGTTTCGGTGGCTGGTCCCAAGAAGGGCCAAGCAGTCTCATCGGCCACCATCTCTAGGTGGATCCGACAGATGGTAATCCAGGCTTACGCCTTAAAGGGTCAAGCGCCCCCCTTCCTGGTCACGGCGCATTCGAACCAGGGCAATAGGTGCCTCTTGGGCTTTCCGACATCAAGCGTCTATTTCCCAATTATGTAAAGCGGCGACTTGGTCGTCCGCTCACACTTTCACCAAATTCTACAAAGTTGATGTAGGTGCATCTTCGGATGCCTCTTTCGGCCGCAAGGTTTTGCAAGCGGCTGTTTAGAGTTGCAACTCCTCCGTTGGAGGAGTGCTGTTTTGTGTTTGGGGTGAAGTTTATTTTTATGCTGTTACCACCCCTCGTTTTTTCTCTGACACTGCTTTGGGACGTCCCACTTTGTCAATAGAGAGGCTGTGTCGGTCCATGGACGAAAGAGTAAATAGGATTTTTTACTCACCGTAAAATCCTTTTCTCTGAGTCCATAGACCGACACAGCACCCACCCCTCCTTTTAAGTTTGTACTGCTTTTTGACGAACTGATCTGCGAGGTGATATACCCAGAGGGTCCGGCCCCTGGGCGGTACTGTAGAAGGTGTGATGCAACACTTTTTACAAGTTTTCTGCCAAGTCACTCCTAATTAACGGATAATACCCACTTTGTCAATAGAGAGGCTGTGTCGGTCCATGGACTCAGAGAAAAGGATTTTACGGTGAGTAAAAAATCCTATTTTTCTTTCTCTAGATAAATTCCATGGTTTTTGCTCCTGATGAGCGGTTATCAGGCCGCGAAACGCGTCGAGCCACCAATTCTCACAATCAATCATACCATGGATCAACCTTATTTTATTTTGACCCAACTCATGTTTTTAACAATTTAGCACATACCGTATTTATCGGCGTATAACACGCACTTTTTTCCCCTTAAAATCAGGGGAAAATCGTGGGTGCGTGTTATACGCCGATACTCCGTCGAATTCCCCTGCTGAAAACGAGCGAGAGGAGCGAGCGGAGCCGAAGCCGAAGTACAATCGGCTTTACTCGGCTCCTCTCGCAGTCCCGCCCATCTCTGACTGCGCCGCTGACATAGAGAAAGCCGAGTGTACTTCGCCTAGTCTCGGCTCCTCTCGCAGTCCTGCCTGTGACTGTGAGCAGAGCCGAGTCTAGCCGAAGTACACTCGGCTTTCTCCGTCAGCGGCGCAGTCAGTGGAGATGGGCGGAACTGTGAGAGGAGCCGAGTCTAGCCGAAGTACACTCGGCCCCGCTCGCTCCTCTCCACAGAAATCGGCGCCAAATTTTAAAAACCGCCGGGACTGACACGATCGCAAAGGCACTGGGCAAGGCTGCAGATGGACAGATGGACACTGGGCACGGCTGCAGATGGACAGATGGACACTGGGCAAGGCTGCAGCTGGACACTGGGCAAGGCTGCAGATGGACAGATGGACACTGGGCACGGCTGCAGATGGACAGATGGACACTGGGCAAGGCTGCAGATGGACAGCTGGACACTGGGCAAGGCTGCAGATGGACAGATGGACACTGGGCACGGCTGCAGATGGACAGATGGACACTGGGCACGGCTGCAGATGGACAGATGGACACTGGGCACGGCTGCAGATGGACAGATGGACACTGGGCAAGGCTGCAGATGGACACTGGGCACGGCTGCAGATGGACAGATGGACACTGGGCAAGGCTGCAGCTGGACACTGGGCAAGGCTGCAGATGGACAGATGGACACTGGGCACGGCTGCAGATGGACAGATGGACACTGGGCAAGGCTGCAGATGGACAGCTGGACACTGGGCAAGGCTGCAGATGGACAGATGGACACTGGGCACGGCTGCAGATGGACAGATGGACACTGGGCACGGCTGCAGATGGACAGATGGACACTGGGCAAGGCTGCAGATGGACAGATGGACACTGGGCAAGGCTGCAGATGGACAGATGGACACTGGGCACGGCTGCAGATGGACAGATGGACACTGGGCAAGGCTGCAGATGGACAGCTGGACACTGGGCAAGGCTGCAGATGGACAGATGGACACTGGGCACGGCTGCAGATGGACAGATGGACACTGGGCACGGCTGCAGATGGACAGATGGACACTGGGCAAGGCTGCAGATGGACAGATGGACACTGGGCAAGGCTGCAGATGGACAGATGGACACTGGGCACGGCTGCAGATGGACAGATGGACACTGGGCAAGGCTGCAGATGGACACTGGGCAAGGCTGCATGCTGCATTTAAATGTAAGTTTTTTTTCCTTGAATTTCCCTCCTAAAAGTTTTTTTCCTTAAAATTCCCTCCTAAACTTGGGGTGCGTGTTATACGCCGGTGCGTGTTATACGCCGGTGCGTGTTATACGCCGATAAATACGGTAATTTGTGTTACCCCTCTTCTCTTCCCCTTCCCCTATATTTTTCATATAGAAGGACTCAGACCAATAAGGCTCATGTTCTGTCCTGGTTGTGTATATGATTATATCAGCTACTAATAGTGTATTCTATGTATGTATTTTTATCTGATTGTGGATTACTATGTATTTTGTATTTAAAATGAATCAAAAGCTAATGCTTAGAGCAGGGATATGCAATTAGCGGACCTCCAGCTGTTGCCAAACTACAAGTCCCATCATGCCTCTGCCTCTGGTTGTCATGCTTGATGCTGTCAGAGTCTCGCTATGCCTCATGGGACTTGTAGTTTGGCAACAGCTGGAGGTCCGCTAATTGCCTATCCCTGGCTTAGAGGTTATATGCCCAGAAAATGCTATATGAGTTTCTACAAAGATATAAATAAACATGTTTATCCCAGTCGCTTGACTTCATATTTTACTGCTGTGTGCTTCATTTATAGTCCCACTTCTCGCTCTTCCCCCTTTTTTTTAACAAATTATGATAGGGATGGAGGCAGTTATCCCTTTGGTTCCAGCCTCATTTAAAGTCCCAAAAACTTCTCTTTATTATACAACACATTCACTTCATTGGTTACAATTTTATTCCATGGCTGATAATTACTCAGCATTTAATTTGTACAGCGCTCTTCTCCCTGGGGACTCAGAGCACTTAGGAAGCCATCTTGGCAATGGCGTTGGCCAGGAATCGAACCCGGGTCATCTGCTTGGAAAGCAGCTATGCTCACCACTGCACCACCAACGCAAAAGGTTGCATGTCTTTATAGTGTGGTAGGAAACCAGAGTACCCGGAGGAAACCCACGCAAGCACAGGGAGAACATGCAAACTCCATGCAGATAGTGTCCTGGTCAGGATTAGAACCGAGGACCCCAGTGCTGCAAGGCAGAAGTGCTAACCACTAAGCCTCTGTGCTGCCCCATCCTAATGTGGAACTTCACCTAAAAAGAGAGATAGAAGGAAAGAGAGAGAGGAAAAGAGGGATAGAAGGAAAGAGAGAAAAAAGTGTGGGGTGGTATTACCCCCGTCATGCCCCCCCACCCTCCTCTACTGTACTTACTACCCCCTGTCATACCCCCTAGAAGAGATAGAAGGAAAGGGGGAAAAAGAGACATAGAAGAAAAGAGAGAAAAAGGTGTGGGGGTGGTATTACCCCCGTCATACCCCCCCACCCTCCTCTCCTGTACATACTACTCCCCCATCATACCCCCTAGAAGGGATAGAAGAAAAGAGAGAAAAAGAGAGATAGAAGGAAACGTGGGGTGATGCCATCCATCTTACGTGGGGTCTTACGTGGGGTGATAGGATTGCGGATAGCAGTGGGTCGTCCAAGCCTGCTGCTTTCCCTGAGCTCATTTATCCGGGGTAAAGCACTTTTTGGTGGGCTGCTTGATGGGGTGATGCCATCCGTCTTTCCTGGGGTGATGGGATTACGAATAGCAGTGGGTCGCCCAAGCCTGCTGCTTACCCTGAGCTCATTTATCCGGGGTGAAGCACTTGATGGTGGGCTGCTTGATGGGGTGATGCCATCCGTCTTTCGTGGGGCGATGCCATCCGACTTTCGTGGGGCGATGCCATCCGTCTTTCGTGGGGCGATGCCATCCGTCTTTCGTGGGGCAATGCCATCCGTCTTTCGTGGGGCAATGCCATCCGTCTTTCGTGGGGCAATGCCATCCGTCTTTCGTGGGGCAATGCCATCCGTCTTTCGTGGGGCAATGCCATCCGTCTTTCGTGGGGCAATGCCATCCGTCTTTCGTGGGGCGATGCCATCCGTCTTATGTGGGGTGATAGGATTGAGGATAGCAGTGGGTCGTCCAATCCTGCTGCTTTCCCTGAGCTCATTTATCCGAGGTAAAGCACTTTTTGGTGGGCTGTTGATGGGGCGATGCCATTCGTCTTACGTGGGGCGATGCCATTCGTCTTACGTGGGGCGATGCCGACCGTCTTACGTGGGGCGATGCCATCCGTCTTTCGTGGGGTGATGCCACCCGTCTTTCGTGGGGGGATGCCACCCGTCTTTCGTGGGGTGATGCCACCCGTCTTTCGTGGGGTGATGCCATCCGTCTTACGTGGGGTGATGCCATTCGTCGTTCGTGGGGTGATAGGACGGGGAATAGTGCTGGGTCGCCCAAGCCTGCTGCTTTCCCTGAGCTCATTTATCTGGGGTGAAGCACTTGATCGTGGGGTGCTTTTATCAGATTGTGGGGTGATGCCATCCAGTGATGGTGTTGGAGAGGAAGACGCTGCTTGTTGCCTGGTCTCAGCCTCATAGAACAGCTGCCACTCTCTCTCTAGAGCGTCGTAATCTGCCAATGATGGTGTTGGAGAGGGGGACACTGGTTGTTGCCCAGTCTCAGACTCATAGAACAACTGGCACTCTCTCTCTAGAGCTTCGTAATCTGCCAATGATGGTGTTGGAGAGGGGGACACTGGTTGTTGCCCAGTCTCAGCCTCATAGTACAGCTGCCACTCTCTATCTAGAGCTTTGTGGACCGCCAATGATAGCTTTGGAGAGGAGGACGCTGGTTGTTGCCCAGTCTCAGCCTCATAGAACAGCTGGCACTCTCTCTCTAGAGCTTCGTAATCCGCCAATGATGGTGTTGGAGAGGAGGACGCTGGTTGTTGCCCAGTCTCAGCCTCATAGAACAGCTGGCACTCTCTCTCTAGAGCTTCGTAATCCGCCAATGATGGTGTTGGAGAGGGGGACACTGGTTGTTGCCCAGTCTCAGCCTCATAGTACAGCTGCCACTCTCTCTCTAGAGCTTCGTAAACCGCCAATGATGGTGTTGGAGAGGGGGACACTGGTTGTTGCCCAGTCTCAGCCTCATAGTACAGCTGCCACTCTCTCTCTAGAGCTTCGTAATCCGCCAATGATGGTGTTGGAGAGGGGGACACTGGTTGTTGCCCAGTCATAGCCTCATAGTACAGCTGCCACTCTCTCTCTAGAGTTTTGTGGTCCGCCAATGATGGTGTTTGAGAGGAGGACGCTTGTTCTTGCCTGGTCTCAGCCTCATAGAACAGCTGCCACTCTCTCTCCAGAGTTTCGTGGTCCGCCAATAATTGTATTGGAGAGGAGGATGCTGGTTGTTGCCTGGTCTTGGAGTCCCCTGATGATGTTGGAGAGGACAGCGATCGTAGTCGTAGACTCTCACTGACATAAGTGAAGTCCCAGAAGAGATCCTGTTCCTCTTGGTTTATCGGTTTGTCCTGGTTTTCGGTGCACAGAAATTCAGACACTTCTATTGTTCTATCTGGTATTTCAAGCAGCATCTGAAAAGAGAAAAAGTAAATCATCAATGTTCCTGATCGATGGTAACAAAGCTTGGTAAACCCCAATGCCCCTGTGTGTGGGAAAAGTACCCCAAGCAGACGCCTTCAGCCCCCTCTAGTGGTCATAAGAAGCGTTACATTGCATTAACACACCCTTCACAAGACTATCCATATTAAAATCATAGACAGATGTGAAAACTCTGTTAAAATAAAATCTTAAGTAGTGAAGAGCCTGCCACGGAAATACCCCAAACACCCCTCCAGATTTACTCAGGATCGTATTCGTATACTTACAGATGGTGAATTCAGTGTCGTCCGTGTCTGTCTTGTCTCCACATCCTTCCAGTTGATGCCTTTAAAGAATGGGTGCCCTCTGAGGTCTTGCAGTAGGTAGGATCGCAGATTTTGGCTTTTACAAAGCAGCTGTAAAGAAGAATAAAATACAATTAGAAGACTGAAACAATGAGAACTCTGAGCTCTCACCTGTGATGGTGGAGGTGAACAGTAATATCTAGGCCCTGCTTAGCAATGACCTAGCAACAACATCTTGGGAGTTTTCAGGTCAGGCTTCTTGTGGTACATAAAAGGCCTACACCTATAGTAGGGGCATTATCCAGCTTTTGTCAGAGTCACACATTTTGTGTTTATCTACAGATGACTCCTACCTGCATAGGAGGTTTTTCTAATAAAGTTTAACCAACCCTTTCATTGTTCTTAGGAATGTACTAAAAGTCATCTTTCTATTACATCTGCCATGATTTGTTTTCAATGGCGGCTTCAAGGAAATCCTATATGCTGTCTGTGTATAGAATGTCCCCGGAAATGGAATTTTCTGCATGTGTGATTGGCCCTGTCCTTGGCCCATTTTTGGTGGTGACCTTGCTAAGACTACAGGGACACAAGGGCTGCTGCTGTCCTTATGATAACACTGAGACTGCTCAGGTGGGATAGCAGTGAAGGCAGATCTTTCCACTAAGCAGTCAGTTGATGAAAGTTCTGCTAGGCCCTAAATCAGTGTTGTGCAGGAAGGACTGTGCAGTCATGTGTTCTAAAATGCTAACAATTTATATATAATCTGGACAGAATTTTATCTCTTAAGTGAAGCCAAAGCTCTGTCTACTTACCCGGTCAATGAGGTCTCGGAGGTCAGTGTCCATGTCCTCTGGATAATGAGGCGCCTTGATATTCATTGCCATCTGCAACCCATAAGGGCTCTTCTGGTCGGTGTAGAATGGATGTTTTCCCGTGGCCATCTTGTATACTGTTACTCCTAGGGAGTAATAGTCAGCCATTGAATAGTATTCCTGTCGCCGGAAGACCTGTAGAAACATAATAGAGAGAGAAGATGAGCATATTTTTGTCAGACCAGGGTGAGGATAGAGGTGAGTGACGCCATGCTGGCATAGCTGATGGAGGAATCCTTATCTTACCTCTGGGGCCATATAAGTTAGTGTCCCCACGCATCCTTTGATCCTGCTAGAAGATGAGACGTTCGTTGCGGCCAAGCTGAAGTCCGCTATTCTGATGTAGCCGTCACGGTCCAGTAAGATGTTCTCCGGCTTGATATCTCTATGGACAACCCCAGAAGAATGCAGGTACTGCAGGTCGCACACAAGTTCCGCGGTGAGATATCTGATGGAAAAAATTAAAATATGCATTAGCTCTGAAAATCCTCACAAATCAAAGTGACTTCTTCCTATAATACATAGGTATATGGATGGACAGCTTCAGTCAGAGTAGCTTGGCTATGTGACTACCTGTCCTAAGTGGTCAGCCACCCCTGACTACAGCGTGGCCCAGTCATTACACTTACCTTAAGATTTGGACATCAATCGGAGCAACGTTGATTAATTCCTGGAGGTTCCCTCCATTCAAGTACTCCAGTACAATGGCCAGATAAGTCTGTGTGAAAAGAAGAGAGAGGTTACATTGTAGACATTCATAATTTCCCTTTGTGAAGGAAGAAATACGCACACAGTGCAGTGTGGGATCTCCTCTCAGAAGATGGAAGAAATGGAAAGATGAAAGGACACTTACCTTTGTTTGGAATGCTCCATACAGATGTGTAATATATGGACTTCCTCCAGTTTGTTGCAGCACATCAACCTCGGTACTGATACTATGTACACCATCATTGAGAACTTTCCTTTTCTTAATGAACTTCACCGCCAGCTTCTTACTAGTGGCAGGATGGGAGGCCAATATTACCTTCCCGCAGGCCCCCTGTCCAAGAATTCCATGGAAAGTGAAGCTTTCCATGGATAGCTCACATGACTTCTCCTTTATGGCACCGCTGAATGGAGTAACCTCCTTGTCCTCCATGCTTGGAGTGACTTCAATCTCCTTGTCCTCCATGCTTGGAGAGACTTCAATCTCCTTGTCCTCCATGCTTGGAGTGACTTCAATCTCCTTGTCCTCCATGCTTGGAGTGACTTCAATCTCCTTGTCCTCCATGCTTGGAGTGACTTCAATCTCCTTGTCCTCCATGCTTGGAGTGACTTCAATCTCCTTGTCCTCCATGCTTGATGGAGAGACTTCAATCTCCTTGTCCTCCATGCTTGGAGTGACTTCAATCTCCTTGTGCTCCATGCTTGGAGTGACTTCAATCTCCTTGTCCTCCATGCTTGGAGTGACTTCAATCTCCTTGTCCTCCATGCTGGGAGTGACTTCAATCTCCTTGTCCTCCATGCTTGATGGAGAGACTTCAATCTCCTTGTCCTCCATGCTTGATGGAGAGACTTCAATCTCCTTGTCCTCCATGCTTGGAGTGACTTCAATCTCCTTGTCCTCCATGCTTGATGGAGAGACTTCAATCTCCTTGTCCTCCATGCTTGGAGTGACTTCAATCTCCTTGTCCTCCATGCTTGGAGTGACTTCAATCTCCTTGTCCTCCATGCTTGGAGTGACTTCAATCTCCTTGTCCTCCATGCTGGGAGTGACTTCAATCTCCTTGTCCCTCATGCTTGGAGAGACTTCGATCTCCTTGTCCTCCATGGTTGTCGCGATTTTCGCGCTCTTGTTGGTATATGGAACTCGTATGGTCGGTTCTCTAAAGTTGAGGGATTCATCATTTCCACCTGAAGAGAGAAAGAAATGGTTTTAGTCCTGCTGCTGGCATATCGTTTATTGATGTTACACAGAATCTGTGAACATTTAAATGCAAATTTTTTTAATGTATTTTTTTACATATGAAAGTGAATGTCATCTGCAGTATTAGAATCTTGTGTTACATGATTTTTTTCTTATGGCAGTTCTATGTTTACCATACATGGACTATATGGTAGTTCTCGGCCCCTGGAGGTCCGTAGTCAGTGCCAGAAAAAAAGTCTAAGTTAAAAAGTGTTTTTAAATGTCCCCGTGAGATCTCTAGCAGCTATTCGCCCCCTAAATCCCCATCCTTCCATTATCTGACCTCCAAAAAATATAACACTATAGACTTTGGGGGGGGGGTGCGTGAACCCCAATTAGAATTTGGCAGTTACAGGGTTAAACCCCCCCCCCCTGGTGTTATATCTTTGTCTACAGGCAGGGATAAATAGATTTTATTATGGGCTGGATATATATATAAAACATGGATGAGGCAAATGGGAGCTAAGCCAAGATTGTTCCATATTTCGTATTTCTTTTATTAGAAAAAATGTATTAAAAATATGTAAAAGCTTCCCATTTTTTTTTTTCTGCTTTCAACACATCACCTTCAGGGACAACATGCTCACTTGTTTCCTAATATATCCCACCCAGTTTCAGGGGCCATTGTAATGAGAGAATCAATATTATTCACTTTACCTGTTGGTGGTCGTAATGTTATGGCTGATCGGTAAAAAAGTATATGTGTGTATATTTATACTGTATATTTATTTATATATATATATATAAAACAAGTGTTGAAGTTTCCAAATACATTTTTAAGTGCAGGAATCCCATTTTATATATATAAAAATGTGTGTGTGTGTGTGTGTGTGTATGTATATATATATATATATATATATATATAATTATTTTATTTTTTGTGTGTGCATATATAGATATTTATTTATATATATATATATATATATATATATATATATATATATATATATATATAAATTATAAATATATACAGCATATAAAATATATATATATATATATATATATATATATATATATATATATAAATATTGCAAGGTGTGTAAAATATATTTATTTATATTTATATTTTTATTATTTATTTTTTTAATGCAAGGTGTGTGTGTATATAAATATATATAATTATTTATTTATTTTTTGTGTGTGTGCATATATAGATATTTATATTTATCTATATATGCACACACAAAATATATACAGCATATATATATATATAATGTATGTGTGTGTGTGTGACATGCATTGTATTGCCCTGCAAAGCGTTGTGATATTTGACTTACCAATAGCAAAGATTAGTGGAAATTTCAGGTGCTGGAGGAACCAAACTACCAGCCTGACAAATATATTTTCTTCTTTGTTGGTGTTCAGAAGATTGCGCTTCTGAGAAACGCTCGTTATCCAAAAAATCGTCATTATTCTATTATCAAATAATGTGGAAAAACTGCAGAGAATTCAAAACTCCTTCCTTCTCTCTCCAATCTCTATCGCAGTCTGAGCTCCAACTGCCGCTTGCTGCCTTTTATATGGGGCGGCTCTGATGACATCACAAGACTCCTCCCACTGCCTTATGGATTTGTTTACACCTTATATGCAAATGAGGTCACATGACTCTGCCCACTGCTGAGTCTCTAGTAGCAGCTGGGGCTGCGTTGTCATGGCAATAACTGACATCTATGGGAAGGATTGTGTATCAGAGGTTTCCATGGTAACAAAAGGAAATTTGGGACATCGGATTTCTTCATGTTTAATATCTCCATCCCATAATAATCACATCCTTTTATTCCTGTCTAAAGACTCCATTCACAAGGCTTTACCAGCCCGATATTTGAACCCTCCAGCTGCTGAATCTCCAATCTGCTGCCAAAGTAATTCCTGAATTATTCGAATTTCTTGGCCGCTGCAGAAAAAAGCTTTTTATTATGGGGGGGGGGGGGAGGGGAGGGGAGGGGAGAGACTCAACACTGATCAGTTATTTCCCCCAAAACACAATGATTGCGCATTAATAACTAATATTCATCAATATTACCCCAATAATAATAATTATATATATATATATATCACCCCAATAATTATATATCACCCCAATAATTATAAATATATATATATATATCACCCCAATAATTATATATCACCCCAATAATTATATATATATATATATATCACCCCAATAATTATATATCACCCCAATAATAATTATATATATATATATCACCCCAATAATTATATATATATATATCACCCCAATAATTATATATCACCCCAATAATAATTATATATATATATATCACCCCAATAATAATTATATATATATATATATATATATATATATATATATATATATCACCCCAATAATTATATATCACCCCAATAATTATATATATATATATCACCCCAATAATAATTATATATATATATATATATATATATATATATCACCCCAATAATTATATATCACCCCAATAATTCTATATATATATATTTTTATATTTTGTTTATAAATGGTGTTGAGCTGTTTAATGTATTAAGAATTTTTGGATGGGGGTTTTGGATGATATGGCCCCCCCCCCCCGTACCCCATTATTCCTATGATTTATATTGCTGGGGGAGGGTACAATTGCTATCACATATCAATTATTGGGGGGGAGGGGTCACTTATTTTTGGTATATAGTACTGTATATGTCCAGTACCAACCTATAATCCTCCTCCATTACCAGACCATTCCTCGCTATGCACACCTCTGATAGTTGGACTGACAATCACTCCACCATACAATGAATGTTCTATCATTTTATACAGACAGATGGAGCTTTCTTATGGGGGGGATATAATAAATACTGGGGGGGGGGAGGGGGGGTATTTTTTTACTTAAAAACAAAAAAGACTGAATAAATTCTATGATGAAATATTGGAAATCAATCAGTGTTCTTCTTTTATCATCGTCATGGTGACGACAAACATTGGTGTCGGTCCAGCAGATGATTTATAGAGAGATTAATGAAGCACCCCATGATGTTTGGGGTACCGTACCCTGGTTTTCTATGGGGGGGGTATTGGTTGGTGATCTGAGGGGGGTTATAATTGCTACCAGTGACCCCAATATTGAGGGTTATAATTTCTACCAGTGACCCCAATATTGAGGGTTATAATTTCTACCAGTGACCCCAATATTGAGGGTTATAATTTCTACCAGTGACCCCAATATTGAGAGTTATAATTTCTACCAGTGACCCCAATATTGAGGGTTATAATTTCTACCAGTGACCCCAATATTGAGGGTTATAATTTCTACCAGTGACCCCAATATTGAGGGTTATAATTTCTACCAGTAACCCCAATATTGAGGGTTATAATTTCTACCAGTGACCCCAATATTGAGGGTTATAATTTCTACCAGTGACCCCAATATTGAGGGGTATAATTGCTACCAGTGACCCCAATGTTGGGGGTTATAATTTCTACCAGTGACCCCAATATTGAGGGGTATAATTGCTACCAGTGACCCCAATATTGAGGGTTATAATTTCTACCAGTGACCCCAATATTGAGGGTTATAATTTCTACCAGTGACCCCAATATTGAGGGTTATAATTTCTACCAGTGACCCCAATATTGAGAGTTATAATTTCTACCAGTGACCCCAATATTGAGGGTTATAATTTCTACCAGTGACCCCAATATTGAGAGTTATAATTTCTACCAGTGACCCCAATATTGAGGGTTATAATTTCTACCAGTGACCCCAATATTGAGGGTTATAATTTCTACCAGTGACCCCAATATTGAGGGTTATAATTTCTACCAGTGACCCCAATATTGAGGGTTATAATTTCTACCAGTGACCCCAATATTGAGGGTTATAATTTCTACCAGTGACCCCAATATTGAGGGTTATAATTTCTACCAGTAACCCCAATATTGAGGGTTATAATTTCTACCAGTGACCCCAATATTGAGGGTTATAATTGCTACCAGTGACCCCAATATTGAGGGGTATAATTGCTACCAGTGACCCCAATGTTGGGGGTTATAATTTCTACCAGTGACCCCAATATTGAGGGGTATAATTGCTACCAGTGACCCCAATATTGAGGGTTATAATTTCTACCAGTGACCCCAATATTGAGGGTTATAATTTCTACCAGTGACCCCAATATTGAGGGTTATAATTTCTACCAGTGACCCCAATATTGAGAGTTATAATTTCTACCAGTGACCCCAATATTGAGGGTTATAATTTCTACCAGTGACCCCAATATTGAGGGTTATAATTTCTACCAGTGACCCCAATATTGAGGGTTATAATTTCTACCAGTGACCCCAATATTGAGGGTTATAATTTCTACCAGTGACCCCAATATTGAGGGGTATAATTGCTACCAGTGACCCCAATATTGAGAGTTATAATTTCTACCAGTGACCCCAATATTGAGGGTTATAATTTCTACCAGTGACCCCAATATTGAGGGTTATAATTTCTACCAGTGACCCCAATATTGAGGGTTATAATTTCTACCAGTGACCCCAATATTGAGGGGTATAATTGCTACCAGTGACCCCAATGTTGGGGGTTATAATTTCTACCAGTGACCCCAATATTGAGGGGTATAATTGCTACCAGTGACCCCAATATTGAGGGTTATAATTTCTACCAGTGACCCCAATATTGAGGGTTATAATTTCTACCAGTGACCCCAATATTGAGGGTTATAATTTCTACCAGTGACCCCAATATTGAGAGTTATAATTTCTACCAGTGACCCCAATATTGAGGGTTATAATTTCTACCAGTGACCCCAATATTGAGAGTTATAATTTCTACCAGTGACCCCAATATTGAGGGTTATAATTTCTACCAGTGACCCCAATATTGAGGGTTATAATTTCTACCAGTGACCCCAATATTGAGGGTTATAATTTCTACCAGTGACCCCAATATTGAGGGTTATAATTTCTACCAGTGACCCCAATATTGAGGGTTATAATTTCTACCAGTGACCCCAATATTGAGGGTTATAATTTCTACCAGTAACCCCAATATTGAGGGTTATAATTTCTACCAGTGACCCCAATATTGAGGGTTATAATTTCTACCAGTGACCCCAATATTGAGGGGTATAATTGCTACCAGTGACCCCAATGTTGGGGGTTATAATTTCTACCAGTGACCCCAATATTGAGGGGTATAATTGCTACCAGTGACCCCAATATTGAGGGTTATAATTTCTACCAGTGACCCCAATATTGAGGGTTATAATTTCTACCAGTGACCCCAATATTGAGGGTTATAATTTCTACCAGTGACCCCAATATTGAGAGTTATAATTTCTACCAGTGACCCCAATATTGAGGGTTATAATTTCTACCAGTGACCCCAATATTGAGGGTTATAATTTCTACCAGTGACCCCAATATTGAGGGGTATAATTGCTACCAGTGACCCCAATATTGAGGGTTATAATTTCTACCAGTGACCCCAATATTGAGGGTTATAATTTCTACCAGTGACCCCAATATTGAGGGTTATAATTTCTACCAGTGACCCCAATATTGAGGGGTATAATTGCTACCAGTGACCCCAATGTTGGGGGTTATAATTTCTACCAGTGACCCCAATATTGAGGGGTATAATTGCTACCAGTGACCCCAATATTGAGGGTTATAATTTCTACCAGTGACCCCAATATTGAGGGTTATAATTTCTACCAGTGACCCCAATATTGAGGGTTATAATTTCTACCAGTGACCCCAATATTGAGAGTTATAATTTCTACCAGTGACCCCAATATTGAGGGTTATAATTTCTACCAGTGACCCCAATATTGAGAGTTATAATTTCTACCAGTGACCCCAATATTGAGGGTTATAATTTCTACCAGTGACCCCAATATTGAGGGTTATAATTTCTACCAGTGACCCCAATATTGAGGGTTATAATTTCTACCAGTGACCCCAATATTGAGGGTTATAATTTCTACCAGTGACCCCAATATTGAGGGTTATAATTTCTACCAGTAACCCCAATATTGAGGGTTATAATTTCTACCAGTGACCCCAATATTGAGGGTTATAATTTCTACCAGTGACCCCAATATTGAGGGGTATAATTGCTACCAGTGACCCCAATGTTGGGGGTTATAATTTCTACCAGTGACCCCAATATTGAGGGGTATAATTGCTACCAGTGACCCCAATATTGAGGGTTATAATTTCTACCAGTGACCCCAATATTGAGGGTTATAATTTCTACCAGTGACCCCAATATTGAGGGTTATAATTTCTACCAGTGACCCCAATATTGAGAGTTATAATTTCTACCAGTGACCCCAATATTGAGGGTTATAATTTCTACCAGTGACCCCAATATTGAGGGTTATAATTTCTACCAGTGACCCCAATATTGAGGGTTATAATTTCTACCAGTAACCCCAATATTGAGGGTTATAATTTCTACCAGTGACCCCAATATTGAGGGTTATAATTTCTACCAGTGACCCCAATATTGAGGGGTATAATTGCTACCAGTGACCCCAATGTTGGGGGTTATAATTTCTACCAGTGACCCCAATATTGAGGGGTATAATTGCTACCAGTGACCCCAATATTGAGGGTTATAATTTCTACCAGTGACCCCAATATTGAGGGTTATAATTTCTACCAGTGACCCCAATATTGAGGGTTATAATTTCTACCAGTGACCCCAATATTGAGAGTTATAATTTCTACCAGTGACCCCAATATTGAGGGTTATAATTTCTACCAGTGACCCCAATATTGAGAGTTATAATTTCTACCAGTGACCCCAATATTGAGGGTTATAATTTCTACCAGTGACCCCAATATTGAGGGTTATAATTTCTACCAGTGACCCCAATATTGAGGGTTATAATTTCTACCAGTGACCCCAATATTGAGGGTTATAATTTCTACCAGTGACCCCAATATTGAGGGTTATAATTTCTACCAGTGACCCCAATATTGAGGGTTATAATTTCTACCAGTAACCCCAATATTGAGGGTTATAATTTCTACCAGTGACCCCAATATTGAGGGTTATAATTGCTACCAGTGACCCCAATATTGAGGGGTATAATTGCTACCAGTGACCCCAATGTTGGGGGTTATAATTTCTACCAGTGACCCCAATATTGAGGGGTATAATTGCTACCAGTGACCCCAATATTGAGGGTTATAATTTCTACCAGTGACCCCAATATTGAGGGTTATAATTTCTACCAGTGACCCCAATATTGAGGGTTATAATTTCTACCAGTGACCCCAATATTGAGGGTTATAATTTCTACCAGTGACCCCAATATTGAGAGTTATAATTTCTACCAGTGACCCCAATATTGAGGGTTATAATTTCTACCAGTGACCCCAATATTGAGAGTTATAATTTCTACCAGTGACCCCAATATTGAGGGTTATAATTTCTACCAGTGACCCCAATATTGAGAGTTATAATTTCTACCAGTGACCCCAATATTGAGAGTTATAATTTCTACCAGTGACCCCAATATTGAGGGTTATAATTTCTACCAGTGACCCCAATATTGAGGGTTATAATTTCTACCAGTGACCCCAATATTGAGGGTTATAATTTCTACCAGTGACCCCAATATTGAGGGTTATAATTTCTACCAGTGACCCCAATATTGAGTGAGTGTTTTAAAGTGCATGTAAACCCAATTTTATTTTTTTTTGCTGTCACAATCATTACACAGAGAGATCCACGTCCTGGCTGTGTGACTGACGATCGCGGGTACGAGGTGGACATCGCAGCCGCCAGGCACGCGTATCGGCACCCGCGTGACACGGCGGGCACAGCTTTTCCCCGATGCGGGCATCACAGAAGTAAACACGAGGACCTCCATGGACGTCCACCCGGCAGGTAGGCGCCGCGCTGTAGACGTCTTTTGTCCATAGCGCGGGCGCCAAGTGGTTAAAGGGGTTGTAAAGGTTCGTTTTTTTATTCTAAATAGGTTCCTATAAAGTGATGGAAACCCTTCTTTTTTTTTTAAAACACCTGCAAGACAAAGTCATAATGAGCTAGTATGACTAGCATACTAGCTCATTATGCATCACTTACCTTAGATCGGGGCCCCCGAAGCCGTTCCTCGTCTCCCCCCCCCCCCCCCAGCTGCAGCCATCTCTCCACAGATACCTTCTGAGTATTGCCGCTCCGGCGCTGTGATTGGCTGGAGCGGTGAAGACGTCACCCCGCGCAATGCGCTCCGGAGCCGTCCAATCCGGATTTGTGAATGGGGATTCTGACTGAATGCACCGTTGTCTACGGCGCGCATGCCATCGGTAAATGTCTCTATTTTTTGCAAATATCTCCTAAACCGTGTAGATATTTCTCGCACCTACAGGTCAGCCTTCATCTCGGGTCCCCTGTAGGTACAAGTTACATAAGTGGAATTACAATCACTTTAATCTCGTGCATTGGGGGTTCACTTACCTTTTCCTTCCATTTCCCTTCTAAGGCCCCTTTCACACTGGGGCGGGGAGGTGCGCTGGCGGTATAGCGGCGCTATTTTTAGCGCCGCTATACTGTCGTTTTTTCCATGATATTCGGACGCTAGTGGTGATTTTAACCCCCGCTAGCGGCCGAAAAAGGGTTAATACAGAGGCGCATTGCCGGCGGTATTACCGCGGTTTCCCATTACTTTCAGTGGCCAGCAGCAGTAAACACACCGCTCCTTCACCGCTGTAAAGATGCGGCTAGCAGTACTTTTGGAGCGGTCCTGCCAGCGCACCGCTTCAGTGTGAAAGCCTTTGGGGGTTTCACACTGAAGACTGCAGGGCACGATTTTTTCAGGCGGTATATCGGCGCTATTTTTACCGCTAAACTGCCTGAAAAACGTGTCAGTGTGAAAGGGGCCAAATTTGTTTTTTTTTCTTTGTCTGAATTTCTCACTTCCTGTTTCTCCTCAGTAAGCTTCCACCCCCCCCCCCATCATCCGAGCCGTTCTGGCTGGGGGGGTTAGTCAGCGTGCCCCCCCTCCCTTGGGACTACGTCCCTCATCATCCGAGCCATTCTGGCTGGGGGGGTTAGTCAGCGTGCCCCCCCTCCCTTGGGACTACGTCCCCCATCATCCGAGCCGTTCTGGCTGGGGGGGGTTAGTCAGCCTGCCCCCCCCCTCCCTTGGGACTACGTCCCCCATCATCCGAGCCGTTCTGGCTGGGGGGGTTAGTCAGCCTGCCCCCCCCTCCCTTGGGACTACGTCCCCCATCATCCGAGCCGTTCTGGCTGGGGGGGTTAGTCAGCGTGCCCCCCCCTCCCTTGGGACTACGTCCCCCATTATCCAAGCCGTTCTGGCTGGGGGGTTAGTCAGCGTGCCCCCCCTCCCTTGGGACTACATCCCCCATTATCCAAGCCGTTCTGGCTGGGGGGTTAGTCAGCGTGCCCCCCCCTCCCTTGGGACTACGTCCCCCATCATCCGAGCCGTTCTGGCTGGGGGGTTAGTCAGCGTGCCCCCCCTCCCTTGGGACTACATCCCTACGAGGAGACGCTGTGAATGTTCACAGGCACAGGAGGCTCCCCGCAGGGATGTAGTCCCAAGGGAGGGGGCGAGCCCGCTGACTAACCCCCAGACAGAACGGCTCGGATGATGGGGGGGGGGGGATTACTGAGGAGGAACAGGAAGTGAGAAATTCAGACAAAGAAAAAAAACCTTTAGAAGGGAAATGGAAGGAAAAGGTAAGTGAACCCCCAATACACGAGATTAAAGGAACCTATTTAGAAAATAAAAAACAAACCTTTACAACCCCTTTAAGGGCCGTGGTTGTGACATGTGATAAGACCAACAAGCTCACATATGGGGGTTGGTCGGGGTGCACAGATTTTTGCCCATATAGTGTATGGGGGGGGGGGGGGGAGGGTAGTATGGTGTATACAATGCTGACTTCTAATACTGGGCTTTGTCTTTGTAGAGCGATTCCGGGGGACCCCTGAACTGCCAGGCGGAGGATGGTAGATGGTACATCGATGGCCTTGTCAGCTATGGCGTGGCGAGGTGCGGCACTCTGAAGAAGCCCACCATATTCACCCGCGTGTCCCTCTTCAACCCCTGGATAGACGAGGTCAGTATTTATACAGAGAACCTCTTCTGTCACCTTCCCCCCACTTTCCTGATCTGTGTAAGCGCTCCAGCTCAGTGACTTGGAGAATACTAAAGCCAGAGGGGTCTGCATAATAGCCAGACAGTTAGCATTTTCAGGAGGTCACCCAGTGATGGTAAATCCCCCCCCCCCCCCATTTCTCTTCTCATGGGTTCACCTTAACCACCTCAATACCGGGCACTACAACCCCCTTCCTGCCCAGGCCATTTCTCAGCTTTCAGCGCTGTCACACTTTGAATGACAATTACGCGGTCATGTGACACTGTAACCATGTAGGATTTTTATCATTTTCTTCACACAAATGGAACTTTCTTTTGGTGGTATTTAATCACTCCTGGGCTTTTTAGATATTTTTTATATTCTTTATTTTTCCAAGTTTTTTCATTCACAAAGAAAAAAGCAACAAGCAAAACATTTCCCCATCTACTGGGAATAAATATAAATATTGAGAAAATGTATTTCAAACCTCCCCAATTCCCCAAACTCACCTGTCCGAGTTTTCTGTAGAAATTTGATGAAGTCGTACTGGGGTATAATACCACTGCGTCAGAATTTTGTAATTATCTTCCTGGATCGGCGTACAGACTGAGGAGTTCAATGGTAAAAATCCTATTTAGATCCTTCTCCCATTTACTAATGTACGACATCTCAAAATCATCTGGGGGTTTATTTAGCAATCTATACATCTCAAGCCTCGTACACACGGTCGGACTTCCATCGGACTTTTCTGTGGATTTTTGTCCGAACGGAGTTGGTCGGGAACACCCATAGCATACACACCACATGACTTTTCTGAAAACTTTCCCAAAACTTTATCCAACATCACGTGGTTTTCTGCTCTTTACCGCCACCCTTTGGTCAACTTCTGCTATTGTTGGTTGATTTTAACATTAGTTGTTTTGTCCATCGGACAAAAGTCCGATGGTTTTCTGTACACACGGTCGGACTTTGCTCCATCGGACTTTTGTTGGGCAAAAGTTAGTCCGTTTGCAGACCCAAGTTTTGTCCGATGAAAACAAAACCAAACGACAAAAAGTTTGTCGGATGGAGCGTACACACGGGTCGGATTGTTGGTCCAACTTGCTCAAAACGAAGTTTGTTGGCCAAAAGTCCGAGCGTGTGTACGGGGCTTTAGAGATCCCCTGAGAGAGTGGTTCCTTCTCATCATAGAATCATTCGAAGGCCGGTAATTGTCGTAGGAAATTTATAGGGGGACCCAGGGGTCTCATAAAATGATTAATTTCTAAAGCTTGCCAAAAGTTTATTTCAAATAACCCCCCCTCCCCTCCCCCCCCCCCCCCTCCCCCTACCTGAGTCAAAATTGTAACAGTTGGGCAGTTTTCGGAAATAAGAAAATGTGAGGCCTGGTCTAGGCCCTTTTCTTTTAGATTTTGAAATGCTCCTCCTTTCATGCCTGGGTTGAAACTTGGATTTCCCAGAATGGAAAACAAGGGCGATTGTTTAGAAGAAAAATTCCCATTTTGGCAGATCTTTACCGTAACCCGTAAAGTTGTGCCTATTGTAGGATGTCTTCTGAGCGAGATCGGTAGTACTGAGTAACAGCAGGGCGCTCTGCATAGGGGGGCGGAGCTCATCTGTTCTTCTATATCAATCCATCTTTTACAATCCTTATGTCTGCCCCAGTCCACAACCCTCAACAAGTGCACTGCTTGGTAGTACTTTGTTATATCAGGGATGCCCATCCCCCCCCTGAATATTTAGGCAGCGTCAGCAGGTCTCGTTTATTCCTTGGACCTTTCCCTGCCCATATACATTTTGTGAAGAGTGTTTGTACCTGACGCACAAAGGTCGTGGGGATCGGAATTGGTAATGCTTGAAGTAAATATAAGATTTTTGGAAAGATGGTCATTTTAATTCTATTTATACGACCAAACCATGAATGTAGACCATGCCGCCATTTATCAAGGAGTGATCCTATTGAATTAGATATCAATGGGAAATGTATTTTGAAGGTATCTTTTTCCTTTGCTGGTATATTTGTACCCAGATATTTAAGTGTCTTTCCCCATTTAAAACCAAAATTAGTTTGGATAGTATTACATAGTAATGGCTTTAAAGCGACACTCATGGCCTCAGGTTTAGTATGATTTATTTTTAAGTTGGACAGGGTACCGTATTTCTCAATCTCTCCTAATAAATTAGGGAGAGAAGTATGTGGAGACGTCATGGAGAACAGCAGGTCCCTTAGGGGTACCTTCTCCTCTCCTACCTGTAATCCTCCTATGTCTGGGTTTTGGCCAATTTTATTCAATAAAGGTCCTAGTGATAGAACAAAGAGTAAGGGAGAGAGGGGACATCCCCGGCGCCTACCGTTTGAGATCCTGAAGGATTCTGAAAAAAACACCATTTACTTTACCGCCGCTTGCAGTGGCGGTGCGTCCATAGAGGGCGCCGGAGCGCCGCCCCCTCTCGCTCCTGCACCGCCACTGAAAGACAATACACAGATTCATACATTGCATGAATCTGTGTATTGTCACCGCTGCCGCGCTGCCCACTATTCATATGGCCGGCCTCCTGGTGAGCGCCGGCCATATGAATAAGAGCGGCGGCCGGCGGTGGGTGTGACTTGGAAGTGTCTATCAGAGCCAGCGGCTCTCACGCTGTATTCGGCTTCCAAAACTCCTCCCAGGTACGCACGGAGGTGCGTTCCTTGGAGAAGACTGTGGAGGTTTCAGCCAATCAGGTTCACCGGATCTGGTTACCGGTAACCTGATTGGCTGAAGCGACATCGAGGGCGGGAGAACACATCGAGGACGGCGCGGACCAAGGAAGGTAAGTGCAGGGCTGGGGGGGGGGGGACAGGCTGTATATGGGGGGGACACACTGGCTGAATATGGGGGGAACTGGCTGTATATGGGGGACACACTGGCTGAATATGGGGGGGGAACTGGCTGTAATATGGGGGACAAACTGGCTGAATGTGGGGGGAACTGGCTGTATATGGGGGACAAACTGGCTGAATATGGGGGACAAACTGGCTGTATATGGGGACAAACTGGCTGAATGTGGGGGGAACTGGCTGTATATGGGGGACAAACTGGCTGAATATGGGGACAAACTGGCTGAATATGGGGGGAACTGGCTGTATATGGGGGACACACTGGCTGAATATGGGGGGAACTGGCTGTATATGGGGGACACACTGGCTGAATATGGGGGGGAACTGGCTGTATATGGGGACAAACTGGCTGAATATGGGGGGAACTGGCTGTATATGGGGGACAAACTGGCTGAATATGGAGGACAAACTGGCTGTATATGGGGGACAAACTGGCTGAATATGGGGGGAACTGGCTGTATATGGGGGACAAACTGGCTGAATATGGAGGACAAACTGGCTGTATATGGGGGACAAACTGGCTGATTATGGGGGGAACAGGCTGTATATGGGGGCACACTGGCTGTATATGGGGGCACACTGGCTATATATATGGGGACAAACTGGCTGTATATGGGGGCACACTGGCTGTATATGGGGGCACACTGGCTGTATATGGGGGCACACTGGCTGTATATGGGGGCACACTGGGTGTATATGGGGGCACACTGGGTGTATATGGGGGGCACACTGGGTGTATATGGGGGCACACTGGCTATATATATGGGGGCACACTGGCTATATTTGGGGACAAACTGGTTGTATATGGGAGCACACTGGCTATATATGGGAGCACACTGGCTGTATATGGGGGCACACTGGCTGTATATGGGGGGCACACTGGCTATATATATGGGGGCACACTGGCTGTATATGGGGGCACACTGGCTATATATATGGGGGCACACTGGCTTTATATGGGGGCACACTGGCTATATATATGAGGACAAACTGGCTGTATATGGGGGCACACTGGCTGTATATGGGGGGCACACTGGCTGTATATGGGGGCACACTGGCTGTATATGGGAGGCACACTGGCTGTATATGGGGGCACACTGGCTATATATATGGGGACAAACTGGCTGTATATGGGAGCACACTGGCTGTATATGGGGGACAAACTGGCTGTATAAGGGGGCACACTGGCTGTATATGGGAGCACACTGGCTGTATATGGGGGCACACTGGCTGTATATGGGGGGCACACTGGCTGTATATGGGGGGCACACTGGCTGTATATGGGGGCACACTGGCTGTATATGGGGGCACACTGGCTATATTTGGGGACAAACTGGTTGTATATGGGAGCACACTGGCTGTATATGGGAGCACACTGGCTGTATATGGGAGCACACTGGCTGTATATGGGGGCACACTGGCTGTATATGGGGGGCACACTGGCTATATATATGGGGGCACACTGGCTGTATATGGGGGCACACTGGCTATATATATAGGGGCACACTGGCTTTATATGGGGGCACACTGGCTATATATATGGGGACAAACTGGCTGTATATGGGGGCACACTGGCTATATATATGGGGACAAACTGGCTGTATATGGGGACAAACTGGCTATATATATGGGGACAAACTGACTGTATATGGGGGCACACTGGCTGTATATGGGGGCACACTGGCTATATATATGGGGACAAACTGGCTATATAAGGGGGCACACTGGCTGTATATGGGAGCACACTGGCTGTATATGGGGGCACACTGGCTGTATATGGGGGGCACACTGGCTGTATATGGGGGCACACTGGCTGTATATGGGAGGCACACTGGCTGTATATGGGGGCACACTGGCTATATATATGGGGACAAACTGGCTGTATATGGGGACAAACTGGCTATATATATGGGGACAAACTGACTGTATATGGGGGCACACTGGCTGTATATGGGGGCACACTGGCTATATATATGGGGACAAACTGGCTGTATATGGGGGCACACTGGCTGTATATGGGGGCACACTGGCTGTATATGGGGGCACACTGGCTATATATATGGGGGCACACTGGCTATATTTGGGGACAAACCGGTTGTATATGGGAGCACACTGGCTGTATATGGGAGCACACTGGCTGTATATGGGGGGCACACTGGCTATATATATGGGGGCACACTGGCTATATATGGGGGCACACTGGCTGTATATGGGGGCACACTGGCTGTATATATGGGGGCACACTGGCTGTATATGGGGGCACACTGGCTATATATATGGGGACAAACTGGCTGTATATGGGGGCACACTGGCTATATATATGGGGACAAACTGGCTGTATATGGGGACAAACTGGCTATATATATGGGGACAAACTGACTGTATATGGGGGCACACTGGCTATATATATGGGGACAAACTGGCTATATATGGGGGCACACTGGCTGTATATGGGAGCACACTGGCTGTATATGGGGGCACACTGGCTGTATATGGGGGGCACACTGGCTGTATATGGGGGCACACTGGCTGTATATGGGAGGCACACTGGCTGTATATGGGAGCACACTGGCTGTATATGGGGGGCACACTGGCTGTATATGGGGGGCACACTGGTTATATATATTAAGGGGGCACACTGGCTGTATATGGGAGGCACACTGGCTGTATATGGGAGGCACACTGGCTGTATATGGGAGCACACTGGCTGTATATGGGGGGCACACTGGCTGTATATGGGGAGGGGGGAACTGGCTGTATATGGGGGACAAACTGGCTGAATATGGGGGACAAACTGGCTGTATATGGGGGACAAACTGGCTGAATGTGGGGGGAACTGGCTGTATATGGGGGACAAACTGGCTGAATATGGGGACAAACTGGCTGAATATGGGGGGAACTGGCTGTATATGGGGGACACACTGGCTGAATATGGGGGGAACTGGCTGTATATGGGGGACACACTGGCTGAATATGGGGGGAACTGGCTGTATATGGGGACAAACTGGCTATATATATATGGGGACAAACTGGCTGTATATGGGGGCACACTGGCTGTATATGGGGACACACTGGCTATATATATGGGGACAAACTGACTGTATATGGGGGCACACTGGCTATATATATGGGGACAAACTGGCTATATATGGGGGCACACTGGCTGTATATGGGAGCACACTGGCTGTATATGGGGGCACACTGGCTGTATATGGGGGGCACACTGGCTGTACATGGGGGCACACTGGCTGTATATGGGAGGCACACTGGCTGTATATGGGAGCACACTGGCTGTATATGGGGGGCACACTGGCTGTATATGGGGGGCACACTGGTTATATATATATATGGGGGCACACTGGCTGTATATGGGGACAAACTGGCTGTATTTGAGGGGGCAAACTGGTGGCGTTTGGGCACAGTGGCGGCAATTGATTTTTTTATTATTTTCAGTTTGTTTGCGCCCCCCCAAAAAATTTTGAGCACCAGCCGCCACTGGCCGCCTGTGGGGTCGTGTAGACACCTGAGATCCAGTTGACCATACGATCTCCCAGGCCTACCTGTTTCAATACTTCGAAAAGAAACTGCCAGTTCACTCGGTCACATGCTTTTTCAGCATCAGTATTCAAGAAAACACACGGTGTGTTCATCACATTTCCATGATAGACCAAGTTAAGAACCTTCGTTGTATTGTCTCTGCCTTCCCTCGTAGGGACAAAGCCCACTTGGTCTAAGGTTTTTTATATTTCTTATATTTTTTCCCCAAAGAAAAAGACCAAAAATGATGAAAAAAAAAAAAGTTTTTCTTGGTTTCTGTCAGAAAATTTTGCAAATAAGTAATTTTTCTCCTTCACTTATGGGCACTGATTAGGTGGCACTTATGGGCACTGATTAGGTGGCACTTATAGGCACTGATTAGGTGGCACTTATGGGCACTAATTAGGTGGCACTTATGGGCACTGATTAGGTGGCACTGATGAGGAGGCGCGAATATGCCGCACTGATGGGCACTGATTAGGTGGCACTTATGGGCACTGATTAGGTGGCACTTATGGGCACTGATTAGGTGGCACTTATGGGCACTGATGAGGAGGCGCGAATATGCCGCACTTATGGGCACTGATTAGGTGGCACTGATATGTGGCACTTGTAGATGCCACTGGTGGGCACAGATAGGCGGAACTGATGGGCGGCATTAATAACCAGCACTGACTGACATCACTTGTGGGCAATGGTTGGCACTGATTGCTGGCACTGGTGGCACTTAGTTGTAATCAGGGCACTGATGAGCGGTGCCCTGATTACATATCTAGCTGTCCTCTGTGAGGAGATGCTGCTGATCGGCTCTCCTCTCCTTCTACTCTGTCAGTGTGAGGCGAGAAGAGAGACCATAACCGGCATCTCCGTGTTTACATGTGACCAGCCGTGATTGGTCACAGCCGATCACATGGTTAGAGAGCCCGGGGGCGCGCAAGAGCGGTCGTTCTGGGCGACTACATCAGGGGGAGGTCAATCAGCCACAGCTGGAGATACTATGGGGACACCATCAGGGGGAGGTCAATCAGCCACAGCTGGAGATACTATGGGGACACCATCAGGGGGAGGTCAATCAGCCACAGCTGGAGATACTATGGGGACACCATCAGGGGGAGGTCAATCAGCCACAGCTGGAGATACTATGGGGACACCATCAGGGGGAGGTCAATCAGCCACAGCTGGAGATACTATGGGGACACCATCAGGGGGAGGTCAATCAGCCACAGCTGGAGATACTATGGGGACACCATCAGGGGGAGGTCAATCAGCCACAGCTGGAGATACTATGGGGACACCATCAGGGGGAGGTCAATCAGCCACAGCTAAAGGAAGCTCTAGAGCACACGTGTCAAACACAAGGCCCGTGGACCGACATCACTCAGCGCTATGAGGAATAACCTGCAATGTGGGACGGCCATGTTTTTATTTGAACAGAACAGTTTTATTGGTGAACAAAACATACACAGAATCCATTTGTAACACAGTGAGGTGTATGATACATGAAAATAAGAGATACACGTTATATTTCTGGTCAGAATCACACGGGATGAGAGAGGAGACAGCCGATCTTCTCCGTCTACACCCCCCTCTCCTGTGTGTGCTCTGCGGGAAGTCAAGTGTGACGCCAACGAGCTCACATGTCCCGCAGAGCACACACAGGAGAGGAGGGAGGGGGGGTTGGAGACGGAGCAGATCGGCTGTCTCCTCTCTCATCCCGTAGGAGAGAGGGAGAACGGCCAATGGCGGCTGTGAGCTGTATGAGAGACACGCCCTCAGCTCATAGACCTGCGATTAGCAACACCGATGGGGCCCCCTGACAGTGGCGGAATGCCAGGGCCCGGTCGCAAGTGAGACAGCTGTGGCCCTGGTAGTTCCGCCACTGGATTGATGTATTTCGAAAGAAAAATATAAAGGAATTTTGGAAGAAGCGTCATTTTAAGGAGATTTACGCGTCCTACTGGGGTCAGAGGAAGTGATTTCCAAATCTGGCACTTAGGTATTAGTTGTTGCAGCACAGGGTACAAATTGTCTGCTATAGTGTGAGATACGTCGTTACGTATTATAATGCCAAGACATTTAAACTGGGACCTCCATTGTAGGAGAGTTGAATGTGGAGGGGGGGGGGGGGCTGAGTCAGTAAGGGGAAATATATTCAATGTAATTTTTACCCCAGAGAAGTGACCATATCTGTCTATAACTGCAAGAGCCGCTACAAGATAGTCAGAGGCATCGTTAGGGTACAGACGGGTGTCACCTGCATATAACGGGCTCTACTAAAGGCCCCACCACCAACCCTCTCACAGCATCCATAGAGTAAAGCAGGATAGCCGGGGACAGAGGACAACCCTGCCTCATTCCCCTGCAAAGACCCAAGGGAGAGGACACATTACTATTAGTGCGTCCCGGGGCCACAGGGGTCTTATATAGAAATAGAAAAGTACCCGCCACAAATATTCTCATTCCACAGAGTCAAAGGCCTTTTCTGCATCCAATATGTCCACCGCTCCCTGTGAGTTTTTATCTCTGAATGGGGGACAAAGTTACCAGAGCCCCCCCCCATGCCATGCATGATGCCACTTCACCCTGTAAACATTATGTGGCCCCCGAGGTACCAAGCGGCACAATGTCAGACATGAAGTGCCTAAGAGGAACCCTGCCCCCGCACGTCCTACATGGCACCCCAAGACAAACCTAACTGTTCAAGACATTTCAATGGGTGTGAATGATGGGGGACAGGAAAGAGGGGGAGGAGTTCAGAGTCCTGGGGGATGGGAGGGGGAGGAGTTTAGGTCTGAAGCCTTATTACAGGAAAAGACACATAAGGGGGGGGATCTAAGACGTCCTCTTCCTTCTTATAAAGCACTGGGGTGCACGCTGTGTTTCTGCCCGGATTTGAACCGGGGACCTTTCGCGTGTTAGGCGAACGTGATCACCGCTACACTACAGAAACATCGCATGTCACCCTGTGTAGTAACCCCTAGCAACCCAATCAGTGAGTGGTGATGTGTGTAGTAACCCCTAGCAACCCAATCAGTGAGCAGTGATGTGTGTAGTAACCCCTAGCAACCCAATCAGTGAGTGGTGATGTGTGTAGTAACCCCTAGCAACCCAATCAGTGAGTGGTGATGTGTGTAGTAACCCCTAGCAACCCAATCAGTGAGTGGTGATGTGTGTAGTAACACCTAGCAACCCAATCAGTGAGCGGTGATGTGTGTAGTAACCCCTAGCAACCCAATCAGTGAGTTGTGATGTGTGTAGTAACCCCTAGCAACCCAATCAGTGAGCGGTGATGTGTGTAGTAACCCCTAGCAACCCAATCAGTGAGTGGTGATGTGTGTAGTAAAACCCTAAACCCTGCTGCCCCCATTGGAAGTCCACCAGCCCGTATGGCCACCAAACACAGAAGAGTGACCCAGAATCCAAGCTGGCCGACCTTTCCACCTGAAACAATGAAACAGAAGGCATCTAATGATATGGAATCACCCCCCCACACCCATATACAGAAAAGAGCCTGGAACCCACGTGGAAACCCTTATTTGTGCCCAGAGTGTGGGCAAATGGAAAGCCGAACCCTGTCAGCATACCAGCAGCCAATCCCCGTAACCCTGTTGACAGACCTGCCCACCCGAGCCGCCTCTGCGGCCGCCCCTATGCGGGCTGAGTGGAAGGCCTGAACCTTGTGGTGGCGACCTGTCGCCATTAAACATCTCCACAACACCACCACCAACGGAACCTGGCCGGGCTGACCCGTACTGGATCATAACTTGACCACCCCCCAATACTAGACGCATGGAAAGAAAATAATTACCCCGCCCGCAAAGGACATATTACGGGATGCGAAACACAACGAGTCGCATGCCCTAAACCCCCGATCCGTTTCAGGCCCCCGAACAACACAACGTCCGCACACTCCACCTCATGTACCAACAGGCCCCTTTTGCCAGTATGGAAGAACTGACCAGCTCGCCAACCCTAAATGCTCTGCAACAGGCATGTGAACTGGCTGCCCGTACTAGTGAATACTCGGGCACCGAGAAGCACAGACTGCCATAGCCAAATCAAATGTGCAACATCCCCCACCGAAACCGGACGGCGCCCGTCCCAGCACCAGAGCAACTCCTGTACCCCCTAACCGCCTGCATACCTAAAGCTCCGTAATATGAGACCACAACTCGCAACTTGGACACTGGGACCAAACTATATCCCCTAGGCCTCCAGTCGCAAGACACCGACTCGAAGGCGGTACACATGTCCGCAGTACCCTAAAAAAATTTCCCCTTCCTGGTTAACCCTTGTTGACCGGAAGGTACCCAATAACCCGATACCACCTATGGGTACCCCCTTTTTATCCAGAACGTCCACTTTCACCTCCTCTTCCAGGAACCAAACCAAAACTCTGTAATATACATAATCCAGCAACTTCGCCCCTGAAACAGAAATGACAAAATCGCCAACGTACAGTCGACAGCAGATACGGAGACCCCCAGTCCCCTTCTCAAAGTCTGGCAAAAGCCGGAAGTGCCCACCTCATGACCCACCGAAGAAATCCCCAGCCCCTGCAAAATTGCTAGCCATTCCCACCATGCCTTGGCGTAGGCCTACCGTGATTGTCGCAACCACCGAGATGCACTGTCACAGCAATGCTCCCCCACCAGTCGGGACAGGCAACCCCATATTGCTACGTATCCGGTGCCAACTCTCTGAACCTGTCCCACTGAAAACGAGACAAGGCTTTAGCCAAAGTGTTATCCACCCCCAGAAGGTGCTAAGCATAAATGAACACCTGCCATCGCAGACAGCCCAGTACCAAATGACGCAGCAAACCACACCGCCGGCTGCGAAACAGCCGAAACCCGGCTACCCATCTGGACAACGCCCCGGTTGTCTAAATTGAGGCGAACCATAAACTCACAGGAAGGAGTACCCCCCAAAGTTCCATTACTACCCCAATCGGGAAGCCGCCTGATTACCAAGTACTACAGGAACCCTGCCTCATACCACCCCTGCCGTCGCAGCGGACAGCCTGTGACAAAAGAACCCAGTCCCTGAGACTTATCTCGCCCGGAAAATTCAACTTACCCCACCGCAGCTGTAACTGGCGCCGCTGGATCTTCCTCTTACCAAAAATCCCACGCACTTCCACCTTGAGACTCTATGGCTTGTCCTCCGGCAGCCGATCTTACCAACGCAGCGAAAACCAAACCATGCCCAAGAAGACAATGGATGACGTAGGGCCTTACGTACACTCCCAGTGCCAACATACCCCGAAATGCTCCGCTGCATACTGCAACGTTCCCCGACAACACAGAGAAAACGTTAGCCCACAGAGGGCCCTCACATACAAACCCAGCCAGGTAATGAATGCCCGAGCCAAGCCCCGAGACGTCCCGGGCCCACCCGCACCTGCGGAACATGTTACCGCCGTGTAAAGGAGGCGCACGTCACCGTGCCCTCCCCCGGTGCGCTAGCATAAGTAACCAAGCCTGCTTTGAAAAAGAAGGTGGTAAATAAAGCTAACTTGTGCGGCTCCCTCTTGGCCCCCCCCCCCCTTTGACAGCGTCTCAAAGACCACCGAAGGCCGCAACAGGTGTGTCTCAGATTACCAGCCTACGGAGGAACAGCAGAGAGTAAACGGGGGATCTCACAAAACCGCTAGCAAAGCCCGTCACTAACACCCCAGCCGCCCGTCGGTCGGGATACCTCTAGAGAAAAGGGGGAGTACCCAGTCCACTTGGACAAACGTCGTCCCTCTGACCCCCCGGCACTTCTCTTTCCTTGCATGAAAACACCATACCAGGGCATGCGTTCCCCCCCCCCCCCCCCCCGCGACACATGCGGCCCTGAATCGTCAGTTTGCGCCAAAATTGCATTTGTCCCAATTAAGCTGCCAGCAGTGGCCCAACGTGTTCCGGTCGGTTGACCGGCGGCCGGGGCACCTCCGACCCCCCCCCCCCAAGTGAGAAAACCACTAAGTCCTGTGACAAAACCTTAGCAAAAGGTACCAAGTGTACCCCCGGGAAAACTGACTGGGAGCCCGCGCCGACGTCATAAGCTTCATCCACAAGCTGATTTCCATATGATCCCAGCGCAGAGCCGGTCTGATGGCCATCCGATGACGGAACTGCACCTCATATCTCTGCCACGCCACACCTCCATCCATCCGGCGAGCATAGCTAATGACCTACCCGTAAATGAACCTTATTCCTACGACCCTGCAAGGAAGGCAGAAGCCTGCACCAGATGTTGAAGATACAGGGGTTCAACCGATAACAGTGATTCCCCCCATAGACCTCTTTTCACTCCCCCGGCTGTAATCTATCCAGGTCAACCTCTTCCGGGGCATTAACGAAAATATCTACCCATACACACCCGTCCCAATCATCTCCCCAATTTCCACCGTAAGATGAGACCCCAGACATATATCACCCTTTTTTTTTTTTTGCGGCATGCACCAGCCCCAGATGATAACCCCCCCCCCCCCCATTTTCCCTATTAATGCAACTGCCAACCGTAACAGGGCCCCCCCCTCTACACTGACCCAGCAAAAAACTAGTAACACTGCGCAAAGGTTAGATGAAGTGCACTTACCAGGCTGCCCAGAGCTGGGTCCAACAGCCGCCAAACTGGAATCCCACGCTGCTGGATGTCCCTGGTCCTCGCCGCCCTCCGACCCGGACAGTTCACCCTCCGACTCTCCGTTGGCGAATGATCACAGCCAGTTCCCCCGGAGGACGAGACCTGGATGCTGAGGGCCTGTGTTGTCGCTTGCTCCGTCCTTCCCGACCCGGAACACCAGCCCGCTCGTGATGCCACTGACGGACTCCAGACCCACTCCCTGGCTCGGGCACCCCTGCACGACCACCGCCATCACCGCTGCTGTCACCACGCTCCTCACCCTGTGCACGATCGGACCCCTGGCCGCCTGGATGCCGGAGTCTCCTGGCCTCCCGCATCTTGTGCCCCCCATGCCCGCCGCTAACCTGCTCTCTTCCCCAGTCAGCTCCCAGGGGGAACGCCGCTGCCCGCAGCTGGGCAAGGCCCCGGGACTCGGCCACATGCAGGATGCCTGCTCAGGGCCCAGGGGCTGCGTGTCAAGCTTCTTCCTCTTCTGCTGCAGGACTGACTGTACATCACTTCCTGCTCTCAGACTCTTACACCAGGGAACACCTCCAACCCCCAGGACACCCCCCTTTTCTTAAAGGGAAAACTACCTGCTTTCCTTTTGTCCTGTACTGTCCCACCCTGTCATGCCGTCCCTGCGCCTATCTGTTTCTTTCCTGCTCCGGGACTCTCTTAAATGTCATGTACCTCTGTCATCGCTGGGGGACTAAAACTCCTCATACCCATAATAACATCATAAATGTCATGTACCTCTGTCATCGCTGGGGGACTAAAACTCCTCATACCCATAATAACATCATAAATGTCATGTACCGCTGTGATCACTGGGGACTAAAACTCCTCATACCCATAATAACATCATAAATGACATGTACCTCTGTCATCACTGGGGACTAAAACTCCTCATACCCATAATAACATCATAAATGTCATGTACCGCTGTGATCACTGGGGACTAAAACTCCTCATACCCATAATAACATCATAAATGTCATGTACCTCTGTCATCGCTGGGGGACTAAAACTCCTCATACCCATAATAACATCATAAATGTCATGTACCGCTGTGATCACTGGGGACTAAAACTCCTCATACCCATAATAACATCATAAATGTCATGTACCTCTGTCATCGCTGGGGACTAAAACTCCTCATACCCATAATAACATCATAAATGTCATGTACCGCTGTGATCACTGGGGACTAAAACTCCTCATACCCATAATAACATCATAAATGTCATGTACCTCTGTCATCGCTGGGGGACTAAAACTCCTCATACCCATAATAACATCATAAATGTCATGTACCTCTGTCATCACTGGGGACTAAAACTCCTCATACCCATAATAACATCATAAATGTCATGTACCTCTGTCATCACTGGGGGACTAAAACTCCTCATACCCATAATAACATCATAAATGTCATGTACCTCTGTCATCACTGGGGACTAAAACTCCTCATACCCATAATAACATCATAAATGTCATGTACCTCTGTCATCACTAGGGGACTAAAACTCCTCATACCCATAATAACATCATAAATGTCATGTACCTCTGTCATCGCTGGGGGACTAAAACTCCTCATACCCATAATAACATCATAAATGTCATGTACCTCTGTCATCACTGGGGACTAAAACTCCTCATACCCATAATAACATCATAAATGACATGTACCTCTGTCATCGCTGGGGACTAAAACTCCTCATACCCATAATAACATCATAAATGTCATGTACCTCTGTCATCACTGGGGACTAAAACTCCTCATACCCATAATAACATCATAAATGTCATGTACCTCTGTCATCACTGGGGGACTAAAACTCCTCATACCCATAATAACATCATAAATGTCATGTACCTCTGTCATCACTGGGGACTAAAACTCCTCATACCCATAATAACATCATAAATGTCATGTACCTCTGTCATCACTGGGGACTAAAACTCCTCATACCCATAATAACATCATAAATGTCATGTACCTCTGTCATCACTGGGGGACTAAAACTCCTCATACCCATAATAACATCATAAATGTCATGTACCTCTGTCATCGCTGGGGACTAAAACTCCTCATACCCATAATAACATCATAAATGTCATGTACCTCTGTCATCGCTGGGGGACTAAAACTCCTCATTCCCATAATAACATCATAAATGTCATGTACCTCTGTCATCACTGGGGGACTAAAACTCCTCATACCCATAATAACATCATAAATGTCATGTACCTCTGTCATCACTGGGGGACTAAAACTCCTCATACCCATAATAACATCATAAATGTCATGTACCTCTGTCATCACTGGGGACTAAAACTCCTCATACCCATAATAACATCATAAATGTCATGTACCTCTGTCATCACTGGGGACTAAAACTCCTCATACCCATAATAACATCATAAATGTCATGTACCTCTGTCATCACTGGGGACTAAAACTCCTCATACCCATAATAACATCATAAATGTCATGTACCTCTGTCATCACTGGGGGACTAAAACTCCTCATACCCATAATAACATCATAAATGTCATGTACCTCTGTCATCGCTGGGGACTAAAACTCCTCATACCCATAATAACATCATAAATGTCATGTACCTCTGTCATCGCTGGGGGACTAAAACTCCTCATACCCATAATAACATCATAAATGTCATGTACCTCTGTCATCACTGGGGACTAAAACTCCTCATACCCATAATAACATCATAAATGTCATGTACCTCTGTCATCACTGGGGACTAAAACTCCTCATACCCATAATAACATCATAAATGTCATGTACCGCTGTCATCGCTGGGGGACTAAAACTCCTCATACCCATAATAACATCATAAATGTCATGTACCTCTGTCATCGCTGGGGGACTAAAACTCCTCATACCCATAATAACATCATAAATGTCATGTACCTCTGTCATCGCTGGGGGACTAAAACTCCTCATACCCATAATAACATCATAAATGTCATGTACCTCTGTCATCACTGGAGACTAAAACTCCTCATACCCATAATAACATCATAAATGTCATGTACCGCTGTCATCACTGGGAGACTAAAACTCCTCATACCCATAATAACATCATAAATGTCATGTACTGCTGTCATCGCTGGGGGACTAAAACTCCTCATACCCATAATAACATCATAAATGTCATGTACCTCTGTCATCACTGGGGACTAAAACTCCTCATACCCATAATAACATCATAAATGTCATGTACCTCTGTCATCACTAGGGGACTAAAACTCCTCATACCCATAATAACATCATAAATGTCATGTACCTCTGTCATCGCTGGGGGACTAAAACTCCTCATACCCATAATAACATCATAAATGTCATGTACCTCTGTCATCACTGGGGACTAAAACTCCTCATACCCATAATAACATCATAAATGACATGTACCTCTGTCATCGCTGGGGACTAAAACTCCTCATACCCATAATAACATCATAAATGTCATGTACCTCTGTCATCACTGGGGACTAAAACTCCTCATACCCATAATAACATCATAAATGTCATGTACCTCTGTCATCACTGGGGGACTAAAACTCCTCATACCCATAATAACATCATAAATGTCATGTACCTCTGTCATCACTGGGGACTAAAACTCCTCATACCCATAATAACATCATAAATGTCATGTACCTCTGTCATCACTGGGGACTAAAACTCCTCATACCCATAATAACATCATAAATGTCATGTACCTCTGTCATCACTGGGGGACTAAAACTCCTCATACCCATAATAACATCATAAATGTCATGTACCTCTGTCATCACTGGGGGACTAAAACTCCTCATACCCATAATAACATCATAAATGTCATGTACCTCTGTCATCACTGGGGGACTAAAACTCCTCATACCCATAATAACATCATAAATGTCATGTACCTCTGTCATCACTGGGGACTAAAACTCCTCATACCCATAATAACATCATAAATGTCATGTACCTCTGTCATCACTGGGGACTAAAACTCCTCATACCCATAATAACATCATAAATGTCATGTACCTCTGTCATCACTGGGGACTAAAACTCCTCATACCCATAATAACATCATAAATGTCATGTACCTCTGTCATCACTGGGGGACTAAAACTCCTCATACCCATAATAACATCATAAATGTCATGTACCTCTGTCATCGCTGGGGACTAAAACTCCTCATACCCATAATAACATCATAAATGTCATGTACCTCTGTCATCGCTGGGGGACTAAAACTCCTCATACCCATAATAACATCATAAATGTCATGTACCTCTGTCATCACTGGGGACTAAAACTCCTCATACCCATAATAACATCATAAATGTCATGTACCTCTGTCATCACTGGGGACTAAAACTCCTCATACCCATAATAACATCATAAATGTCATGTACCGCTGTCATCGCTGGGGGACTAAAACTCCTCATACCCATAATAACATCATAAATGTCATGTACCTCTGTCATCGCTGGGGGACTAAAACTCCTCATACCCATAATAACATCATAAATGTCATGTACCTCTGTCATCGCTGGGGGACTAAAACTCCTCATACCCATAATAACATCATAAATGTCATGTACCTCTGTCATCACTGGAGACTAAAACTCCTCATACCCATAATAACATCATAAATGTCATGTACCGCTGTCATCACTGGGAGACTAAAACTCCTCATACCCATAATAACATCATAAATGTCATGTACTGCTGTCATCGCTGGGGGACTAAAACTCCTCATACCCATAATAACATCATAAATGTCATGTACCTCTGTCATCACTGGGGACTAAAACTCCTCATACCCATAATAACATCATAAATGTCATGTACCTCTGTCATCACTGGGGGACTAAAACTCCTCATACCCATAATAACACCATAAATGACATGTACCTCTGTCATCACTGGGGACTAAAACTCCTCATACCCATAATAACATCATAAATGTCATGTACCTCTGTCATCACTGGGGGACTAAAACTCCTCATACCCATAATAACATCATAAATGACATGTACCTCTGTCATCGCTGGGGGACTAAAACTCCTCATACCCATAATAACATCATAAATGTCATGTACCTCTGTCATCGCTGGGGGACTAAAACTCCTCATACCCATAATAACATCATAAATGTCATGTACCTCTGTCATTGCTGGGGACTAAAACTCCTCATACCCATAATAACATCATAAATGTCATGTACCTCTGTCATCACTGGGGGACTAAAACTCCTCATACCCATAATAACATCATAAATGTCATGTACCTCTGTCATCACTGGGGACTAAAACTCCTCATACCCATAATAACATCATAAATGTCATGTACCTCTGTCATCACTGGGGACTAAAACTCCTCATACCCATAATAACATCATAAATGTCATGTACCGCTGTCATCGCTGGGGGACTAAAACTCCTCATACCCATAATAACATCATAAATGTCATGTACCTCTGTCATCGCTGGGGGACTAAAACTCCTCATACCCATAATAACATCATAAATGTCATGTACCTCTGTCATCACTGGGGACTAAAACTCCTCATTCCCATAATAACATCATAAATGTCATGTACCTCTGTCATCGCTGGGGGACTAAAACTCCTCATACCCATAATAACATCATAAATGACATGTACCTCTGTCATCGCTGGGGGACTAAAACTCCTCATACCCATAATAACATCATAAATGACATGTACCTCTGTCATCACTGGGGACTAAAACTCCTCATACCCATAATAACATCATAAATGTCATGTACCTCTGTCATCACTGGGGGACTAAAACTCCTCATACCCATAATAACATCATAAATGTCATGTACCTCTGTCATCACTGGGGACTAAAACTCCTCATACCCATAATAACATCATAAATGTCATGTACCTCTGTCATCACTGGGGGACTAAAACTCCTCATACCCATAATAACATCATAAATGTCATGTACCTCTGTCATCACTGGGGACTAAAACTCCTCATACCCATAATAACATCATAAATGTCATGTACCTCTGTCATCACTGGGGGACTAAAACTCCTCATACCCATAATAACATCATAAATGTCATGTACCTCTGTCATCGCTGGGGGACTAAAACTCCTCATACCCATAATAACATCATAAATGTCATGTACCTCTGTCATCACTGGGGACTAAAACTCCTCATACCCATAATAACATCATAAATGACATGTACCTCTGTCATCGCTGGGGACTAAAACTCCTCATACCCATAATAACATCATAAATGTCATGTACCTCTGTCATCACTGGGGACTAAAACTCCTCATTCCCATAATAACATCATAAATGTCATGTACCTCTGTCATCACTGGGGGACTAAAACTCCTCATACCCATAATAACATCATAAATGTCATGTACCTCTGTCATCACTGGGGGACTAAAACTCCTCATACCCATAATAACATCATAAATGTCATGTACCTCTGTCATCACTGGGGACTAAAACTCCTCATACCCATAATAACATCATAAATGTCATGTACCTCTGTCATCACTGGGGACTAAAACTCCTCATACCCATAATAACATCATAAATGTCATGTACCTCTGTCATCACTGGGGGACTAAAACTCCTCATACCCATAATAACATCATAAATGTCATGTACCTCTGTCATCGCTGGGGACTAAAACTCCTCATACCCATAATAACATCATAAATGTCATGTACCTCTGTCATCACTGGGGACTAAAACTCCTCATACCCATAATAACATCATAAATGTCATGTACCTCTGTCATCACTGGGGACTAAAACTCCTCATACCCATAATAACATCATAAATGACATGTACCTCTGTCATCACTGGGGACTAAAACTCCTCATACCCATAATAACATCATAAATGTCATGTACCTCTGTCATCGCTGGGGGACTAAAACTCCTCATACCCATAATAACATCATAAATGGCATGTACCGCTGTCATCACTGGGGGACTAAAACTCCTCATACCCATAATAACATCATAAATGTCATGTACCGCTGTCATCACTGGGGGACTAAAACTCCTCATACCCATAATAACATCATAAATGTCATGTACCTCTGTCATCACTGGGGGACTAAAACTCCTCATACCCATAATAACATCATAAATGTCATGTACCTCTGTCATCACTGGGGACTAAAACTCCTCATACCCATAATAACATCATAAATGTCATGTACCTCTGTCATCGCTGGGGACTAAAACTCCTCATACCCATAATAACATCATAAATGTCATGTACCTCTGTCATCGCTGGGGGGACTAAAACTCCTCATACCCATAATAACATCATAAATGTCATGTACCTCTGTCATCACTGGGGACTAAAACTCCTCATACCCATAATAACATCATAAATGACATGTACCTCTGTCATCGCTGGGGACTAAAACTCCTCATACCCATAATAACATCATAAATGACATGTACCTCTGTCATCACTGGGGACTAAAACTCCTCATACCCATAATAACATCATAAATGTCATGTACCGCTGTCATCGCTGGGGACTAAAACTCCTCATACCCATAATAACATCATAAATGTCATGTACCTCTGTCATCACTGGGGACTAAAACTCCTCATACCCATAATAACATCATAAATGTCATGTACCGCTGTCATCGCTGGGGACTAAAACTCCTCATACCCATAATAACATCATAAATGTCATGTACCGCTGTCATCGCTGGGGACTAAAACTCCTCATACCCATAATAACATCATAAATGACATGTACCTCTGTCATCGCTGGGGACTAAAACTCCTCATACCCATAATAACATCATAAATGTCATGTACCTCTGTCATCGCTGGGGGACTAAAACTCCTCATACCCATAATAACATCATAAATGTCATGTACCTCTGTCATCACTGGGGACTAAAACTCCTCATACCCATAATAACATCATAAATGTCATGTACCGCTGTCATCGCTGGGGGACTAAAACTCCTCATACCCATAATAACATCATAAATGTCATGTACCTCTGTCATCATTGGGGACTAAAACTCCTCATACCCATAATAACATCATAAATGACATGTACCTCTGTCATCACTGGGGACTAAAACTCCTCATACCCATAATAACATCATAAATGTCATGTACCTCTGTCATCGCTGGGGACTAAAACTCCTCATACCCATAATAACATCATAAATGGCATGTACCTCTGTCATCGCTGGGGGACTAAAACTCCTCATACCCATAATAACATCATAAATAACATGTACCTCTGTCATCGCTGGGGACTAAAACTCCTCATACTCATAATAACATCATAAATGTCATGTACCTCTGTCATCACTGGGGACTAAAACTCCTCATACCCATAATAACATCATAAATGTCATGTACCTCTGTCATCACTGGGGGACTAAAACTCCTCATTCCCATAATAACATCATAAATGACATGTACCGCTGTCATCACTGGGGACTAAAACTCCTCATACCCATAATAACATCATAAATGTCATGTACCGCTGTCATCACTGGGGACTAAAACTCCTCATACCCATAATAACATCATAAATGTCATTTACCTCTGTCATCGCTGGGGACTAAAACTCCTCATACCCATAATAACATCATAAATGTCATGTACCTCTGTCATCGCTGGGGGACTAAAACTCCTCATACCCATAATAACATCATAAATGGCATGTACCTCTGTCATCGCTGGGGGACTAAAACTCCTCATACCCATAATAACATCATAAATGTCATGTACCGCTGTCATCACTGGGGGACTAAAACTCCTCATACCCATAATAACATCATAAATGTCATGTACCTCTGTCATCGCTGGGGACTAAAACTCCTCATACCCATAATAACATCATAAATGTCATGTACCTCTGTCATCGCTGGGGACTAAAACTCCTCATACCCATAATAACATCATAAATGTCATGTACCGCTGTCATCGCTGGGGACTAAAACTCCTCATACCCATAATAACATCATAAATGTCATGTACCTCTGTCATCGCTGGGGGACTGAAACTCCTCATACTCATAATAACATCATAAATGTCATGTACCTCTGTCATCGCTGGGGACTAAAACTCCTCATACCCATAATAACATCATAAATGTCATGTACCTCTGTCATCACTGGGGACTAAAACTCCTCATACCCATAATAACATCATAAATGTCATGTACCTCTGTCATCACTGGGGGACTGAAACTCCTCATACTCATAATAACATCATAAATGTCATGTACCTCTGTCATCGCTGGGGGACTAAAACTCCTCATACCCATAATAACATCATAAATGTCATGTACCTCTGTCATCGCTGGGGACTAAAACTCCTCATACCCATAATAACATCATAAATGTCATGTACCTCTGTCATCACTGGGGGACTAAAACTCCTCATACCCATAATAACATCATAAATGTCATGTACCGCTGTCATCGCTGGGGACTAAAACTCCTCATTCCCATAATAACATCATAAATGACATGTACCTCTGTCATCACTGGGGACTAAAACTCCTCATACCCATAATAACATCATAAATGTCATGTACCTCTGTCATCACTGGGGGACTAAAACTCCTCATACCCATAATAACATCATAAATGTCATGTACCTCTGTCATCACTGGGGGACTAAAACTCCTCATTCCCATAATAACATCATAAATGTCATGTACCGCTGTCATCACTGGGGACTAAAACTCCTCATACCCATAATAACATCATAAATGGCATGTACCTCTGTCATCGCTGGGGACTAAAACTCCTCATACCCATAATAACATCATAAATGTCATGTACCTCTGTCATCACTGGGGACTAAAACTCCTCATACCCATAATAACATCATAAATGTCATGTACCTCTGTCATCACTGGGGACTAAAACTCCTCATACCCATAATAACATCATAAATGTCATGTACCTCTGTCATCGCTGGGGACTAAAACTCCTCATACCCATAATAACATCATAAATGTCATGTACCTCTGTCATCACTGGGGACTAAAACTCCTCATACCCATAATAACATCATAAATGTCATGTACCTCTGTCATCACTGGGGACTAAAACTCCTCATACCCATAATAACATCATAAATGTCATGTACCTCTGTCATCGCTGGGGACTAAAACTCCTCATACCCATAATAACATCATAAATGTCATGTACCTCTGTCATCACTGGGGAATAAAACTCCTCATACCCATAATAACATCATAAATGTCATGTACCGCTGTCATCGCTGGGGACTAAAACTCCTCATACCCATAATAACATCATAAATGTCATGTACCTCTGTCATCGCTGGGGGACTGAAACTCCTCATACTCATAATAACATCATAAATGTCATGTACCTCTGTCATCACTGGGGGACTAAAACTCCTCATTCCCATAATAACATCATAAATGTCATGTACCTCTGTCATCACTGGGGGACTAAAACTCCTCATACCCATAATAACAAAATAAATGTCATGTACCGCTGTCATCGCTGGGGACTAAAACTCCTCATACCCATAATAACATCATAAATGTCATGTACCTCTGTCATCACTGGGGGACTAAAACTCCTCATTCCCATAATAACATCATAAATGACATGTACCTCTGTCATCACTGGGGGACTAAAACTCCTCATACCCATAATAACATCATAAATGTCATGTACCTCTGTCATCACTGGGGAATAAAACTCCTCATACCCATAATAACATCATAAATGTCATGTACCGCTGTCATCGCTGGGGACTAAAACTCCTCATACCCATAATAACATCATAAATGTCATGTACCTCTGTCATCGCTGGGGGACTGAAACTCCTCATACTCATAATAACATCATAAATGTCATGTACCTCTGTCATCACTGGGGACTAAAACTCCTCATACCCATAATAACACCATAAATGTCATGTACCTCTGTCATCACTGGGGACTAAAACTCCTCATACCCATAATAACATCATAAATGTCATGTACCTCTGTCATCGCTGGGGGACTAAAACTCCTCATACCCATAATAACATCATAAATGTCATGTACCTCTGTCATCGCTGGGGGGACTAAAACTCCTCATACCCATAATAACATCATAAATGTCATGTACCTTTGTCATCGCTGGGGGACTAAAACTCCTCATACCCATAATAACATCATAAATGGCATGTACCTCTGTCATCGCTGGGGGACTAAAAGTCCTCATACCCATAATAACATCATAAATGTCATGTACCGCTGTCATCACTGGGGGACTAAAACTCCTCATACCCATAATAACATCATAAATGTCATGTACCTCTGTCATCGCTGGGGACTAAAACTCCTCATTCCCATAATAACATCATAAATGTCATGTACCTCTGTCATCACTGGGGACTAAAACTCCTCATACCCATAATAACATCATAAATGTCATTTACCTCTGTCATCGCTGGGGGACTAAAACTCCTCATACCCATAATAACATCATAAATGTCATGTACCTCTGTCATCACTGGGGGACTAAAACTCCTCATACCCATAATAACATCATAAATGTCATGTACCTCTGTCATCACTGGGGACTAAAACTCCTCATACCCATAATAACACCATAAATGTCATGTACCTCTGTCATCACTGGGTGACTAAAACTCCTCATACCCATAATAACATCATAAATGTCATGTACCTCTGTCATCACTGGGGACTAAAACTCCTCATACCCATAATAACATCATAAATGTCATGTACCTCTGTCATCACTGGGGACTAAAACTCCTCATACCCATAATAACATCATAAATGTCATGTACCGCTGTCATCACTGGGGGACTAAAACTCCTCATTCCCATAATAACATCATAAATGTCATGTACCTCTGTCATCACTGGGGACTAAAACTCCTCATACCCATAATAACATCATAAATGTCATGTACCTCTGTCATCACTGGGGGACTAAAACTCCTCATACCCATAATAACATCATAAATGTCATGTACCTCTGTCATCACTGGGGAATAAAACTCCTCATACCCATAATAACATCATAAATGTCATGTACCTCTGTCATCGCTGGGGGACTAAAACTCCTCATACCCATAATAACATCATAAATGTCATGTACCTCTGTCATCACTGGGGACTAAAACTCCTCATACCCATAATAACATCATAAATGTCATGTACCTCTGTCATCACTGGGGACTAAAACTCCTCATACCCATAATAACACCATAAATGGCATGTACCTCTGTCATCACTGGGGACTAAAACTCCTCATACCCATAATAACATCATAAATGTCATGTACCTCTGTCATCACTGGGGGACTAAAACTCCTCATACCCATAATAACATCATAAATGTCATGTACCTCTGTCATCACTGGGGACTAAAACTCCTCATACCCATAATAACATCATAAATGTCATGTACCTCTGTCATCACTGGGGGACTAAAACTCCTCATACCCATAATAACATCATAAATGTCATGTACCTCTGTCATCACTGGGGACTAAAACTCCTCATACCCATAATAACACCATAAATGTCATGTACCTCTGTCATCACTGGGGACTAAAACTCCTCATACCCATAATAACATCATAAATGACATGTACCTCTGTCATCGCTGGGGGACTAAAACTCCTCATACCCATAATAACATCATAAATGTCATGTACCGCTGTCATCGCTGGGGACTAAAACTCCTCATACCCATAATAACATCATAAATGTCATGTACCGCTGTCATCGCTGGGGGACTAAAACTCCTCATACCCATAATAACATCATAAATGACATGTACCGCTGTCATCACTGGGGACTAAAACTCCTCATACCCATAATAACATCATAAATGTCATGTACCGCTGTCATCACTGGGGACTAAAACTCCTCATACCCATAATAACATCATAAATGTCATGTACCGCTGTCATCGCTGGGGGAATAAAACTCCTCATACCCATAATAAGATCATAAATGTCATGTACCTCTGTCATCACTGGGGACTAAAACTCCTCATACCCATAATAACATCATAAATGTCATGTACCTCTGTCATCGCTGGGGACTAAAACTCCTCATACCCATAATAACACCATAAATGTCATGTACCTCTGTCATCACTGGGGGACTAAAACTCCTCATACCCATAATAACATCATAAATGTCATGTACCTCTGTCATCGCTGGGGACTAAAACTCCTCATACCCATAATAACATCAAAAATGTCATGTACCTCTGTCATCGCTGGGGGACTAAAACTCCTCATACCCATAATAACATCATAAATGTCATGTACCTCTGTCATCACTGGGGACTAAAACTCCTCATACCCATAATAACATCATAAATGTCATGTACCGCTGTCATCGCTGGGGACTAAAACTCCTCATACCCATAATAACATCATAAATGTCATGTACCTCTGTCATCACTGGGGACTAAAACTCCTCATTGCCATAATAACATCATAAATGACATGTACCTCTGTCATCGCTGGGGGGACTAAAACTCCTCATACCCATAATAACATCATAAATGTCATGTACCTCTGTCATCACTGGGGGACTAAAACTCCTCATACCCATAATAACATCATAAATGTCATGTACCTCTGTCATCGCTGGGGACTAAAACTCCTCATACCCATAATAACATCATAAATGTCATGTACCTCTGTCATCACTGGGGGACTAAAACTCCTCATACCCATAATAACATCATAAATGGCATGTACCTCTGTCATCGCTGGGGACTAAAACTCCTCATACCCATAATAACATCATAAATGTCATGTACCTCTGTCATCACTGGGGACTAAAACTCCTCATACCCATAATAACATCATAAATGTCATGTACCTCTGTCATCACTGGGGACTAAAACTCCTCATACCCATAATAACATCATAAATGTCATGTACCGCTGTCATCGCTGGGGACTAAAACTCCTCATACCCATAATAACATCATAAACGTCATGTACCTCTGTCATCGCTGGGGACTAAAACTCCTCATACCCATAATAACACCATAAATGTCATGTACCTCTGTCATCACTGGGGACTAAAACTCCTCATACCCATAATAACATCATAAATGTCATGTACCTCTGTCATCACTGGGGACTAAAACTCCTCATACCCATAATAACATCATAAATGTCATGTACCTCTGTCATCACTGGGGACTAAAACTCCTCATTGCCATAATAACATCATAAATGACATGTACCTCTGTCATCGCTGGGGGGACTAAAACTCCTCATACCCATAATAACATCATAAATGTCATGTACCTCTGTCATCGCTGGGGACTAAAACTCCTCATTCCCATAATAACATCATAAATGTCATGTACCGCTGTCATCACTGGGGACTAAAACTCCTCATACCCATAATAACATCATAAATGTCATGTACCGCTGTCATCACTGGGGACTAAAACTCCTCATACCCATAATAACATCATAAATGTCATGTACCTCTGTCATCACTGGGGGACTAAAACTCCTCATACCCATAATAACATCATAAATGTCATGTACCTCTGTCATCACTGGGGGACTAAAACTCCTCATACCCATAATAACATCATAAATGTCATGTACCTCTGTCATCACTGGGGACTAAAACTCCTCATACCCATAATAACACCATAAATGTCATGTACCTCTGTCATCACTGGGGACTAAAACTCCTCATACCCATAATAACATCATAAATGTCATGTACCTCTGTCATCACTGGGGACTAAAACTCCTCATACCCATAATAACATCATAAATGTCATGTACCTCTGTCATCACTGGGGACTAAAACTCCTCATACCCATAATAACATCATAAATGACATGTACCTCTGTCATCGCTGGGGGACTAAAACTCCTCATACCCATAATAACATCATAAATGTCATGTACCTCTGTCATCACTGGGGGACTAAAACTCCTCATACCCATAATAACATCATAAATGTCATGTACCTCTGTCATCACTGGGGACTAAAACTCCTCATACCCATAATAACACCATAAATGGCATGTACCTCTGTCATCACTGGGGACTAAAACTCCTCATACCCATAATAACATCATAAATGTCATGTACCTCTGTCATCACTGGGGGACTAAAACTCCTCATACCCATAATAACATCATAAATGTCATGTACCTCTGTCATCACTGGGGACTAAAACTCCTCATACCCATAATAACATCATAAATGTCATGTACCTCTGTCATCGCTGGGGGACTAAAACTCCTCATACCCATAATAACATCATAAATGTCATGTACCTCTGTCATCACTGGGGGACTAAAACTCCTCATACCCATAATAACATCATAAATGTCATGTACCTCTGTCATCACTGGGGGACTAAAACTCCTCATACCCATAATAACATCATAAATGTCATGTACCTCTGTCATCACTGGGGACTAAAACTCCTCATACCCATAATAACACCATAAATGTCATGTACCTCTGTCATCACTGGGGACTAAAACTCCTCATACCCATAATAACATCATAAATGACATGTACCTCTGTCATCGCTGGGGGACTAAAACTCCTCATACCCATAATAACATCATAAATGTCATGTACCGCTGTCATCGCTGGGGACTAAAACTCCTCATACCCATAATAACATCATAAATGTCATGTACCTCTGTCATCACTGGGGGACTAAAACTCCTCATACCCATAATAACATCATAAATGTCATGTACCGCTGTCATCGCTGGGGACTAAAACTCCTCATACCCATAATAACATCATAAATGACATGTACCGCTGTCATCACTGGGGACTAAAACTCCTCATACCCATAATAACATCATAAATGTCATGTACCTCTGTCATCACTGGGGGACTAAAACTCCTCATACCCATAATAACATCATAAATGTCATGTACCTCTGTCATCACTGGGGGACTAAAACTCCTCATACCCATAATAACATCATAAATGACATGTACCTCTGTCATCGCTGGGGGACTAAAACTCCTCATACCCATAATAACATCATAAATGTCATGTACCTCTGTCATCACTGGGGACTAAAACTCCTCATACCCATAATAACATCATAAATGTCATGTACCTCTGTCATCACTGGGGGACTAAAACTCCTCATACCCATAATAACATCATAAATGTCATGTACCTCTGTCATCACTGGGGGACTAAAACTCCTCATACCCATAATAACATCATAAATGACATGTACCTCTGTCATCGCTGGGGGACTAAAACTCCTCATACCCATAATAACATCATAAATGTCATGTACCTCTGTCATCACTGGGGACTAAAACTCCTCATACCCATAATAACATCATAAATGTCATGTACCTCTGTCATCACTGGGGACTAAAACTCCTCATTCCCATAATAACATCATAAATGTCATGTACCTCTGTCATCGCTGGGGACTAAAACTCCTCATACCCATAATAACATCATAAATGTCATGTACCTCTGTCATCACTGGGGACTAAAACTCCTCATACCCATAATAACATCATAAATGTCATGTACCTCTGTCATCACTGGGGAATAAAACTCCTCATACCCATAATAACATCATAAATGTCATGTACCTCTGTCATCACTGGGGACTAAAACTCCTCATACCCATAATAACATCATAAATGTCATGTACCTCTGTCATCGCTGGGGGACTGAAACTCCTCATACTCATAATAACATCATAAATGTCATGTACCTCTGTCATCGCTGGGGACTAAAACTCCTCATACCCATAATAACATCATAAATGTCATGTACCTCTGTCATCACTGGGGGACTGAAACTCCTCATACCCATAATAACATCATAAATGTCATGTACCTCTGTCATCGCTGGGGACTAAAACTCCTCATACCCATAATAACATCATAAATGTCATGTACCTCTGTCATCACTGGGGACTAAAACTCCTCATACCCATAATAACATCATAAATGTCATGTACCTCTGTCATCACTGGGGGACTGAAACTCCTCATACCCATAATAACATCATAAATGTCATGTACCTCTGTCATCGCTGGGGGGACTAAAACTCCTCATACCCATAATAACATCATAAATGTCATGTACCTCTGTCATCACTGGGGACTAAAACTCCTCATTGCCATAATAACATCATAAATGACATGTACCTCTGTCATCACTGGGGGACTAAAACTCCTCATACCCATAATAACATCATAAATGTCATGTACCGCTGTCATCGCTGGGGACTAAAACTCCTCATACCCATAATAACATCATAAATGTCATGTACCTCTGTCATCACTGGGGGACTAAAACTCCTCATACCCATAATAACATCATAAATGTCATGTACCTCTGTCATCACTGGGGACTAAAACTCCTCATACCCATAATAACATCATAAATGGCATGTACCTCTGTCATCGCTGGGGACTAAAACTCCTCATACCCATAATAACATCATAAATGTCATGTACCTCTGTCATCACTGGGGGACTAAAACTCCTCATACCCATAATAACATCATAAATGTCATGTACCTCTGTCATCGCTGGGGACTAAAACTCCTCATACCCATAATAACATCATAAATGACATGTACCTCTGTCATCACTGGGGACTAAAACTCCTCATACCCATAATAACATCATAAATGTCATGTACCTCTGTCATCGCTGGGGACTAAAACTCCTCATACCCATAATAACATCATACATGTCATGTACCTCTGTCATCACTGGGGACTAAAACTCCTCATACCCATAATAACATCATAAATGTCATGTACCGCTGTCATTGCTGGGGACTAAAACTCCTCATACCCATAATAACATCATAAATGGCATGTACCTCTGTCATCACTGGGGAATAAAACTCCTCATACCCATAATAACATCATAAATGTCATGTACCGCTGTCATCGCTGGGGACTAAAACTCCTCATACCCATAATAACATCATAAATGTCATGTACCTCTGTCATCACTGGGGGACTAAAACTCCTCATTCCCATAATAACATCATAAATGTCATGTACCTTTGTCATCACTGGGGACTAAAACTCCTCATACCCATAATAACATCATAAATGACATGTACCTCTGTCATCACTGGGGACTAAAACTCCTCATACCCATAATAACATCATAAATGTCATGTACCTCTGTCATCACTGGGGACTAAAACTCCTCATTGCCATAATAACATCATAAATGACATGTACCTCTGTCATCACTGGGGACTAAAACTCCTCATACCCATAATAACATCATAAATGTCATGTACCTCTGTCATCGCTGGGGGGACTAAAACTCCTCATACCCATAATAACATCATAAATGTCATGTACCTCTGTCATCACTGGGGGACTAAAACTCCTCATTCCCATAATAACATCATAAATGTCATGTACCGCTGTCATCACTGGGGACTAAAACTCCTCATACCCATAATAACATCATAAATGTCATGTACCGCTGTCATCACTGGGGGACTAAAACTCCTCATACCCATAATAACATCATACATGTCATGTACCTCTGTCATCACTGGGGACTAAAACTCCTCATACCCATAATAACATCATAAATGACATGTACCGCTGTCATCACTGGGGACTAAAACTCCTCATACCCATAATAACATCATAAATGTCATTTACCTCTGTCATCACTGGGGGACTAAAACTCCTCATACCCATAATAACATCATAAATGGCATGTACCTCTGTCATCGCTGGGGGACTAAAACTCCTCATACCCATAATAACATCATAAATGTCATGTACCTCTGTCATCGCTGGGGACTAAAACTCCTCATACCCATAATAACATCATAAATGTCATGTACCTTTGTCATCGCTGGGGACTAAAACTCCTCATACCCATAATAACATCATAAATGTCATGTACCTCTGTCATCACTGGGGACTAAAACTCCTCATACCCATAATAACATCATAAATGGCATGTACCTCTGTCATCGCTGGGGACTAAAACTCCTCATACCCATAATAACATCATAAATGTCATGTACCTCTGTCATCACTGGGGAATAAAACTCCTCATACCCATAATAACATCATAAATGTCATGTACCGCTGTCATCACTGGGGACTAAAACTCCTCATACCCATAATAACATCATAAATGTCATGTACCTCTGTCATCACTGGGGACTAAAACTCCTCATACCCATAATAACATCATAAATGGCATGTACCTCTGTCATCGCTGGGGACTAAAACTCCTCATACCCATAATAACATCATAAATGTCATGTACCTCTGTCATCACTGGGGAATAAAACTCCTCATACCCATAATAACATCATAAATGTCATGTACCTCTGTCATCGCTGGGGGACTGAAACTCCTCATACTCATAATAACATCATAAATGTCATGTACCTCTGTCATCACTGGGGGACTAAAACTCCTCATACTCATAATAACATCATAAATGTCATGTACCTCTGTCATCACTGGGGGACTAAAACTCCTCATACCCATAATAACATCATAAATGACATGTACCTCTGTCATCACTGGGGGACTAAAACTCCTCATTCCCATAATAACATCATAAATGACATGTACCTCTGTCATCACTGGGGGACTAAAACTCCTCATACCCATAATAACATCATAAATGTCATGTACCGCTGTCATCGCTGGGGACTAAAACTCCTCATACCCATAATAACATCATAAATGTCATGTACCTCTGTCATCACTGGGGGACTAAAACTCCTCATTCCCATAATAACATCATAAATGTCATGTACCTCTGTCATCACTGGGGACTAAAACTCCTCATACCCATAATAACATCATAAATGTCATGTACCGCTGTCATCACTGGGGACTAAAACTCCTCATACCCATAATAACATCATAAATGTCATTTACCGCTGTCATCGCTGGGGACTAAAACTCCTCATACCCATAAAGCAGCATAAATGTCATGTACCTTTGTCATCGCTGGGGACTAAAACTCCTCATACCCATAATAACATCATAAATGTCATGTACCTCTGTCATCACTGGGGACTAAAACTCCTCATACCCATAATAACATCATAAATGGCATGTACCTCTGTCATCACTGGGGACTAAAACTCCTCATACCCATAATAACATCATAAATGTCATGTACCTCTGTCATCGCTGGGGACTAAAACTCCTCATACCCATAATAACATCATAAATGTCATGTACCGCTGTCATTGCTGGGGACTAAAACTCCTCATACCCATAATAACATCATAAATGTCATGTACCTCTGTCATCACTGGGGACTAAAACTCCTCATACCCATAATAACATCATAAATGGCATGTACCGCTGTCATCACTGGGGACTAAAACTCCTCATACCCATAATAACATCATAAATGTCATGTACCGCTGTCATCACTGGGGACTAAAACTCCTCATACCCATAATAACATCATAAATGTCATGTACCTCTGTCATCACTGGGGGACTAAAACTCCTCATACCCATAATAACATCATAAATGGCATGTACCTCTGTCATCACTGGGGACTAAAACTCCTCATACCCATAATAACATCATAAATGACATGTACCTCTGTCATCGCTGGGGACTAAAACTCCTCATACCCATAATAACATCATAAATGTCATGTACCTCTGTCATCACTGGGGACTAAAACTCCTCATACCCATAATAACATCATAAATGTCATGTACCTCTGTCATCGCTGGGGACTAAAACTCCTCATACCCATAATAACATCATAAATGACATGTACCTCTGTCATCGCTGGGGGACTAAAACTCCTCATACCCATAATAACATCATAAATGTCATGTACCGCTGTCATTGTTGGGGACTAAAACTCCTCATACCCATAATAACATCATAAATGACATGTACCTCTGTCATCACTGGGGGACTAAAACTCCTCATACCCATAATAACATCATAAATGTCATGTACCGCTGTCATTGTTGGGGACTAAAACTCCTCATTGCCATAATAACATCATAAATGACATGTACCTCTGTCATCACTGGGGACTAAAACTCCTCATACCCATAATAACATCATAAATGTCATGTACCGCTGTCATTGCTGGGGGACTGAAACTCCTCATACTCATAATAACATCATAAATGTCATGTACCTCTGTCATCACTGGGGACTAAAACTCCTCATACCCATAATAACATCATAAATGTCATGTACCTCTGTCATCGCTGGGGACTAAAACTCCTCATACTCATAATAACATCATAAATGTCATGTACCTCTGTCATCACTGGGGACTAAAACTCTTCATACCCATAATAACATCATAAATGTCATGTACCTCTGTCATCGCTGGGGGGACTAAAACTCCTCATACCCATAATAACATCATAAATGTCATGTACCTCTGTCATCACTGGGGGACTAAAACTCCTCATACCCATAATAACATCATAAATGTCATGTACCGCTGTCATCGCTGGGGACTAAAACTCCTCATACCCATAATAACATCATAAATGTCATGTACCTCTGTCATCACTGGGGGACTAAAACTCCTCATTCCCATAATAACATCATAAATGACATGTACCGCTGTCATCACTGGGGACTAAAACTCCTCATACCCATAATAACATCATAAATGTCATGTACCGCTGTCATCACTGGGGACTAAAACTCCTCATACCCATAATAACATCATAAATGTCATTTACCTCTGTCATCGCTGGGGACTAAAACTCCTCATACCCATAATAACATCATAAATGTCATGTACCTCTGTCATCGCTGGGGGACTAAAACTCCTCATACCCATAATAACATCATAAATGGCATGTACCTCTGTCATCGCTGGGGGACTAAAACTCCTCATACCCATAATAACATCATAAATGTCATGTACCGCTGTCATCACTGGGGGACTAAAACTCCTCATACCCATAATAACATCATAAATGTCATGTACCTCTGTCATCGCTGGGGACTAAAACTCCTCATACCCATAATAACATCATAAATGTCATGTACCTCTGTCATCGCTGGGGACTAAAACTCCTCATACCCATAATAACATCATAAATGTCATGTACCGCTGTCATCGCTGGGGACTAAAACTCCTCATACCCATAATAACATCATAAATGTCATGTACCTCTGTCATCGCTGGGGGACTGAAACTCCTCATACTCATAATAACATCATAAATGTCATGTACCTCTGTCATCGCTGGGGACTAAAACTCCTCATACCCATAATAACATCATAAATGTCATGTACCTCTGTCATCACTGGGGACTAAAACTCCTCATACCCATAATAACATCATAAATGTCATGTACCTCTGTCATCACTGGGGGACTGAAACTCCTCATACTCATAATAACATCATAAATGTCATGTACCTCTGTCATCGCTGGGGGACTAAAACTCCTCATACCCATAATAACATCATAAATGTCATGTACCTCTGTCATCGCTGGGGACTAAAACTCCTCATACCCATAATAACATCATAAATGTCATGTACCTCTGTCATCACTGGGGGACTAAAACTCCTCATACCCATAATAACATCATAAATGTCATGTACCGCTGTCATCGCTGGGGACTAAAACTCCTCATTCCCATAATAACATCATAAATGACATGTACCTCTGTCATCACTGGGGACTAAAACTCCTCATACCCATAATAACATCATAAATGTCATGTACCTCTGTCATCACTGGGGGACTAAAACTCCTCATACCCATAATAACATCATAAATGTCATGTACCTCTGTCATCGCTGGGGGACTAAAACTCCTCATACCCATAATAACATCATAAATGTCATGTACCTCTGTCATCACTGGGGACTAAAACTCCTCATACCCATAATAACATCATAAATGTCATGTACCTCTGTCATCGCTGGGGACTAAAACTCCTCATACCCATAATAACATCATAAATGTCATGTACCTCTGTCATCACTGGGGACTAAAACTCCTCATACCCATAATAACATCATAAATGTCATGTACCTCTGTCATCACTGGGGACTAAAACTCCTCATACCCATAATAACATCATAAATGTCATGTACCTCTGTCATCACTGGGGACTAAAACTCCTCATACCCATAATAACATCATAAATGTCATGTACCTCTGTCATCGCTGGGGACTAAAACTCCTCATACCCATAATAACATCATAAATGTCATGTACCTCTGTCATCACTGGGGAATAAAACTCCTCATACCCATAATAACATCATAAATGTCATGTACCTCTGTCATCGCTGGGGGACTGAAACTCCTCATACTCATAATAACATCATAAATGTCATGTACCTCTGTCATCACTGGGGGACTAAAACTCCTCATTCCCATAATAACATCATAAATGTCATGTACCTCTGTCATCACTGGGGGACTAAAACTCCTCATACCCATAATAACAAAATAAATGTCATGTACCGCTGTCATCGCTGGGGACTAAAACTCCTCATACCCATAATAACATCATAAATGTCATGTACCTCTGTCATCACTGGGGGACTAAAACTCCTCATTCCCATAATAACATCATAAATGACATGTACCTCTGTCATCACTGGGGGACTAAAACTCCTCATACCCATAATAACATCATAAATGTCATGTACCTCTGTCATCACTGGGGACTAAAACTCCTCATACCCATAATAACATCATAAATGGCATGTACCTTTGTCATCACTGGGGACTAAAACTCCTCATACCCATAATAACATCATAAATGTCATGTACCTCTGTCATCACTGGGGAATAAAACTCCTCATACCCATAATAACATCATAAATGTCATGTACCGCTGTCATCGCTGGGGACTAAAACTCCTCATACCCATAATAACATCATAAATGTCATGTACCTCTGTCATCGCTGGGGGACTGAAACTCCTCATACTCATAATAACATCATAAATGTCATGTACCTCTGTCATCACTGGGGACTAAAACTCCTCATACCCATAATAACACCATAAATGTCATGTACCTCTGTCATCACTGGGGACTAAAACTCCTCATACCCATAATAACATCATAAATGTCATGTACCTCTGTCATCGCTGGGGGACTAAAACTCCTCATACCCATAATAACATCATAAATGTCATGTACCTCTGTCATCGCTGGGGGGACTAAAACTCCTCATACCCATAATAACATCATAAATGTCATGTACCTTTGTCATCGCTGGGGGACTAAAACTCCTCATACCCATAATAACATCATAAATGGCATGTACCTCTGTCATCGCTGGGGGACTAAAAGTCCTCATACCCATAATAACATCATAAATGTCATGTACCGCTGTCATCACTGGGGGACTAAAACTCCTCATACCCATAATAACATCATAAATGTCATGTACCTCTGTCATCGCTGGGGACTAAAACTCCTCATACCCATAATAACATCATAAATGTCATGTACCTTTGTCATCGCTGGGGACTAAAACTCCTCATACCCATAATAACATCATAAATGTCATGTACCTCTGTCATCACTGGGGGAGTAAAACTCCTCATACCCATAATAACATCATAAATGTCATGTACCTCTGTCATCACTGGGGACTAAAACTCCTCATACCCATAATAACATCATAAATGTCATGTACCTCTGTCATCACTGGGGGACTAAAACTCCTCATACCCATAATAACATCATAAATGTCATGTACCTCTGTCATCACTGGGGACTAAAACTCCTCATACCCATAATAACATCATAAATGTCATTTACCTCTGTCATCGCTGGGGGACTAAAACTCCTCATACCCATAATAACATCATAAATGTCATGTACCTCTGTCATCACTGGGGGACTAAAACTCCTCATACCCATAATAACATCATAAATGTCATGTACCTCTGTCATCACTGGGGGACTAAAACTCCTCATACCCATAATAACATCATAAATGTCATGTACCTCTGTCATCACTGGGGACTAAAACTCCTCATACCCATAATAACACCATAAATGTCATGTACCTCTGTCATCACTGGGTGACTAAAACTCCTCATACCCATAATAACATCATAAATGTCATGTACCTCTGTCATCACTGGGGACTAAAACTCCTCATACCCATAATAACATCATAAATGTCATGTACCTCTGTCATCACTGGGGACTAAAACTCCTCATACCCATAATAACATCATAAATGACATGTACCTCTGTCATCGCTGGGGGACTAAAACTCCTCATACCCATAATAACATCATAAATGTCATGTACCTCTGTCATCACTGGGGACTAAAACTCCTCATACCCATAATAACATCATAAATGTCATGTACCGCTGTCATCACTGGGGGACTAAAACTCCTCATTCCCATAATAACATCATAAATGTCATGTACCTCTGTCATCACTGGGGACTAAAACTCCTCATACCCATAATAACATCATAAATGTCATGTACCTCTGTCATCACTGGGGGACTAAAACTCCTCATACCCATAATAACATCATAAATGTCATGTACCTCTGTCATCACTGGGGAATAAAACTCCTCATACCCATAATAACATCATAAATGTCATGTACCTCTGTCATCGCTGGGGGACTAAAACTCCTCATACCCATAATAACATCATAAATGTCATGTACCTCTGTCATCACTGGGGACTAAAACTCCTCATACCCATAATAACATCATAAATGTCATGTACCTCTGTCATCACTGGGGACTAAAACTCCTCATACCCATAATAACACCATAAATGGCATGTACCTCTGTCATCACTGGGGACTAAAACTCCTCATACCCATAATAACATCATAAATGTCATGTACCTCTGTCATCACTGGGGACTAAAACTCCTCATACCCATAATAACATCATAAATGTCATGTACCTCTGTCATCACTGGGGGACTAAAACTCCTCATACCCATAATAACATCATAAATGTCATGTACCTCTGTCATCACTGGGGACTAAAACTCCTCATACCCATAATAACACCATAAATGTCATGTACCTCTGTCATCACTGGGGACTAAAACTCCTCATACCCATAATAACATCATAAATGACATGTACCTCTGTCATCGCTGGGGGACTAAAACTCCTCATACCCATAATAACATCATAAATGTCATGTACCGCTGTCATCGCTGGGGACTAAAACTCCTCATACCCATAATAACATCATAAATGTCATGTACCGCTGTCATCGCTGGGGGACTAAAACTCCTCATACCCATAATAACATCATAAATGTCATGTACCGCTGTCATCACTGGGGACTAAAACTCCTCATACCCATAATAACATCATAAATGTCATGTACCGCTGTCATCGCTGGGGGAATAAAACTCCTCATACCCATAATAAGATCATAAATGTCATGTACCTCTGTCATCACTGGGGACTAAAACTCCTCATACCCATAATAACATCATAAATGTCATGTACCTCTGTCATCGCTGGGGACTAAAACTCCTCATACCCATAATAACACCATAAATGTCATGTACCTCTGTCATCACTGGGGGACTAAAACTCCTCATACCCATAATAACATCATAAATGTCATGTACCTCTGTCATCGCTGGGGACTAAAACTCCTCATACCCATAATAACATCAAAAATGTCATGTACCTCTGTCATCGCTGGGGGACTAAAACTCCTCATACCCATAATAACATCATAAATGTCATGTACCTCTGTCATCACTGGGGACTAAAACTCCTCATACCCATAATAACATCATAAATGTCATGTACCGCTGTCATCGCTGGGGACTAAAACTCCTCATACCCATAATAACATCATAAATGTCATGTACCTCTGTCATCACTGGGGACTAAAACTCCTCATTGCCATAATAACATCATAAATGACATGTACCTCTGTCATCGCTGGGGGGACTAAAACTCCTCATACCCATAATAACATCATAAATGTCATGTACCTCTGTCATCACTGGGGGACTAAAACTCCTCATACCCATAATAACATCATAAATGTCATGTACCTCTGTCATCGCTGGGGACTAAAACTCCTCATACCCATAATAACATCATAAATGTCATGTACCTCTGTCATCACTGGGGGACTAAAACTCCTCATACCCATAATAACATCATAAATGGCATGTACCTCTGTCATCACTGGGGACTAAAACTCCTCATACCCATAATAACATCATAAATGTCATGTACCTCTGTCATCACTGGGGACTAAAACTCCTCATACCCATAATAACATCATAAATGTCATGTACCTCTGTCATCACTGGGGACTAAAACTCCTCATACCCATAATAACATCATAAATGTCATGTACCTCTGTCATCACTGGGGACTAAAACTCCTCATACCCATAATAACATCATAAATGTCATGTACCGCTGTCATCGCTGGGGACTAAAACTCCTCATACCCATAATAACATCATAAACGTCATGTACCTCTGTCATCGCTGGGGACTAAAACTCCTCATACCCATAATAACATCATAAATGTCATGTACCGCTGTCATCGCTGGGGACTAAAACTCCTCATACCCATAATATCATCATAAATGTCATGTACCTCTGTCATCGCTGGGGGACTAAAACTCCTCATACCCATAATAACATCATAAATGTCATGTACCTCTGTCATCGCTGGGGACTAAAACTCCTCATACCCATAATAACATCATAAATTTCATGTACCTCTGTCATCACTGGGGACTAAAACTCCTCATACCCATAATAACATCATAAATGTCATGTACCTCTGTCATCACTGGGGACTAAAACTCCTCATACCCATAATAACATCATAAATGTCATGTACCTCTGTCATCACTGGGGGACTAAAACTCCTCATACCCATAATAACATCATAAATGGCATGTACCTCTGTCATCGCTGGGGACTAAAACTCCTCATACCCATAATAACATCATAAATGTCATGTACCTCTGTCATCACTGGGGACTAAAACTCCTCATACCCATAATAACATCATAAATGTCATGTACCTCTGTCATCACTGGGGACTAAAACTCCTCATACCCATAATAACATCATAAATGTCATGTACCTCTGTCATCACTGGGGACTAAAACTCCTCATACCCATAATAACATCATAAATGACATGTACCTCTGTCATCGCTGGGGGACTAAAACTCCTCATACCCATAATAACATCATAAATGTCATGTACCGCTGTCATCGCTGGGGACTAAAACTCCTCATACCCATAATAACATCATAAATGTCATGTACCGCTGTCATCGCTGGGGACTAAAACTCCTCATACCCATAATAACATCATAAATGTCATGTACCTCTGTCATCGCTGGGGACTAAAACTCCTCATACCCATAATAACATCATAAATGTCATGTACCGCTGTCATCACTGGGGACTAAAACTCCTCATACCCATAATAACATCATAAATGTCATGTACCGCTGTCATCGCTGGGGACTAAAACTCCTCATACCCATAATAACATCATAAATGTCATGTACCGCTGTCATCACTGGGGACTAAAACTCCTCATACCCATAATAACATCATAAATGTCATGTACCTCTGTCATCACTGGGGACTAAAACTCCTCATACCCATAATAACATCATAAATGTCATGTACCTCTGTCATCGCTGGGGACTAAAACTCCTCATACCCATAATAACATCATAAATGTCATGTACCTCTGTCATCGCTGGGGACTAAAACTCCTCATACCCATAATAACATCATAAATGTCATGTACCTCTGTCATCACTGGGGACTAAAACTCCTCATACCCATAATAACATCATAAATGACATGTACCTCTGTCATCGCTGGGGACTAAAACTCCTCATACCCATAATAACATCATAAATGTCATGTACCGCTGTCATCGCTGGGGACTAAAACTCCTCATACCCATAATAACATCATAAACGTCATGTACCTCTGTCATCGCTGGGGACTAAAACTCCTCATACCCATAATAACATCATAAATGTCATGTACCTCTGTCATCGCTGGGGACTAAAACTCCTCATACCCATAATAACATCATAAATGTCATGTACCGCTGTCATCGCTGGGGACTAAAACTCCTCATACCCATAATATCATCATAAATGTCATGTACCTCTGTCATCGCTGGGGGACTAAAACTCCTCATACCCATAATAACATCATAAATGTCATGTACCTCTGTCATCGCTGGGGACTAAAACTCCTCATACCCATAATAACATCATAAATGTCATGTACCTCTGTCATCACTGGGGACTAAAACTCCTCATACCCATAATAACATCATAAATGTCATGTACCTCTGTCATCACTGGGGACTAAAACTCCTCATACCCATAATAACATCATAAATGTCATGTACCTCTGTCATCACTGGGGGACTAAAACTCCTCATACCCATAATAACATCATAAATGGCATGTACCTCTGTCATCGCTGGGGACTAAAACTCCTCATACCCATAATAACATCATAAATGTCATGTACCTCTGTCATCACTGGGGACTAAAACTCCTCATACCCATAATAACATCATAAATGTCATGTACCTCTGTCATCACTGGGGACTAAAACTCCTCATACCCATAATAACATCATAAATGACATGTACCTCTGTCATCGCTGGGGGACTAAAACTCCTCATACCCATAATAACATCATAAATGTCATGTACCGCTGTCATCGCTGGGGACTAAAACTCCTCATACCCATAATAACATCATAAATGTCATGTACCTCTGTCATCGCTGGGGACTAAAACTCCTCATACCCATAATAACATCATAAATGTCATGTACCGCTGTCATCGCTGGGGACTAAAACTCCTCATACCCATAATAACATCATAAATGTCATGTACCTCTGTCATCGCTGGGGACTAAAACTCCTCATACCCATAATAACATCATAAATGTCATGTACCGCTGTCATCACTGGGGACTAAAACTCCTCATACCCATAATAACATCATAAATGTCATGTACCTCTGTCATCACTGGGGACTAAAACTCCTCATACCCATAATAACATCATAAATGTCATGTACCTCTGTCATCGCTGGGGACTAAAACTCCTCATACCCATAATAACATCATAAATGTCATGTACCTCTGTCATCACTGGGGACTAAAACTCCTCATACCCATAATAACATCATAAATGTCATGTACCTCTGTCATCACTGGGGACTAAAACTCCTCATACCCATAATAACATCATAAATGTCATGTACCTCTGTCATCACTGGGGACTAAAACTCCTCATACCCATAATAACATCATAAATGTCATGTACCTCTGTCATCACTGGGGAATAAAACTCCTCATACCCATAATAACATCATAAATGTCATGTACCTCTGTCATCACTGGGGACTAAAACTCCTCATACCCATAATAACATCATAAATGTCATGTACCTCTGTCATCGCTGGGGGACTGAAACTCCTCATACTCATAATAACATCATAAATGTCATGTACCTCTGTCATCGCTGGGGACTAAAACTCCTCATACCCATAATAACATCATAAATGTCATGTACCTCTGTCATCACTGGGGGACTGAAACTCCTCATACCCATAATAACATCATAAATGTCATGTACCTCTGTCATCGCTGGGGACTAAAACTCCTCATACCCATAATAACATCATAAATGTCATGTACCTCTGTCATCACTGGGGACTAAAACTCCTCATACCCATAATAACATCATAAATGTCATGTACCTCTGTCATCACTGGGGGACTGAAACTCCTCATACCCATAATAACATCATAAATGTCATGTACCTCTGTCATCGCTGGGGGGACTAAAACTCCTCATACCCATAATAACATCATAAATGTCATGTACCTCTGTCATCACTGGGGACTAAAACTCCTCATTGCCATAATAACATCATAAATGACATGTACCTCTGTCATCACTGGGGGACTAAAACTCCTCATACCCATAATAACATCATAAATGTCATGTACCGCTGTCATCGCTGGGGACTAAAACTCCTCATACCCATAATAACATCATAAATGTCATGTACCTCTGTCATCACTGGGGGACTAAAACTCCTCATACCCATAATAACATCATAAATGTCATGTACCTCTGTCATCACTGGGGACTAAAACTCCTCATACCCATAATAACATCATAAATGGCATGTACCTCTGTCATCGCTGGGGACTAAAACTCCTCATACCCATAATAACATCATAAATGTCATGTACCTCTGTCATCACTGGGGGACTAAAACTCCTCATACCCATAATAACATCATAAATGTCATGTACCTCTGTCATCGCTGGGGACTAAAACTCCTCATACCCATAATAACATCATAAATGACATGTACCTCTGTCATCACTGGGGACTAAAACTCCTCATACCCATAATAACATCATAAATGTCATGTACCTCTGTCATCGCTGGGGACTAAAACTCCTCATACCCATAATAACATCATACATGTCATGTACCTCTGTCATCACTGGGGACTAAAACTCCTCATACCCATAATAACATCATAAATGTCATGTACCGCTGTCATTGCTGGGGACTAAAACTCCTCATACCCATAATAACATCATAAATGGCATGTACCTCTGTCATCACTGGGGAATAAAACTCCTCATACCCATAATAACATCATAAATGTCATGTACCGCTGTCATCGCTGGGGACTAAAACTCCTCATACCCATAATAACATCATAAATGTCATGTACCTCTGTCATCACTGGGGGACTAAAACTCCTCATTCCCATAATAACATCATAAATGTCATGTACCTTTGTCATCACTGGGGACTAAAACTCCTCATACCCATAATAACATCATAAATGACATGTACCTCTGTCATCACTGGGGACTAAAACTCCTCATACCCATAATAACATCATAAATGTCATGTACCTCTGTCATCACTGGGGACTAAAACTCCTCATTGCCATAATAACATCATAAATGACATGTACCTCTGTCATCACTGGGGACTAAAACTCCTCATACCCATAATAACATCATAAATGTCATGTACCTCTGTCATCGCTGGGGGGACTAAAACTCCTCATACCCATAATAACATCATAAATGTCATGTACCTCTGTCATCGCTGGGGGGACTAAAACTCCTCATACCCATAATAACATCATAAATGTCATGTACCTCTGTCATCACTGGGGGACTAAAACTCCTCATTCCCATAATAACATCATAAATGTCATGTACCGCTGTCATCACTGGGGACTAAAACTCCTCATACCCATAATAACATCATAAATGTCATGTACCGCTGTCATCACTGGGGGACTAAAACTCCTCATACCCATAATAACATCATACATGTCATGTACCTCTGTCATCACTGGGGACTAAAACTCCTCATACCCATAATAACATCATAAATGACATGTACCGCTGTCATCACTGGGGACTAAAACTCCTCATACCCATAATAACATCATAAATGTCATTTACCTCTGTCATCACTGGGGGACTAAAACTCCTCATACCCATAATAACATCATAAATGGCATGTACCTCTGTCATCGCTGGGGGACTAAAACTCCTCATACCCATAATAACATCATAAATGTCATGTACCTCTGTCATCGCTGGGGACTAAAACTCCTCATACCCATAATAACATCATAAATGTCATGTACCTTTGTCATCGCTGGGGACTAAAACTCCTCATACCCATAATAACATCATAAATGTCATGTACCTCTGTCATCACTGGGGACTAAAACTCCTCATACCCATAATAACATCATAAATGGCATGTACCTCTGTCATCGCTGGGGACTAAAACTCCTCATACCCATAATAACATCATAAATGTCATGTACCTCTGTCATCACTGGGGAATAAAACTCCTCATACCCATAATAACATCATAAATGTCATGTACCGCTGTCATCACTGGGGACTAAAACTCCTCATACCCATAATAACATCATAAATGTCATGTACCTCTGTCATCGCTGGGGGACTGAAACTCCTCATACTCATAATAACATCATAAATGTCATGTACCTCTGTCATCACTGGGGGACTAAAACTCCTCATACTCATAATAACATCATAAATGTCATGTACCTCTGTCATCACTGGGGGACTAAAACTCCTCATACCCATAATAACATCATAAATGACATGTACCTCTGTCATCACTGGGGGACTAAAACTCCTCATTCCCATAATAACATCATAAATGACATGTACCTCTGTCATCACTGGGGGACTAAAACTCCTCATACCCATAATAACATCATAAATGTCATGTACCGCTGTCATCGCTGGGGACTAAAACTCCTCATACCCATAATAACATCATAAATGTCATGTACCTCTGTCATCACTGGGGGACTAAAACTCCTCATTCCCATAATAACATCATAAATGTCATGTACCTCTGTCATCACTGGGGACTAAAACTCCTCATACCCATAATAACATCATAAATGTCATGTACCGCTGTCATCACTGGGGACTAAAACTCCTCATACCCATAATAACATCATAAATGTCATTTACCGCTGTCATCGCTGGGGACTAAAACTCCTCATACCCATAAAGCAGCATAAATGTCATGTACCTTTGTCATCGCTGGGGACTAAAACTCCTCATACCCATAATAACATCATAAATGTCATGTACCTCTGTCATCACTGGGGACTAAAACTCCTCATACCCATAATAACATCATAAATGGCATGTACCTCTGTCATCACTGGGGACTAAAACTCCTCATACCCATAATAACATCATAAATGTCATGTACCTCTGTCATCGCTGGGGACTAAAACTCCTCATACCCATAATAACATCATAAATGTCATGTACCGCTGTCATTGCTGGGGACTAAAACTCCTCATACCCATAATAACATCATAAATGTCATGTACCTCTGTCATCACTGGGGACTAAAACTCCTCATACCCATAATAACATCATAAATGGCATGTACCGCTGTCATCACTGGGGACTAAAACTCCTCATACCCATAATAACATCATAAATGTCATGTACCGCTGTCATCACTGGGGACTAAAACTCCTCATACCCATAATAACATCATAAATGTCATGTACCTCTGTCATCACTGGGGGACTAAAACTCCTCATACCCATAATAACATCATAAATGGCATGTACCTCTGTCATCACTGGGGACTAAAACTCCTCATACCCATAATAACATCATAAATGACATGTACCTCTGTCATCGCTGGGGACTAAAACTCCTCATACCCATAATAACATCATAAATGTCATGTACCTCTGTCATCACTGGGGACTAAAACTCCTCATACCCATAATAACATCATAAATGTCATGTACCTCTGTCATCGCTGGGGACTAAAACTCCTCATACCCATAATAACATCATAAATGACATGTACCTCTGTCATCGCTGGGGGACTAAAACTCCTCATACCCATAATAACATCATAAATGTCATGTACCGCTGTCATTGTTGGGGACTAAAACTCCTCATACCCATAATAACATCATAAATGACATGTACCTCTGTCATCACTGGGGGACTAAAACTCCTCATACCCATAATAACATCATAAATGTCATGTACCGCTGTCATTGTTGGGGACTAAAACTCCTCATTGCCATAATAACATCATAAATGACATGTACCTCTGTCATCACTGGGGACTAAAACTCCTCATACCCATAATAACATCATAAATGTCATGTACCGCTGTCATTGCTGGGGGACTGAAACTCCTCATACTCATAATAACATCATAAATGTCATGTACCTCTGTCATCACTGGGGACTAAAACTCCTCATACCCATAATAACATCATAAATGTCATGTACCTCTGTCATCGCTGGGGACTAAAACTCCTCATACTCATAATAACATCATAAATGTCATGTACCTCTGTCATCACTGGGGACTAAAACTCTTCATACCCATAATAACATCATAAATGTCATGTACCTCTGTCATCGCTGGGGGGACTAAAACTCCTCATACCCATAATAACATCATAAATGTCATGTACCTCTGTCATCACTGGGGGACTAAAACTCCTCATACCCATAATAACATCATAAATGTCATGTACCGCTGTCATCGCTGGGGACTAAAACTCCTCATACCCATAATAACATCATAAATGTCATGTACCTCTGTCATCACTGGGGGACTAAAACTCCTCATTCCCATAATAACATCATAAATGACATGTACCGCTGTCATCACTGGGGACTAAAACTCCTCATACCCATAATAACATCATAAATGTCATGTACCGCTGTCATCACTGGGGACTAAAACTCCTCATACCCATAATAACATCATAAATGTCATTTACCTCTGTCATCGCTGGGGACTAAAACTCCTCATACCCATAATAACATCATAAATGTCATGTACCTCTGTCATCGCTGGGGGACTAAAACTCCTCATACCCATAATAACATCATAAATGGCATGTACCTCTGTCATCGCTGGGGGACTAAAACTCCTCATACCCATAATAACATCATAAATGTCATGTACCGCTGTCATCACTGGGGGACTAAAACTCCTCATACCCATAATAACATCATAAATGTCATGTACCTCTGTCATCGCTGGGGACTAAAACTCCTCATACCCATAATAACATCATAAATGTCATGTACCTCTGTCATCGCTGGGGACTAAAACTCCTCATACCCATAATAACATCATAAATGTCATGTACCGCTGTCATCGCTGGGGACTAAAACTCCTCATACCCATAATAACATCATAAATGTCATGTACCTCTGTCATCGCTGGGGGACTGAAACTCCTCATACTCATAATAACATCATAAATGTCATGTACCTCTGTCATCGCTGGGGACTAAAACTCCTCATACCCATAATAACATCATAAATGTCATGTACCTCTGTCATCACTGGGGACTAAAACTCCTCATACCCATAATAACATCATAAATGTCATGTACCTCTGTCATCACTGGGGGACTGAAACTCCTCATACTCATAATAACATCATAAATGTCATGTACCTCTGTCATCGCTGGGGGACTAAAACTCCTCATACCCATAATAACATCATAAATGTCATGTACCTCTGTCATCGCTGGGGACTAAAACTCCTCATACCCATAATAACATCATAAATGTCATGTACCTCTGTCATCACTGGGGGACTAAAACTCCTCATACCCATAATAACATCATAAATGTCATGTACCGCTGTCATCGCTGGGGACTAAAACTCCTCATTCCCATAATAACATCATAAATGACATGTACCTCTGTCATCACTGGGGACTAAAACTCCTCATACCCATAATAACATCATAAATGTCATGTACCTCTGTCATCACTGGGGGACTAAAACTCCTCATACCCATAATAACATCATAAATGTCATGTACCTCTGTCATCGCTGGGGGACTAAAACTCCTCATACCCATAATAACATCATAAATGTCATGTACCTCTGTCATCACTGGGGACTAAAACTCCTCATACCCATAATAACATCATAAATGTCATGTACCTCTGTCATCGCTGGGGACTAAAACTCCTCATACCCATAATAACATCATAAATGTCATGTACCTCTGTCATCACTGGGGACTAAAACTCCTCATACCCATAATAACATCATAAATGTCATGTACCTCTGTCATCACTGGGGACTAAAACTCCTCATACCCATAATAACATCATAAATGTCATGTACCTCTGTCATCACTGGGGACTAAAACTCCTCATACCCATAATAACATCATAAATGTCATGTACCTCTGTCATCGCTGGGGACTAAAACTCCTCATACCCATAATAACATCATAAATGTCATGTACCTCTGTCATCACTGGGGAATAAAACTCCTCATACCCATAATAACATCATAAATGTCATGTACCTCTGTCATCGCTGGGGGACTGAAACTCCTCATACTCATAATAACATCATAAATGTCATGTACCTCTGTCATCACTGGGGGACTAAAACTCCTCATTCCCATAATAACATCATAAATGTCATGTACCTCTGTCATCACTGGGGGACTAAAACTCCTCATACCCATAATAACAAAATAAATGTCATGTACCGCTGTCATCGCTGGGGACTAAAACTCCTCATACCCATAATAACATCATAAATGTCATGTACCTCTGTCATCACTGGGGGACTAAAACTCCTCATTCCCATAATAACATCATAAATGACATGTACCTCTGTCATCACTGGGGGACTAAAACTCCTCATACCCATAATAACATCATAAATGTCATGTACCTCTGTCATCACTGGGGACTAAAACTCCTCATACCCATAATAACATCATAAATGGCATGTACCTTTGTCATCACTGGGGACTAAAACTCCTCATACCCATAATAACATCATAAATGTCATGTACCTCTGTCATCACTGGGGAATAAAACTCCTCATACCCATAATAACATCATAAATGTCATGTACCGCTGTCATCGCTGGGGACTAAAACTCCTCATACCCATAATAACATCATAAATGTCATGTACCTCTGTCATCGCTGGGGGACTGAAACTCCTCATACTCATAATAACATCATAAATGTCATGTACCTCTGTCATCACTGGGGACTAAAACTCCTCATACCCATAATAACACCATAAATGTCATGTACCTCTGTCATCACTGGGGACTAAAACTCCTCATACCCATAATAACATCATAAATGTCATGTACCTCTGTCATCGCTGGGGGACTAAAACTCCTCATACCCATAATAACATCATAAATGTCATGTACCTCTGTCATCGCTGGGGGGACTAAAACTCCTCATACCCATAATAACATCATAAATGTCATGTACCTTTGTCATCGCTGGGGGACTAAAACTCCTCATACCCATAATAACATCATAAATGGCATGTACCTCTGTCATCGCTGGGGGACTAAAAGTCCTCATACCCATAATAACATCATAAATGTCATGTACCGCTGTCATCACTGGGGGACTAAAACTCCTCATACCCATAATAACATCATAAATGTCATGTACCTCTGTCATCGCTGGGGACTAAAACTCCTCATACCCATAATAACATCATAAATGTCATGTACCTTTGTCATCGCTGGGGACTAAAACTCCTCATACCCATAATAACATCATAAATGTCATGTACCTCTGTCATCACTGGGGGAGTAAAACTCCTCATACCCATAATAACATCATAAATGTCATGTACCTCTGTCATCACTGGGGACTAAAACTCCTCATACCCATAATAACATCATAAATGTCATGTACCTCTGTCATCACTGGGGGACTAAAACTCCTCATACCCATAATAACATCATAAATGTCATGTACCTCTGTCATCACTGGGGACTAAAACTCCTCATACCCATAATAACATCATAAATGTCATTTACCTCTGTCATCGCTGGGGGACTAAAACTCCTCATACCCATAATAACATCATAAATGTCATGTACCTCTGTCATCACTGGGGGACTAAAACTCCTCATACCCATAATAACATCATAAATGTCATGTACCTCTGTCATCACTGGGGGACTAAAACTCCTCATACCCATAATAACATCATAAATGTCATGTACCTCTGTCATCACTGGGGACTAAAACTCCTCATACCCATAATAACACCATAAATGTCATGTACCTCTGTCATCACTGGGTGACTAAAACTCCTCATACCCATAATAACATCATAAATGTCATGTACCTCTGTCATCACTGGGGACTAAAACTCCTCATACCCATAATAACATCATAAATGTCATGTACCTCTGTCATCACTGGGGACTAAAACTCCTCATACCCATAATAACATCATAAATGACATGTACCTCTGTCATCGCTGGGGGACTAAAACTCCTCATACCCATAATAACATCATAAATGTCATGTACCTCTGTCATCACTGGGGACTAAAACTCCTCATACCCATAATAACATCATAAATGTCATGTACCGCTGTCATCACTGGGGGACTAAAACTCCTCATTCCCATAATAACATCATAAATGTCATGTACCTCTGTCATCACTGGGGACTAAAACTCCTCATACCCATAATAACATCATAAATGTCATGTACCTCTGTCATCACTGGGGGACTAAAACTCCTCATACCCATAATAACATCATAAATGTCATGTACCTCTGTCATCACTGGGGAATAAAACTCCTCATACCCATAATAACATCATAAATGTCATGTACCTCTGTCATCGCTGGGGGACTAAAACTCCTCATACCCATAATAACATCATAAATGTCATGTACCTCTGTCATCACTGGGGACTAAAACTCCTCATACCCATAATAACATCATAAATGTCATGTACCTCTGTCATCACTGGGGACTAAAACTCCTCATACCCATAATAACACCATAAATGGCATGTACCTCTGTCATCACTGGGGACTAAAACTCCTCATACCCATAATAACATCATAAATGTCATGTACCTCTGTCATCACTGGGGACTAAAACTCCTCATACCCATAATAACATCATAAATGTCATGTACCTCTGTCATCACTGGGGGACTAAAACTCCTCATACCCATAATAACATCATAAATGTCATGTACCTCTGTCATCACTGGGGACTAAAACTCCTCATACCCATAATAACACCATAAATGTCATGTACCTCTGTCATCACTGGGGACTAAAACTCCTCATACCCATAATAACATCATAAATGACATGTACCTCTGTCATCGCTGGGGGACTAAAACTCCTCATACCCATAATAACATCATAAATGTCATGTACCGCTGTCATCGCTGGGGACTAAAACTCCTCATACCCATAATAACATCATAAATGTCATGTACCGCTGTCATCGCTGGGGGACTAAAACTCCTCATACCCATAATAACATCATAAATGTCATGTACCGCTGTCATCACTGGGGACTAAAACTCCTCATACCCATAATAACATCATAAATGTCATGTACCGCTGTCATCGCTGGGGGAATAAAACTCCTCATACCCATAATAAGATCATAAATGTCATGTACCTCTGTCATCACTGGGGACTAAAACTCCTCATACCCATAATAACATCATAAATGTCATGTACCTCTGTCATCGCTGGGGACTAAAACTCCTCATACCCATAATAACACCATAAATGTCATGTACCTCTGTCATCACTGGGGGACTAAAACTCCTCATACCCATAATAACATCATAAATGTCATGTACCTCTGTCATCGCTGGGGACTAAAACTCCTCATACCCATAATAACATCAAAAATGTCATGTACCTCTGTCATCGCTGGGGGACTAAAACTCCTCATACCCATAATAACATCATAAATGTCATGTACCTCTGTCATCACTGGGGACTAAAACTCCTCATACCCATAATAACATCATAAATGTCATGTACCGCTGTCATCGCTGGGGACTAAAACTCCTCATACCCATAATAACATCATAAATGTCATGTACCTCTGTCATCACTGGGGACTAAAACTCCTCATTGCCATAATAACATCATAAATGACATGTACCTCTGTCATCGCTGGGGGGACTAAAACTCCTCATACCCATAATAACATCATAAATGTCATGTACCTCTGTCATCACTGGGGGACTAAAACTCCTCATACCCATAATAACATCATAAATGTCATGTACCTCTGTCATCGCTGGGGACTAAAACTCCTCATACCCATAATAACATCATAAATGTCATGTACCTCTGTCATCACTGGGGGACTAAAACTCCTCATACCCATAATAACATCATAAATGGCATGTACCTCTGTCATCACTGGGGACTAAAACTCCTCATACCCATAATAACATCATAAATGTCATGTACCTCTGTCATCACTGGGGACTAAAACTCCTCATACCCATAATAACATCATAAATGTCATGTACCTCTGTCATCACTGGGGACTAAAACTCCTCATACCCATAATAACATCATAAATGTCATGTACCTCTGTCATCACTGGGGACTAAAACTCCTCATACCCATAATAACATCATAAATGTCATGTACCGCTGTCATCGCTGGGGACTAAAACTCCTCATACCCATAATAACATCATAAACGTCATGTACCTCTGTCATCGCTGGGGACTAAAACTCCTCATACCCATAATAACATCATAAATGTCATGTACCGCTGTCATCGCTGGGGACTAAAACTCCTCATACCCATAATATCATCATAAATGTCATGTACCTCTGTCATCGCTGGGGGACTAAAACTCCTCATACCCATAATAACATCATAAATGTCATGTACCTCTGTCATCGCTGGGGACTAAAACTCCTCATACCCATAATAACATCATAAATTTCATGTACCTCTGTCATCACTGGGGACTAAAACTCCTCATACCCATAATAACATCATAAATGTCATGTACCTCTGTCATCACTGGGGACTAAAACTCCTCATACCCATAATAACATCATAAATGTCATGTACCTCTGTCATCACTGGGGGACTAAAACTCCTCATACCCATAATAACATCATAAATGGCATGTACCTCTGTCATCGCTGGGGACTAAAACTCCTCATACCCATAATAACATCATAAATGTCATGTACCTCTGTCATCACTGGGGACTAAAACTCCTCATACCCATAATAACATCATAAATGTCATGTACCTCTGTCATCACTGGGGACTAAAACTCCTCATACCCATAATAACATCATAAATGTCATGTACCTCTGTCATCACTGGGGACTAAAACTCCTCATACCCATAATAACATCATAAATGACATGTACCTCTGTCATCGCTGGGGGACTAAAACTCCTCATACCCATAATAACATCATAAATGTCATGTACCGCTGTCATCGCTGGGGACTAAAACTCCTCATACCCATAATAACATCATAAATGTCATGTACCGCTGTCATCGCTGGGGACTAAAACTCCTCATACCCATAATAACATCATAAATGTCATGTACCTCTGTCATCGCTGGGGACTAAAACTCCTCATACCCATAATAACATCATAAATGTCATGTACCGCTGTCATCACTGGGGACTAAAACTCCTCATACCCATAATAACATCATAAATGTCATGTACCGCTGTCATCGCTGGGGACTAAAACTCCTCATACCCATAATAACATCATAAATGTCATGTACCGCTGTCATCACTGGGGACTAAAACTCCTCATACCCATAATAACATCATAAATGTCATGTACCTCTGTCATCACTGGGGACTAAAACTCCTCATACCCATAATAACATCATAAATGTCATGTACCTCTGTCATCGCTGGGGACTAAAACTCCTCATACCCATAATAACATCATAAATGTCATGTACCTCTGTCATCGCTGGGGACTAAAACTCCTCATACCCATAATAACATCATAAATGTCATGTACCTCTGTCATCACTGGGGACTAAAACTCCTCATACCCATAATAACATCATAAATGACATGTACCTCTGTCATCGCTGGGGACTAAAACTCCTCATACCCATAATAACATCATAAATGTCATGTACCGCTGTCATCGCTGGGGACTAAAACTCCTCATACCCATAATAACATCATAAACGTCATGTACCTCTGTCATCGCTGGGGACTAAAACTCCTCATACCCATAATAACATCATAAATGTCATGTACCTCTGTCATCGCTGGGGACTAAAACTCCTCATACCCATAATAACATCATAAATGTCATGTACCGCTGTCATCGCTGGGGACTAAAACTCCTCATACCCATAATATCATCATAAATGTCATGTACCTCTGTCATCGCTGGGGGACTAAAACTCCTCATACCCATAATAACATCATAAATGTCATGTACCTCTGTCATCGCTGGGGACTAAAACTCCTCATACCCATAATAACATCATAAATGTCATGTACCTCTGTCATCACTGGGGACTAAAACTCCTCATACCCATAATAACATCATAAATGTCATGTACCTCTGTCATCACTGGGGACTAAAACTCCTCATACCCATAATAACATCATAAATGTCATGTACCTCTGTCATCACTGGGGGACTAAAACTCCTCATACCCATAATAACATCATAAATGGCATGTACCTCTGTCATCGCTGGGGACTAAAACTCCTCATACCCATAATAACATCATAAATGTCATGTACCTCTGTCATCACTGGGGACTAAAACTCCTCATACCCATAATAACATCATAAATGTCATGTACCTCTGTCATCACTGGGGACTAAAACTCCTCATACCCATAATAACATCATAAATGACATGTACCTCTGTCATCGCTGGGGGACTAAAACTCCTCATACCCATAATAACATCATAAATGTCATGTACCGCTGTCATCGCTGGGGACTAAAACTCCTCATACCCATAATAACATCATAAATGTCATGTACCTCTGTCATCGCTGGGGACTAAAACTCCTCATACCCATAATAACATCATAAATGTCATGTACCGCTGTCATCGCTGGGGACTAAAACTCCTCATACCCATAATAACATCATAAATGTCATGTACCTCTGTCATCGCTGGGGACTAAAACTCCTCATACCCATAATAACATCATAAATGTCATGTACCGCTGTCATCACTGGGGACTAAAACTCCTCATACCCATAATAACATCATAAATGTCATGTACCTCTGTCATCACTGGGGACTAAAACTCCTCATACCCATAATAACATCATAAATGTCATGTACCTCTGTCATCGCTGGGGACTAAAACTCCTCATACCCATAATAACATCATAAATGTCATGTACCTCTGTCATCACTGGGGACTAAAACTCCTCATACCCATAATAACATCATAAATGTCATGTACCTCTGTCATCACTGGGGACTAAAACTCCTCATACCCATAATAACATCATAAATGTCATGTACCTCTGTCATCACTGGGGACTAAAACTCCTCATTGCCATAATAACATCATAAATGTCATGTACCTCTGTCATCACTGGGGGACTAAAACTCCTCATACCCATAATATCATCATAAATGTCATGTACCGCTGTCATCACTGGGGACTAAAACTCCTCATACCCATAATAACATCATAAATGTCATGTACCTCTGTCATCACTGGGGACTAAAACTCCTCATACCCATAATAACATCATAAATGTCATGTACCGCTGTCATCGCTGGGGGACTGAAACTCCTCATACCCATAATAACATCATAAATGTCATGTACCTCTGTCATCACTGGGGACTAAAACTCCTCATACCCATAATAACATCATAAATGTCATGTACCTCTGTCATCACTGGGGACTAAAACTCCTCATACCCATAATAACCTCATAAATGTCATGTACCTCTGTCATCACTGGGGACTAAAACTCCTCATACCCATAATAACATCATAAATGTCATGTACCGCTGTCATCGCTGGGGGACTAAAACTCCTCATACCCATAATAACATCATAAATGTCATGTACCTCTGTCATCACTGGGGACTAAAACTCCTCATACCCATAATAACATCATAAATGTCATGTACCGCTGTCATCGCTGGGGACTAAAACTCGGTGAAGACTCAGAACAGACCATCGGTCCTGTTCGCTTTCTGAGCTAGTCAGGACATACACTTTACATAATAACTTGGGATGCTTTTCACCGTTACCCTCGCTAAAATTTACTAAACAAAAATATAAATAAACAAAGATACTCCTCATTCTTTGGTGTGGTTGAGCCGCTTCTTGCAGTGGCTGGCGTGGTCTCATCCCTCAAGCTTCTTTACAATGACCCAGTCACCTGGTTGGAAAGAATGTAAACTGATTATTAAGTCGGGTCCGGGAGGGAATCGTGAAAACCTTTTGGTGGACATTTTGAAGTTCATGTCACAACGATCGCACCTCCCCCATCAGCCGAGAATATAAGTGACAGCTAATGAGGAGAGTACGACTCTGGTTTTGATTGACCTCCAAACAACCCTCATATGACAATAACCCAGACATCGGGACTGTGGTCACTGCATAACCTGGGCGTGGCTTACAATACCTGGAACCATTGATAAGGTTCTTAGCCTCTGGGATGGGAACCTACTTCACCAGACTGCTGCTCGCCGATTCAAATTCTATCAAAGAAAGACAGTCTTGGCACAAACTTGGTTAGAATTACAGAGGTTATTATTAGTTTGAAAAAAAACTGTCACTCTTACATTTATCATTCTCCCCTCTTTTCTTCCTCATTACAGACTGAAGGAAGAAATGTGTGGTGCAGGAAAAAAGAAACAATGAAATAGCCTGTGATACTTTTACCGCCTTAGACTCATATTTATCCATATGTACCGCTGTCTACATACACCTGTTCTCTGTGTACAAACTCCTTGGACCTGAAAAATACTTATAAGCAAAATCATTACTCTATCCTTCATATTTAACCTGCAAAGAATGGAAAACAATAATTACATTCCTGTACATTGGTAAATTGTCAATGACATTCTTTCAAAACCGATTCAAACAAAACCCTCTGTAACCCTTACTTTTCCCGTTCCTACAAACATACAACAGCCGCGACGCATCGGAGGATCGCCGCGGTAAGTTCTAACATATTCACCTTACTACATACAAACATTCCGATACAAACGTGGGGTAAATACTTCCCAGTTTTCAAAACCAAAAATTAAAAAAAACAAAAACAGCCAGAATTCTCCCTTCACTCTTTCAGCAATAGGAAAAAATACAATGGGAATATGAGAGCAACTTGAGAAGCTTCATGGACCAGCCATACAAAGTTCAAACAAACAGGCATGAGACAACACCTCCATCAACACTCATCATTACAGATTTCTGAAGCCGCAGCTCAACTACATCCATTCCAGAGGGATACCCAAAATAGTATCCTTGGACCACCTATGTTAATCTTTTTGGGGTTCAAAGGCCTTTGCCCCAAAACTAGGCTTTGTGCACTGTGTGACCGTCTGACTGTGGGAAGCCTCCATTCCTTCCCTTTGCACAGACCTCCTTGTGTCCATGGCGATTCGAATCGGCTTATCGTCTTAAACCTGCGTCCAGGTTAAACCGTTGCACCCATTTTCGGAGATCACCGCCCGGTGTCTTCTTATACGGTGAATTGCAGAACTACAACCACTATATGGTCAAGTCCTCCAACTAGAAACCCTAACCGAGGCGTCAACTCTATGGCTTGTTGTCCCAACACTTTTGGAACTAAAGAACAACCACAGATCAACCCCCGAATTAGGCCTCTACCCCTCACAGTGTATGCATACACAAGCGTTTTCCGCTATACACCCATACACTGCGTTGTCAGACTAAACCTCACAGAACAATTACGCCAGTTTACCACCTGCAGAACAATGTGGCTTCTCTCTGTGTCTAGATGATAAAATAATGGTGCTACCCCCTGTTTTTCTCTCTCTCAAAACTGTATTTACAGTACAAAACTTCACAAAACTGGAACAAAATATAAAACACTTTTAAACGCCAAAATGCTTTCCATTTTCCTTCCAGACACAAATCTCATTGCTCACCTTTAAAAACCCCAACTCCTCCCACTAACTTTCTGCTGATATATAAATGCTGAAAAGAAACTTCCGGTTATGCTCAGCTCTTAAAAAACCAAACTGGTTTATTTACATATCAATTGTTCAGGAAGAGGGAGGGGGAGGGGAGGCCTTAATCGCTTTGTCTATCAAGACTCCAAAAAATCCATGGCTACACATTATATATTTCAACAATTTAAAACCTTGTCAAGAAAATTATGGAATTAAACCCCCCTTTGCAAATGGGAGGGTCCTGACCCAAACATCCCCTGCAAGCAAAACCACAAGTTGAGACTCAAATCTTCAAAACATATGAATTGCCCTCTGGGAAACTCCCAAATATCCAAACATAAAAACACATCATTGTACAAAAACTCTGTTAGTCTTACAATCCATCAAAATTCAGTGTAAAGTGAAGTCCTTCCTACATTCGAAACAGAGAAATCCCCCTCCTAGCACCACCTGCATGGAGTTTGCATGTCCTCCCTGTGTCTGCGTTGGCCTCCTCCCACACTCCAACTGCTGGTAGGTCAGCCAGATCCCATCCATAAATAGGCCCCAGCATGTGCGTGTGTCTGCAAGCACGTTGTGGCCCCTCGGGGTAAAACCGCGCTATTTTAAGATATCTCTCAACTCACCTCAAAAGGTGATGCTTAGAAAAGCAATTTAAACCAGAGACAAAACTGCGCCAATCAACAAATGCCAAAACAGCATATTCAGGGGCCGTGTTTGCTAAACTGGAACTTCCTATCTCAAACTGTAAACGTCTCTCAAAATGGCCGACAAGCCAGGACTAAAAAATGGTGGATGACCCACCACAGCACCTCATGGACAACAAAAATGCAATTTTTCCCGCCAAAACCAGCATGGGACGTCACAATGAACACCACATTGGTTCCCCTACACAAAGAAAAACACAAACTGTCTCCACCAGGTTCCAGCACAGAAAAGATCGCACTATATTCGCACCAAACATCAAAATCTGCCCCAAAGGCTGAGAAATTCCACCAGCAACATAGCTGACAAATGCCACAGCATGGTCACATGATATCACACCCAAAGGGAAGGTGGCTGCACCTTCCCTTATAGGATACCCACAGGCTAAGGAAAAACTGTGCCTCAAAATGGCAGACAAAGCTGCAAGGCTAACAAAAGCCAAGAATGGCGCCATTACTTTTTCCCGCCAAAACCAGGATCTCTTCACTAGAGAACCAAAAATGTTTTTCTCCACAAAGACTGACTACACCATTGAAACTTTTCTAAATGATCAACAAAATCCACTGAAAAAGGTGTCAGCTACACTCTACAAGGACCACATGTACACTTACAGACTTAGCCTCCCTTTTGCCAACTAAACAGCACATTCAATAAATGTGAGTTACATGACAATATTAAAAACATATTCATTTCTCTAAGTTCATATACTCTGAGATATTCACCACTTTTCTCTACCTAAAGTTCACACACAGTGGCCTCAGCTTCCATAACAAGCCATTGCAGAGACATACTATGTCTGCCTTCTAGCAATGCCTGGCCACTTGGATATGCGGCGGGAACTTTCAACTCAAAAACCAAACACTTTTGTTAAAATATTTTTACACTTATGGGGACATGTGTCTTTGTCCCCTATAAAGGCAAAAATCACAATCTAACCATTTCTATTTTTCATAGAAATCACAAACACCACACACATACAGTATATTGTTGCTTGTACATCAGATCATCTCTCAGGGCCCTTCCACTACAAAACTCCTGCATGCTATTTACAGAAAGTCACCAACTTTCACCCTTGTAACTGAAATGCTGCCCGCCCCACCCCCACTAAACCTCATGGCTTATGGCTCAATGCAGCGGCCATCTTTAACAAGGCCGCCAATCTTAGTGTAGGCTGCATGAAATACCACAGCTATACCTTCATTTCATACACAATATACAGTCTCCATCAGATCATCTCTTACACAACTTCAGTCACACTTATGGGGACACATGTCCTGCATCACACAAACAATCTAATCACACACAGGCATACACAAACAAATTCACAGGCCTACGATCGGATTCAGAGGCATACGATCTCTCTCCCAACAAAATCACACACACACATGCACGATCGGATTCGCACACATACACACGCTGCAAACTTAAAGCATTATTTCAAAAAGACAAAAAAATGTTCTTTTAAAGAGTAGAGCCCCCCACATCGGAACGTAGATCCACTCTTCCCCCCATCTCGATCCGATGTCCAAAGGGACTCCATCTATTCCCAAAAATCCTGGCCCGCCATTCTGTTGTGGAATTCCTAGGCTGTTTGCAGAGCACACAGCCTATGATTCCTGTGCTATCTAAGCACACATCAGATTTCATCTTTTTTGCAATAATGCTATCTTTAAGTTTGCTAAAGATCCACTCACCGTTCATTCCCATTCATCCAAGAAAGGCAGCACCACAAAAGCTTATCTTCTCATCAGGCCATTCCAGCATAGACTTACCAGCCGACGCCTAATCATAGGCTTTTATTAAACTCAAAAGATCTCACACAGGAGGTGATTGGCTGCAGCAACCAATCCCCTCCCCCATGGGCGGGAACCTCACAGGATGTTCCTTCCTCACAGGAAAATGACCATACAAGGAAAATGGCAATACCTGGACATTCCTTCCAACAGGAGATGTCATACATGAATACAATAACGTAGGATGGCTAAAGTTACCGTTGATAGGAATTCTTATTCTGCGCTATTCCATAGAATAACGCATATTAAGATTATACTATTATTGAATGGGGGAGGGAGGCTATCTGCAGACGCACGCTACGAATTCCAACCAATGTTGATCAGACACAGCAGAGACAAGAGCGCGCATCCGCCTATAACCAATGATGTCATTGCAGAGCGAGGACATCCCCTCCTTAACGATCGTCCATGCTAATGCACAGAGGGCCCCCGTTGGTGGACATATCCGCACCCTGCAAATATCACACTCCAACCTCAAAACGTTTTCCCCTATCAGACGGGATTCAACCAGCCTCAGACTACCCCAATCAGCTCTTTTAGAGCGGGTTGCGGAAGTACGAACACTGGGTGACACTATGACAATACATATTAAATACATCTCTATAAAAATCTCCACAACAGCATGCGCGAGTTGCGCGGCGCTTTGTGAATGGGCCGGCTGCTCTCTGGGATACACACAGTTCCCAGAAAGCAGCGCTCCCCATTCACCAGAAGACACCGCGAGGAGGACGAGGAAGAAGACCAGCCGCTGAGGTTGAAGAGGCAGATTAGGAACTTCCGCATAGCAACCGCTATTTCTGGTAAGTAAAAAAAAAAAATGTTTCCAATTTTTTTTTCTATTTTTTTTTTCTATTTTTGGTAAAAAAAAAATTCAGGGTGGAACTCCACTTTAAATTGATTATATCAACGTATCAAGGACACATTTACCTAATATGGAGACACGCTTCAATGAACTGGCTTCCTTTTATTGTTTTAACAAGAACTAATTATGCTATATTATATTACTGTAGCGGGGTCCCCAAATGTAACCCCGCTATACTTAAATTTAGGGGTGACCAGAGCAATAGTTGGCTCGGGTCTCTTGATTATTTGGACTCTGCCTTACTGCTGTGTCACCTGGCGTGCAGTTCCCCTTTAGGAGTATAGGTGGTGTTGTCACCTGTACCCGGGGTTGAACCACAGGTGATGGAGTAGGTATTGGATGTCCTCTCTCGGCTGCCGTTGGTGGGCGGTTCTGGCCTGCTGTGCATGCCGGGAGAGGATATATAAGGGGCAGACGCCATTACACAGGGAGCAATTCTCGGGGCCCATGCCCGGACGACAATTCTGGGGCCCACTGCCCGGAGGAAACTACCCCCTCAGAGGGGGGTGCGCCCCGTCTTGATCGAGGAGTCTCGGGCACCTTCAGCCCGAGGCTACAGAGTTCCAGGTGGGCCCAGTACCTTTGACTGGGTCTACAACCGAAGAGGAGTCCCAGGGAACCCGCGTGAGTGTAACCGCTCTGACACAGAGGAAACTAGGGGAGGATCAATCCCATAACAGGAGGGCGAGTGATAAAGTATTGCTGACTTGGGAAAGGCCTGGTGACCTGTCGGAGGGAAGGATTCCTCACTTTGCAGACTATCTCTGCGGAGTGTTGAAAGTTCAGGTGGGATCTCCTTGCCTTGGTCCTTGGAGGGGACTGAGTCATTGTTCCAGCATCACGCCGGCTGCTAGTTCTATTGAGTGACTATCCGGGTGAGCTGTACCCACTCAGGACCGAGTGGCGACAAAGCCAAGAGTGTGCCTGAATCCACTTCTATCTGCTATCCCTTCTTCTCACTTCAACTCTCTGGTTCCTGAAAGCAAGATAAAATAAACTCACGTTGAAGTTGATCTGTTGTGTGGACATTGACCTCATTTGGGAAAGATAAAGACTCGCCTCTATAAACATAGAGGGGAGAACCAGAAGAAGGAAGCAACTCGCTGCGGGACCCAAGTATGGAACACCGCCTGACCTTTATAACCTAGAGGACGCGGGCATGTGGCATGGTGTGTCTTATCCCCCTGCTTGAGAAGGTAAGAGGAGGAAAAGGTTCCGTGTGCTACACGTGCGTTCCGCGACACACAGTAATGTGAACCAAGCCTTGCACTGCGGTGCCTCAGGACTAAAGAAAATGATGAAAAGGAGCCGAGTGCTCCACCTACTGGCTGAATATGAGAATACAATGTGATCAGATCCCCCTGTAAGAAATACAGTATATTATTCAAAAGTGTTTAAGAAAATACATACAACACATTCATATTCCTCACTTGGATCACTTCCATGTCCATGGATCTCGGCTTCCAATGAGAAGAACAGGTAGGTACACATCCACCCTCACTATTCACTTCTCTAGTCTTCCTTTTGTGTGTTTCCTTTGTTGTGTATTTGCTCCCTATTTTCCCTCTTTCTTAGTTTGTATTTTTTAGTCTTCCACTTTGTTTTTTTTTTCACTTCTCACCTCCACCTTTTCCTCCCCTTCTCTCCCTATTCATTTTTCATTTCTCTTCTCATTTCTTTTTTGTTTTTACTTTCCCTCACCTTCCCTCCTTACACATCCCACACATAAGATCCAATCATAACCATTCTATACACCTAATTCACATTTCTTTCACCTAGGTCCCCTTCTTTGGGGTTTTCACCTCCACCCTTGATAGGACATTCACTAACACCCACCTGCTTTGGACTTATCTGTACCTGATGCTGCTGCCCCATCCAGCCACCCAAGCGCCCGGAGATGAGGCTCCACTCTGTACTGGCGAAGCCCGTTTACGTGCTGCAGTTGCGCAGCTGCAGATGTGAGTTGGACACACAACCTTCCTATAATATTTGTCCCCATTTTTAATTTCAATTATCTTGCTCCCCTTCTTCTTTCTACTCCTATTAAAATTATTTGCAACCATCTAAACAAATATATATTACTCTTTTGTCCGTGGACCGACACAGCCTCTCTATTGACAAAGTGGGTATTATCCGTTAATTAGGAGTGACTAGGCAGAAAACTTGTAAAAAGTGTTGCATCACACCTTCTACAGTACCGCCCAGGGGGCGGACCCTCCGGGTATATCACCTCAGTCTGCATCTCGCAGATCAGTTTTTTTCTGTCTAGCAAGGAGTAGGACATGACTCCCTTCGGGCCCATTGGTCCGGGGGAAAAAGATATCTTCTTTTTTTTTGCTACATTTTTTGTTTCCTGCGATCTTCGATCAACTGCCGACTGGGTGACAGGCTGGATCCTCGATCCTTGTAGTCTCCCCAGTTTCGGCCATCGAGCGTGTGCCGACCCTAGCTACGTGCTGGGTTTTCCACGACATGCCCATCGCTCCACGGGTGGCCGGTGAGCCTACGCTTCAGGGCCTGCATCGGACCGCTCAGCTTCGGCTGACCTTACGGCTGAGTCGCAGCAGCCTGTCCGGTGAGCTTAGGCTCCAAGGCTTGCATCGGACCGCTCAGCTTCGGCTGACCTTACGGCCGAGTCGCAGCAGCCTGTCCGGTGAGCGTCGCGCTCCAGGGCATACATATGATCGTCCCTTTGGGTCCAATCACAGCATGCCTGGCCAACAGTCACCTTCCGTGCGGGGACGATGATCTGTTTGGAATGTCTTCCAGCATGATACATGCAGGATAGGTAAGTAAACTCCCCTGCCTCGGCTGGGTGATTTGGCTGGACATTCATGGAGAGACAAAGTAAGTGGTTGTGGCCCCTTTCTTCCCTCTCTCCCTGCCTTTCCCTCCTCCCTGGGCTTCTAGATAAAGGTTGCTGGGTGCTGGGGGTCACCTAAGGGGTTCCACTGGAGCGGGGCTGGCTGTAACTAACATTTAAAAGAAATGTCATTTCTGCTTACCTGTGTGTGCTTCCTCCTCCATGCTGTCGGCGGCCATTTTGTGGTGGTCCATGCCGGGTTCGGCCTCTAGTGACTGCCATTTTCCTGTGGTTTCGGTACCATTTTTTTGTAGTTTTACACCCACTGGCCTCTATCGACTGATCGGCGGCCATGTTTGTTATAATCCACGCTGTAGGTAGAGATTGCCGTTCGGCGGCCATCTTTTTGTGGTCTACGGCTGCTTTGGCCTCTATTCTTAGAGCCCACACTATCTTCCATACAGACGTTTTGGCGGCCATTTTGCGAGAGTCTCCGGCCTCTAGGGTGCATTACACCGGCGTGATAGATTCACACAGGAAGCACTGATAAAAGAAGCAGACTGACACAGCAGCAGCGGGACAGCATCACAGGCGCAGCACACGGCAGCATAGCAGTACCGGTCCGGGGTGGTGAGTCCTCTGGGTGATCCAGCATCTCTGCAGCACAGGAAGGTGGCCTATTGATATCTTGCCTGGAGCCCTGTGGGTGTCAGCGTGTGGTCAGCATGGCATCTGAGCCAGATGTCTTCTCCCCTGAAACACCAGATTTAACAGCTGGTGCCCCTGAGGTGTCTATGAACGCTATGACGGCAATCCTAGAGGCGTTTGCTGCCAGGGTGGAAGCAGCACACGGGAATACAGGGGGTAGTAAACGCCCCGTCCCCTGCAAGCTTCTGGGGATAATTCTGATGCAGAACCAGGTCCAGCTACGGCTCATGGCCCAGATTCGGACGCATCAGAGACTGCAGACCATGACCGATCGGACAGTGAGGAGGACTCCAAGTCCAGGTCAGTACGCGAGACGGCTTTGATATCTGACGTTATTACTGCAGTGCGGGATACGCTAAAGTTGGAAAATACTGCAGAAGCAGCAGAGACTCCGGTCCACTTTGGGTTTCATAAACCTGCCCGCACTGCTAAGGTGTTCCCTTGTGTGTCTTTTTTTGATAAACTCTTACACAAGGAATGGGAGAACCCACTGAGGGTCTTTACAGCCCCAAAGAGGTTTGCGGTACGATACCCCTTTTGAGGAGAGTTTTCTGAAGAAATGGACCTCTCCCCCTATAGTGGACACTCCGGTGTCCAGACTTAATAGAGCCACCACAATTCCAGTAGAAGGGACTCCTGTTTTCAAGGACCCTGTGGATAAGAAGGCTGAAGCACTCGCTCGCTACCTATACTCAGTGGTAGGCTCGGCAGTACGCCCGGCATTGGCGGGGTCCCTAGTGTCTCAGACACTTACTGAATGGGCAAGGTTGCTACTCCAGGGGTTAAGGAGCGAGATGCTCCTCCTGATGAGATAACTTTTGCCGACCAGTTGGTCCAGGGCCTTAAGTTTGTCTGCGAGTCAGACATGGATACTATTCCCCTGCTGTCAAAAGCTTTGGTTTATGTAGTAGCAATACGCCGCCTGATCTGGCTAAAGGGGCTGGTCTGCGGACCAGACCTCCAAGAAAGCCCTGTTAGATCTGCCTTTCAAGGGCGACAGACTTTTTTGGGCCTCTATGGATGACATCATCAAGGATGCCACAGGAGGTAAAAGCACTTTGCTTCCTCAAACTAGCAAGGGTAGGGGCCACGCCAAGGGCAAGGGCCCTCCTTTACTGCACGCAAGCGTTTTTTTCGTCCCCCCCCCTAGGGCGACAGAGAAAAGACCCCAGGCCGACAAGGCGCCTGCCCAAGGACAAAAGCGTCCTTGGTCCCGCAGACCCAACAAGCCTGTGGACAAATCTGCGTCCGCATGAAGGTCCGCCCCCACCCAGCTCTCGGGTGGGAGGACGTCTTCGCAAATTCACGACTCAGTGGACAGCTCTAGTCTCCGACAGGTGGGTTTGCAAAGTAATCTCCTCGGGCTACAAGATAGAATTTCTATCTTGTCCACCGGACAGATTCGTCACCTCCAAGCTCCAGCTACTACTGACCCGTCGGGAGGCCCTGTATGGGGCGGTCCAGGGTCTACTGGAACGCGGGGTAGTTATTCCAGTTCCAGAACAGGAACGGGGTCAGGCTTTTTTACTCAAATCTGTTCATTGTGCCGAAGAAGGAGGGGGTTCGTCCAAACTTGGATCTCAGAGCCCTCAATTGCTTTGTGAAGGTGCAAAGATTTCGGATGGAGTCGGTTCGATCTGTAGTCACGGCTATCCATCCAGGGGACTTTCTGGCCTCCTTGGACATCAAGGACGCATAACTGCATGTCCCCATATACTCCAGACACCAGTGGTTTCTGCGATTTGCTATCGGGAAGAACCACTACCGGTTTGTGGCCCTCCGGTTTTGCCCACTCAACGCCTAATGTACCTGGGGTCGATTCTGGATTCCTCAGAGGCAAAGGTATTCCCCCCTGTGGAGAAGTTGCAGACCCTCCGGGCTGCAGCACGGCAGCTGACTTCCAGGAATTGGTCGTCACTCCGTTTTTTGCAGGCGAGTGTTAGGCCTCATGGTAACCTCCTTCGAGGCGGTCCCATATGCTCAATACCACACTCGAGTGTTACAGAAGGAAGTTATGTCCAGATGGAACAGATGTCCTTCATCTCTGGATTATCAATTTCGAGTGAGCCACCTAGTCAGGAGATCCCTGGTATGGTGGCTGACAGCACCGGCTCTAATGGCCGGGAAGTCATTTCTTCCGGTTTACTGGATAGTGATCACGACGGACGCCAGCCTTACAGGTTGGGGGGGAGTCTGGGGTTTTCACTCGACGCAAGGTCGCTGGACCCTGGAGGAATCCCACCTGCCGATCAATGTCCTGGAAATCCGGACGATCAGGCTGTGCCTCTTCAGATGGTCTCAGAGGCTACAAGGGCATCCAGTCAGGATCCAGTCGGACAACGCCACAGCAGTGGCATATGTCAATCAGCAAGGAGGAACAAGAAGCTCAGCTGCAGCATCGGAGTTCGCTCGCATCCTGAAGTGGGCAGAGAGGAGCGTACCGGCACTGTCGGCCTTGTACATTCCGGGTGTGGAAAACTGGCAGGCGGACTACCTGAGCCGCCAGATGCTGGACCAGGGAGAATGGTCCTTACACCCCGGGGTGTTCCAACTCCTCTGCCAAAGATGGGGCACACCAGACGTAGATCTTCTGGCTTCTGATTTGATCCTAATCGCTCCAGATTGGCCTCAGCGTCCTTGGTACGCCGATCTAGTATGTCTGGTAGCAGACGTTCCCTGGCGCCTACCACTATGGAAGGACCTGCTATCGCAAGGTCCCATAATCCATCCTGCTTTACAGTCACTGGCTTTAACGGCATGGCTGTTGAGAACCAGGTACTGAGAGACCGGGGCCTGTCAGATTCAGTAATCTCTACTAATAGAAGTGCTCAGAAACCGTCCTCTAGGAAGGTTTATCACCGCACTTGGAAGGCCTACATCTCCATGTGTGAGGAAATGAAATGGCATCCGCGTACCTATTTGGTTTCCAGAATCCTGCTGTTCTTACAGCATGGGGTGGACCAAAGGCTTGCCTTAAGTACGATTAGGGGACAGATATCTGCCCTGGCTGTCTTTTTTCAGCGACCCCTGGCGGCTCACTCTCTCGTGAGTACATTTGTGCAGGGGGTTCGACATGTGGCCCCTCCGGTCTGTTCCCCGCTACCTCAGTGGGACTTGAACCTGGTCCTCTCGGTGCTTCAGAAGGCACCGTTTGAGAATATTAGAGATATTCCCCTGTTGACACTTTCTCAGAAAGTGGGCTTTTTGGTGGCTGTTACGTCAGTTAGACGAGTCTCTGAGTTGGCAGCCTTGTCCTGCAAGGCTCCCTATTTGATTTTCCACAAGGATAAGGTGGTGCTGCGGCTGCAGCCTTCCTTTCTTCCGAAGGTCGTTTCGGCTTTTCATCTCAACGAAGACATTGTACTTCCATCCTTGTGTCCTCATCCGTCGAATCCTAAGGAGTCGGCGTTGCATTCCTTGGACGTTGTCCGAGCTTTGAGAGTATACATATCTGCTACTTCCCTGTTCCGGAAGTCAGACTCACTGTTTGTTTCGGTGGCTGGTCCCAAGAAGGGCCAAGCAGTCTCATCGGCCACCATCTCTAGGTGGATCCGACAGATAGTAATCCAGGCTTACGCCTTAAAGGGTCAAGCGCCCCCCTTCCCGGTCACGGCGCATTCGACCAGGGCAATAGGTGCCTCTTGGGCTTTCCGACATCAAGCGTCTGTTTCCCAACTATGTAAAGCGGCGACTTTGTCATCCGCTCACACTTTCACCAAATTCTACAAAGTTGATGTAGGTGCATCTTCGGATGCCTCTTTCGGCCGCAAGGTTTTGCAAGCGGCTGTTTAGAGTTGCAACTCCTCCGTTGGAGGAGTGCTGTTTTGTGTTTGGGGTGAAGTTTATTTTTATGCTGTTACCACCCCTCGTTTTTTCTCTGACACTGCTTTGGGACGTCCCACTTTGTCAATAGAGAGGCTGTGTCGGTCCATGGACGAAAGAGTAAATAGGATTTTTTACTCACCGTAAAATCCTTTTCTCTGAGTCCATAGACCGACACAGCACCCACCCCTCCTTTTAAGTTTGTACTGCTTTTTGACGAACTGATCTGCGAGGTGATATACCCAGAGGGTCCGCCCCCTGGGCGGTACTGTAGAAGGTGTGATGCAACACTTTTTACAAGTTTTCTGCCAAGTCACTCCTAATTAACGGATAATACCCACTTTGTCAATAGAGAGGCTGTGTCGGTCCATGGACTCAGAGAAAAGGATTTTACGGTGAGTAAAAAAACCTATTTTTCTTTCTCTAGATAAATTCCATGGTTTTTGCTCCTGATGAGCGGTTATCAGGCCGCGAAACGCGTCGAGCCACCAATTCTCACAATCAATCATACCATGGATCAACCTTATTTTATTTTGACCCAACTCATGTTTTTAACAATTTAGCACATAATTTGTGTTACCCCTCTTCTCTTCCCCTTCCCCTATATTTTTCATATAGAAGGACTCATCAGACCAATAAGGCTCATGTTCTGTCCTGGTTGTGTATATGATTATATCAGCTACTAATAGTGTATTCTATGTATGTATTTTTATCTGATTGTGGATTACTATGTATTTTGTATTTAAAATGAATCAAAAGCTAATGCTTAGAGCAGGGATATGCAATTAGCGGACCTCCAGCTGTTGCCAAACTACAAGTCCCATCATGCCTCTGCCTCTGGTTGTCATGCTTGATGCTGTCAGAGTCTCGCTATGCCTCATGGGACTTGTAGTTTGGCAACAGCTGGAGGTCCGCTAATTGCCTATCCCTGGCTTAGAGGTTATATGCCCAGAAAATGCTATATGAGTTTCTACAAAGATATAAATAAACATGTTTATCCCAGTCGCTTGACTTCATATTTTACTGCTGTGTGCTTCATTTATAGTCCCACTTCTCGCTCTTCCCCCTTTTTTTTAACAAATTATGATAGGGATGGAGGCAGTTATCCCTTTGGTTCCAGCCTCATTTAAAGTCCCAAAAACTTCTCTTTATTATACAACACATTCACTTCATTGGTTACAATTTTATTCCATGGCTGATAATTACTCAGCATTTAATTTGTACAGCGCTCTTCTCCCTGGGGACTCAGAGCACTTAGGAAGCCATCTTGGCAATGGCGTTGGCCAGGAATCGAACCCGGGTCATCTGCTTGGAAAGCAGCTATGCTCACCACTGCACCACCAACGCAAAAGGTTGCATGTCTTTATAGTGTGGTAGGAAACCAGAGTACCCGGAGGAAACCCACGCAAGCACAGGGAGAACATGCAAACTCCATGCAGATAGTGTCCTGGTCAGGATTAGAACCGAGGACCCCAGTGCTGCAAGGCAGAAGTGCTAACCACTAAGCCTCTGTGCTGCCCCATCCTAATGTGGAACTTCACCTAAAAAGAGAGATAGAAGGAAAGAGAGAGAGGAAAAGAGGGATAGAAGGAAAGAGAGAAAAAAGTGTGGGGTGGTATTACCCCCGTCATGCCCCCCCACCCTCCTCTACTGTACTTACTACCCCCTGTCATACCCCCTAGAAGAGATAGAAGGAAAGGGGGAAAAAGAGACATAGAAGAAAAGAGAGAAAAAGGTGTGGGGGTGGTATTACCCCCGTCATACCCCCCCACCCTCCTCTCCTGTACATACTACTCCCCCATCATACCCCCTAGAAGGGATAGAAGGAAAGAGAGAAAAAGAGAGATAGAAGGAAACGTGGGGTGATGCCATCCATCTTACGTGGGGTCTTACGTGGGGTGATAGGATTGCGGATAGCAGTGGGTCGTCCAAGCCTGCTGCTTTACCTGAGCTCATTTATCCGGGGTAAAGCACTTTTTGGTGGGCTGCTTGATGGGGTGATGCCATCCGTCTTTCCTGGGGTGATGGGATTACGAATAGCAGTGGGTCGCCCAAGCCTGCTGCTTACCCTGAGCTCATTTATCCGGGGTAAAGCACTTTTTGGTGGGCTGCTTGATGGGGTGATGCCATCCGTCTTTCGTGGGGCAATGCCATCCGTCTTTCGTGGGGCAATGCCATCCGTCTTTCGTGGGGCAATGCCATCCGTCTTTCGTGGGGCAATGCCATCCGTCTTTCGTGGGGCAATGCCATCCGTCTTTCGTGGGGCAATGCCATCCGTCTTTCATGGGGCAATGCCATCCGTCTTTCATGGGGCAATGCCATCCGTCTTTCGTGGGGCAATGCCATCCGTCTTTCGTGGGGCAATGCCATCCGTCTTTCGTGGGGCAATGCCATCCGTCTTTCGTGGGGCGATGCCATCCGTCTTATGTGGGGTGATAGGATTGCGGATAGCAGTGGGTCGTCCAATCCTGCTGCTTTCCCTGAGCTCATTTATCCGAGGTAAAGCACTTTTTGGTGGGCTGTTGATGGGGCGATGCCATTCGTCTTACGTGGGGCGATGCTGACCGTCTTTCGTGGGGTGATGCCACCCGTCTTTCGTGGGGTGATGCCACCCGTCTTTCGTGGGGTGATGCCACCCGTCTTTCGTGGGGTGATGCCATTCGTCGTTCGTGGGGTGATAGGACGGGGAATAGTGCTGGGTCGCCCAAGCCTGCTGCTTTCCCTGAGCTCATTTATCTGGGGTGAAGCACTTGATCGTGGGGTGCTTTTATCAGATGGTGGGGTGATGCCATCCAGTGATGGTGTTGGAGAGGAAGACGCTGCTTGTTGCCTGGTCTCAGCCTCATAGAACAGCTGCCACTCTCTCTCTAGAGCTTCGTAATCTGCCAATGATGGTGTTGGAGAGGGGGACACTGGTTGTTGCCCAGTCTCAGCCTCATAGAACAACTGGCACTCTCTCTCTAGAGCTTCGTAATCTGCCAATGATGGTGTTGGAGAGGGGGACACTGGTTGTTGCCCAGTCTCAGCCTCATAGTACAGCTGCCACTCTCTATCTAGAGCTTCGTGGACCGCCAATGATAGCTTTGGAGAGGAGGACGCTGGTTGTTGCCCAGTCTCAGCCTCATAGAACAGCTGGCACTCTCTCTCTAGAGCTTCGTAATCCGCCAATGATGGTGTTGGAGAGGAGGACGCTGGTTGTTGCCCAGTCTCAGCCTCATAGTACAGCTGCCACTCTCTATCTAGAGCTTCGTGGACCGCCAATGATAGCGTTGGAGAGGAGGACGCTGGTTGTTGCCCAGTCTCAGCCTCATAGAACAGCTGCCACTCTCTCTCCAGAGTTTCGTGGTCCGCCAATAATTGTATTGGAGAGGAGGATGCTGGTTGTTGCCTGGTCTTGGAGTCCCCTGATGATGTTGGAGAGGACAGCGATCGTAGTCGTAGACTCTCACTGACATAAGTGAAGTCCCAGAAGAGATCCTGTTCCTCTTGGTTTATCGGTTTGTCCTGGTTTTCGGTGCACAGAAATTCAGACACTTCTATTGTTCTATCTGGTATTTCAAGCAGCATCTGAAAAGAGAAAAAGTAAATCATCAATGTTCCTGATCGATGGTAACAAAGCTTGGTAAACCCCAATGCCCCTGTGTGTGGGAAAAGTACCCCAAGCAGACGCCTTCAGCCCCCTCTAGTGGTCATAAGAAGCGTTACATTGCATTAACACACCCTTCACAAGACTATCCATATTAAAATCATAGACAGATGTGAAAACTCTGTTAAAATAAAATCTTAAGTAGTGAAGAGCCTGCCACGGAAATACCCCAAACACCCCTCCAGATTTACTCAGGATCGTATTCGTATACTTACAGATGGTGAATTCAGTGTCGTCCGTGTCTGTCTTGTCTCCACATCCTTCCAGTTGATGCCTTTAAAGAATGGGTGCCCTCTGAGGTCTTGTAGTAGGTAGGATCGCAGATTTTGGCTTTTACAAAGCAGCTGTAAAGAAGAATAAAATACAATTAGAAGACTGAAACAATGAGAACTCTGAGCTCTCACCTGTGATGGTGGAGGTGAACAGTAATATCTAGGCCCTGCTTAGCAATGACCTAGCAACAACATCTTGGGAGTTTTCAGGTCAGGCTTCTTGTGGTACATAAAAGGCCTACACCTATAGTAGGGGCATTATCCAGCTTTCGTCAGAGTCACACATTTTGTGTTTATCTACAGATGACTCCTACCTGCATAGGAGGTTTTTCTAATAAAGTTTAACCAACCCTTTCATTGTTCTTAGGAATGTACTAAAAGTCATCTTTCTATTACATCTGCCATGATTTGTTTTCAATGGCGGCTTCAAGGAAATCCTATATGCTGTCTGTGTATAGAATGTCCCCGGAAATGGAATTTTCTGCATGTGTGATTGGCCCTGTCCTTGGCCCATTTTTGGTGGTGACTTTGCTAAGACTACAGGGACACAAGGGCTGCTGCTGTCCTTATGATAACACTGAGACTGCTCAGGTGGGATAGCAGTGAAGGCAGATCTTTCCACTAAGCAGTCAGTTGATGAAAGTTCTGCTAGGCCCTAAATCAGTGTTGTGCAGGAAGGACTGTGCAGTCATGTGTTCTAAAATGCTAACAATTTATATATAATCTGGACAGAATTTTATCTCTTAAGTGAAGCCAAAGCTCTGTCTACTTACCCGGTCAATGAGGTCTCGGAGGTCAGTGTCCATGTCCTCTGGATAATGAGGCGCCTTGATATTCATTGCCATCTGCAACCCATAAGGGCTCTTCTGGTCGGTGTAGAATGGATGTTTTCCCGTGGCCATCTTGTATACTGTTACTCCTAGGGAGTAATAGTCAGCCATTGAATAGTATTCCTGGCGCCGGAAGACCTGTAGAAACATAGAGAGAGAAGATGAGCATATTTTTGTCAGACCAGGGTGAGGATAGAGGTGAGTGACGCCATGCTGGCATAGCTGATGGAGGAATCCTTATCTTACCTCTGGGGCCATATAAGTTAGTGTCCCCACGCATCCTTTGATCCTGCTAGAAGATGAGACGTTCGTTGCGGCCAAGCTGAAGTCCGCTATTCTGATGTAGCCGTCACGGTCCAGTAAGATGTTCTCCGGCTTGATATCTCTATGGACAACCCCAGAAGAATGCAGGTACTGCAGGCCGCACACAAGTTCCGCGGTGAGATATCTGATGGAAAAAATAAAAATATGCATTAGCTCTGAAAATCCTCACAAATCAAAGTGACTTCTTCCTATAATACATAGGTATATGGATGGACAGCTTCAGTCAGAGTAGCTTGGCTATGTGACTACCTGTCCTAAGTGGTCAGCCACCCCTGACTACAGCGTGGCCCAGTCATTACACTTACCTTAAGATTTGGACATCAATCGGAGCAACGTTGATTAATTCCTGGAGGTTCCCTCCATTCAAGTACTCCAGTACAATGGCCAGATAAGTCTGTGTGAAAAGAAGAGAGAGGTTACATTGTAGACATTCATAATTTCCCTTTGTGAAGGAAGAAATACGCACACAGTGCAGTGTGGGATCTCCTCTCAGAAGATGGAAGAAATGGAAAGATGAAAGGACACTTACCTTTGTTTGGAATGCTCCATACAGATGTGTAATATATGGACTTCCTCCAGTTTGTTGCAGCACATCAACCTCGGTACTGATACTATGTACACCATCATTGAGAACTTTCCTTTTCTTAATGAACTTCACCGCCAGCTTCTTACTAGTGGCAGGATGGGAGGCCAATATTACCTTCCCGCAGGCCCCCTGTCCAAGAATTCCATGGAAAGTGAAGCTTTCCATGGATAGCTCACATGACTTCTCCTTTATGGCACCGCTGAATGGAGTAACCTCCTTGTCCTCCATGCTTGGAGTGACTTCAATCTCCTTGTCCTCCATGCTTGAAGAGACTTCAATCTCCTTGTCCTCCATGCTTGGAGTGACTTCAATCTCCTTGTCCTCCATGCTTGGAGTGACTTCAATCTCCTTGTCCTCCATGCTTGGAGTGACTTCAATCTCCTTGTCCTTCATGCTGGGAGTGACTTCAATCTCCTTGTCCTCCATGCTTGATGGAGTGACTTCAATCTCCTTGTCCTCCATGCTTGATGGAGAGACTTCAATCTCCTTGTCCTCCATGCTTGGAGTGACTTCAATCTCCTTGTCCTCCATGCTTGGAGTGACTTCAATCTCCTTGTCCTCCATGCTGGGAGTGACTTCAATCTCCTTGTCCTCCATGCTTGATGGAGAGACTTCAATCTCCTTGTCCTCCATGCTTGGAGAGACTTCGATCTCCTTGTCCTCCATGCTTGGAGAGACTTCGATCTCCTTGTCCTCCATGCTTGGAGAGACTTCAACCTCCTTGTCCCTCATGCTTGATGGAAAGACTTCGATCTCCTTGTCCTCCATGCTTGGAGTGACTTCAATCTCCTTGTCCTCCATGCTTGGAGAGACTTCAACCTCCTTGTCCCTCATGCTTGATGGAAAGACTTCGATCTCCTTGTCCTCCATGCTTGGAGTGACTTCGATCTCCTTGTCCTCCATGCTTGGAGAGACTTCAACCTCCTTGTCCCTCATGCTTGATGGAAAGACTTCGATCTCCTTGTCCTCCATGGTTGTCGCGATTTTCGCGCTCTTGTTGGTATATGGAACTCGTATGGTCGGTTCTCTAAAGTTGAGGGATTCATCATTTCCACCTGAAGAGAGAAAAAAATGGTTTTAGTCCTGCTGCTGGCATATCGTTTATTGATGTTACACAGAATCTGTGAACATTTAAATGCAAATTTTTTTAATGTATTTTTTTACATATGAAAGTGAATGTCATCTGCAGTATTAGAATCTTGTGTTACATGATTTTTTTCTTATGGCAGTTCTATGTTTACCATACATGGACTATATGGTAGTTCTCGGCCCCTGGAGGTCCGTAGTCAGTGCCAGAAAAAAAGTGTAAGTTAAAAAGTGTTTTTAAATGTCCCCGTGAGATCTCTAGCAGCTATTCGCCCCCTAAATCCCCATCCTTCCATTATCTGACCTCCAAAAAATATAACACTATAGACTTTGGGGGGGGGGGTGCGTGAACCCCGATTAGAATTTGGCAGTTACAGGGTTAAACCCCCCCCCCTGGTGTTATATCTTTGTCTACAGGCAGGGATAAATAGATTTTATTATGGGCTGGATATATATATAAAACATGGATGAGGCAAATGGGAGCTAAGCCAAGATTGTTCCATATTTCGTATTTCTTTTATTAGAAAAAATGTATTAAAAATATGTAAAAGCTTCCCATTTTTTTTTTTTCTGCTTTCAACACATCACCTTCAGGGACAACATGCTCACTTGTTTCCTAATATATCCCACCCAGTTTCAGGGGCCATTGTAATGAGAGAATCAATATTATTCACTTTACCTGTTGGTGGTCGTAATGTTATGGCTGATCGGTAAAAAAGTATATGTGTGTATATTTATACTGTATATTTATTTATATATATATATATATATATAAAACAAGTGTTGAAGTTTCCAAATACATTTTTAAGTGCAGGAATCCCATTTTTATATATATATAAAAAAATGTGTGTGTGTGTGTATATGTATGTATGTATGTATGTATGTATGTATGTATGTATGTATATATATATATATATATATATATATATATATATATATATATATATAATTATTTTATTTTTTGTGTGTGCATATATAGATATTTATTTATATATATATATATATATATAAATTATAAATATATACAGCATAAAAAAAATATATATATATATATATATATATATATATATATATATATATATTGCAAGGTGTGTAATAAATATATATATATATATATATATATATATATATATATATATTTTTATTTTTTTATTTTTTTTAATGCAAGGTGTGTGTATATAAATATATAATTATTTATTTATTTTTTGTGTGTGTGCATATATAGATATTTATTTATATATATATATATATATATATATATATATATATATATAAATTATAAATATATACAGCATAAAAAAAATATATATATATATATATATATATATATATATATATTTTTATTTTTTTTTATTTTTTTTTATTTTTTTTAATGCAAGGTGTGTGTATATAAATATATATAATTATTTATTTATTTTTTGTGTGTGTGCATATATAGATATTTATATTTATCTATATATGCACACACAAAATATATACAGCATATATATATATATAATGTATGTGTGTGTGTGACATGCATTGTATTGCCCTGCAAAGCGTTGTGATATTTGACTTACCAATAGCAAAGATTAGTGGAAATTTCAGGTGCTGGAGGAACCAAACTACCAGCCTGACAAATATATTTTCTTCTTTGTTGGTGTTCAGAAGATTGCGCTTCTGAGAAACGCTCGTTATCCAAAAAATCGTCATTATTCTATTATCAAATAATGTGGAAAAACTGCAGAGAATTCAAAACTCCTTCCTTCTCTCTCCAATCTCTATCGCAGTCTGAGCTCCAACTGCCGCTTGCTGCCTTTTATATGGGGCGGCTCTGATGACATCACAAGACTCCTCCCACTGCCTTATGGATTTGTTTACACCTTATATGCAAATGAGGTCACATGACTCTGCCCACTGCTGAGTCTCTAGTAGCAGCTGGGGCTGCGTTGTCATGGCAATAACTGACATCTATGGGAAGGATTGTGTATCAGAGGTTTCCATGGTAACAAAAGGAAATTTGGGACATCGGATTTCTTCATGTTTAATATCTCCATCCCATAATAATCACATCCTTTTATTCCTGTCTAAAGACTCCATTCACAAGGCTTTACCAGCCCGATATTTGAACCCTCCAGCTGCTGAATCTCCAATCTGCTGCCAAAGTAATTCCTGAATTATTCGAATTTCTTGGCCGCTGCAGAAAAAAGCTTTTTATTATGGGGGGGGGGGGGGGGGAGGGGAGGGGAGAGACTCAACACTGATCAGTTATTTCCCCCAAAACACAATGATTGCGCATTAATAACTAATATTCATCAATATTACCCCAATAATAATAATTATATATATATATATATATCACCCCAATAATTATATATCACCCCAATAATTATAAATATATATATATATATCACCCCAATAATTATATATCACCCCAATAATTATAAATATATATATATATATATCACCCCAATAATTATATATCACCCCAATAATATATATATATATATCACCCCAATAATTATATATCACCCCAATAATAATAATTATATATATATATATCACCCCAATAATTATATATCACCCCAATAATATATATTTTTTATATTTGTTTATAAATGGTGTTGAGCTGTTTAATGTATTAAGAATTTTTGGATGGGGGTTTTGGATGATATGGCGCCCCCCCCCCCTGTACCCCATTATTCCTATGATTTATATTGCTGGGGGAGGGTACAATTGCTATCACATATCAATTATTGGGGGGGGAGGGGTCACCTATTTTTGGTATATAGTACTGTATATGTCCAGTACCAACCTATAATCCTCCTCCATTACCAGACCATTCCTCGCTATGCACACCTCTGATAGTTGGACTGACAATCACTCCACCATACAATGAATGTTCTATCATTTTATACAGACAGATGGAGCTTTCTTATGGGGGGGATATAATAAATACTGGGGGGGGGAGGGGGGGTATTTTTTTACTTAAAAACAAAAAAGACTGAATAAATTCTATGATGAAATATTGGAAATCAATCAGTGTTCTTCTTTTATCATCGTCATGGTGACGACAAACATTGGTGTCGGTCCAGCAGATGATTTATAGAGAGATTAATGAAGCACCCCATGATGTTTGGGGTACCGTACCCCGGTTTTCTATGGGGGGGGATATTGGTTGGTGATCTGAGGGGGGTTATAATTTCTACCAGTGACCCCAATATTGAGGGTTATAATTTCTACCAGTGACCCCAATATTGAGGGTTATAATTTCTACCAGTGACCCCAATATTGAGGGTTATAATTTCTACCAGTGACCCCAATATTGAGGGTTATAATTTCTACCAGTGACCCCAATATTGAGGGTTATAATTTCTACCAGTGACCCCAATATTGAGGGGTATAATTGCTACCAGTGACCCCAATGTTGGGGGTTATAATTGCTACCAGTGACCCCAATATTGAGGGTTATAATTTCTACCAGTGACCCCAATATTGAGGGGTATAATTGCTACCAGTGACCCCAATATTGAGGGTTATAATTTCTACCAGTGACCCCAATATTGAGGGTTATAATTTCTACCAGTGACCCCAATATTGAGGGGTATAATTGCTACCAGTGACCCCAATGTTGGGGGTTATAATTGCTACCAGTGACCCCAATATTGAGGGTTATAATTTCTACCAGTGACCCCAATATTGAGTGAGTGTTTTAAAGTGGATGTAAACCCCAATTTTTTTTTTTTTTTTTGCTGTCACAATGTAGAGCAGCCTTTCTCAACCTTTTCAACACAGAGGAACCCTTGAAATAGTTCTCCGGTCTCGGGGAACCCCTGCTAAAAAAAATGTAAATCTTTAACTCATGATACATTAGTGTGATGGTCATTGGGAAGAATTACCTCCTTACAGATAGATAAAAAGATCTCTGGTATCAGTGGGAACTTATCTGAGAGGCAGAAATTGCCCAATGCTGGAGGAACCCCTAGCAACCTCTGGAGGAACCCTGGTTGAGAATCACTGATGTAGAGTATAAGATTTCCTATCCTCTGTGCCCAGGTCTTGCCACAAAGAGTTAATCCAGCTCTGAGCAATCCTCTTTTCTTTTTTCAGTGAGATAAAACGGACAAACGGGAGAACACTGTTGTCCGTTCCGCCCCCTTGCTGTGAGTGACGGGTTATTTACATATCTTATGTACTAGCCTGAGACAGGCATTATTTTTTTAATTCCCACCCCCACTCCTTTTCTGAAGTCATGTGGTGACTTTTCTGGATTTTGACTGGATGTTAGTGATCATAGCAGAAGGAATACACAGGAGAAAATGCATGTTGACAAGGGGAGTGTAGAGGTGGGCGGGGAGTCTACTGACATCACGACTCCTCCCACCCACCCACAGAATCTGCAGTTTTTTAGGTCTCATAACAGACAGAGGGGAGACATGTGACAGATAAGGATACATGCGGGAGGCGTCTATATCCTTATAGATCAGCACTATGGCAGGAGATTAGAAAGGATGAGATGAGGCTTTACATCCACTTTAAGGCGTTTGGTCATTAAAATGATAGAGTTTTTCTGCCTTTTGTTTTTCTCTCTCTTTTTTTTAACAGAAAGATTTTTTTAGACAAATCCGCATTACAATACAACCGGTAAATAGCACATCCATTAGTACAGAGCAAACAAACAGAATAATGCGTCACATCCGGGGGGTCACACCAGTGTTGCCAACCGTACGTAGATTTACGTACAGCCCGCGATTTAACCCCTTTTTCGGGCTGTACGTAAAAGTCCATTTATGGGCACCGGCGCCCATAAAAAAGATGGCCGCGAGCCGGCCATACAACTGCGCATGCGCCATTCCGAATGCGCCGGCCGAGCGCATTCGGAACTCGGCCGGGCGGCGGCGCACACGCAGGAACGTGATGGCGCCGCTGGCGCCATTTTTGAAAAGACCACAGTGGCTGCAGTGGCGGCAGTGGCGGGACACCGTCCTGCAGTGAGTGCATGCCATGCACTCATCATAGGTGGTCGGTGGAGGACTCGGAGCGGAGCACTGACAGGGCCCAGCCAGGGGTGAGGAGGACGGACTCAAGGTCAGTGAAACAGGGGGGATACAAGGGGACAGCGTCATCAGTGTGCTGTATCCTCCTCTGGTTCCTGTGTCCCTTTCACCTTTTCACAGGTCAGGGCAGCACAGTGCTGCCCTGACCTGTGGAGTGGTGAAAGGGGTACAGGAGGAGGACACAGCACACTGATGATGTGCAGAAGTAATATGGTGGTGGACAGAGGAGGAGGCTACTGTAAGGGGGTGAGGAGGGCACCATCATGTTCGCAGCCTCTGTCCCCCTCCTGTAGTATGTCCGCAGCCTCTGTCCCTCTCCTGTAGTATGTCCGCAGCCTCTGTCCCTCTCCTGTAGTATGTCCGCAGCCTCTGTCCCCCTCCTGTAGTGTGTCCGCAGCCTCTGTCCCTCTCCTGTAGTATGTCCGCAGCCTCTGTCCCTCTCCTGTAGTATGTCCGCAGCCTCTGTCCCCCTCCTGTAGTATGTCCGCAGCCTCTGTCCCTCTCCTGTAGTATGTCCGCAGCCTCTGTCCACCTCCTGTAGTGTGTCCGCAGCCTCTGTCCCCCTCCTGTAGTATGTCCGCAGCCTCTGTCCCCCTCCTGTAGTATGTCCGCAGCCTCTGTCCACCTCCTGTAGTGTGTCCGCAGCCTCTGTCCCCCTCCTGTAGTATGTCCGCAGCCTCTGTCCCCCTCCTGTAGTATGTCCGCAGCCTCTGTCCCTCTCCTGTAGTATGTCCGCAGCCTCTGTCCCTCTCCTGTAGTATGTCCGCAGCCTCTGTCCCTCTCCTGTAGTATGTCCGCAGCCTCTGTCCCCCTCCTGTAGTATGTCCGCAGCCTCTGTCCCCCTCCTGTAGTATGTCCGCAGCCTCTGTCCCCCTCCTGTAGTATGTCCGCAGCCTCTGTCCCCCTTCTGTAGTATGTCCGCAGCCTCTGTCCCCCTCCTGTAGTATGTCTGCAGCCTCTGTCCCTCTCCTGTAGTATGTCCGCAGCCTCTGTCCCCCTCCTGTAGTATGTCCGCAGCCTCTGTCCCCCTCCTGTAGTATGTCCGCAGCCTCTGTCCCCCTCCTGTAGTATGTCCACAGCCTCTGTCCCCCTCCTGTAGTGTGTCCGCAGCCTCTGTCCACCTCCTGTAGTGTGTCCGCAGTCTCTGTCCACCTCCTGTAGTGTGTCCGCAGTCTCTGTCCACCTCTTGTAGTGTGTCCGCAGTCTCTGTCCACCTCTTGTAGTATGTCCGCAGCCTCTGTCCCTCTCCTGTAGTATGTCCGCAGCCTCTGTCCCCCTCCTGTAGTATGTCCGCAGCCTCTGTCCCCCTCCTGTAGTGTGTCCGCAGCCTCTGTTCCCCTCCTGTAGTGTGTCCGCAGCCTCTGTCCCCCTCCTGTAGTATGTCCGCAGCCTCTGTCCCCCTCCTGTAGTATGTCCGCAGCCTCTGTCCCCCTCCTGTAGTATGTCCGCAGCCTCTGTCCCCCTCCTGTAGTATGTCCGCAGCCTCTGTCCCCCTCCTGTAGTATGTCCGCAGCCTCTGTCCCCCTCCTGTAGTATGTCCGCAGCCTCTGTCCCCCTCCTGTAGTATGTCCGCAGCCTCTGTCCCTCTCCTGTAGTATGTCCGCAGCCTCTGTCCCCCTCCTGTAGTATGTCCGTAGCCTCTGTCCCCCTCCTGTAGTATGTCCGCAGCCTCTGTCCCCCTCCTGTAGTATGTCCGCAGCCTCTGTCCCCCTCCTGTAGTATGTCCGCAGCCTCTGTCCCCCTCCTGTAGTATGTCCGCAGCCTCTGTCCCCCTCCTGTAGTATGTCCGCAGCCTCTGTCCCCCTCCTGTAGTGTGTCCGCAGCCTCTGTCCCCCTCCTGTAGTATGTCCGCAGCCTCTGTCCCCCTCCTGTAGTATGTCCGCAGCCGCTGTCCCCCTCCTGTAGTATGTCCGCAGCCTCTGTCCCCCTCCTGTAGTATGTCCGCAGCCTCTGTCCCCCTCCTGTAGTATGTCCGCAGCCTCTGTCCCCCTCCTGTAGTATGTCCGCAGCCTCTGTCCCCCTCCTGTAGTGTGTCCGCAGCCTCTGTCCCCCTCCTGTAATGTGTCTGCAGTCTCTGTCCCCCTCCTGTAGTATGTCCGCAGCCTCTGTCCCCCTCCTGTAGTATGTCCGCAGCCTCTGTCCACCTCCTGTAGTATGTACGCAGCCTCTGTCCCCCTCCTGTAGTGTGTCTGCAGTCTCTGTCCCCCTCCTGTATCGTGTGTCCGCAGCCTCTGACCATCTCTTGTCATGTCTACAGTCTCTGAGGGGATCCTAGAAAGGAGTCAAGAGTGGGAGTGCCGCCGGGATGGGGGTTACGGCCCGGGAAGAAACAGACCTGTGGACTGGGAAGAGGAGATCAGAGCCACCAAGCTGGAGCCGTCTGACTGAGCCCCACACAGTGCACCCGAGAGGAGGTAAGTGACAGTGCCGCCAGGCCATTCTGAGGGGGGGGGGTCACTGATGTAAGGAGGTGAATGAATACAATAATGTAAGGGGGCACTGATATAAAGGTTTCCCCCTTATATTAGTACCCCCCTTACCTTAGTGTATTCACTCTGTGAAAGGTGGTCTCTATTCACCAGAGCCCCCTTCCACATCAGAGTTCCCCCTTACATCATGATCTGCAGCGTTCCCCTTTACATAAGAGTTCCCTTGCACTGTAAGGGGGCATCCTGCAGACTCTGATGTAAGTGGGAACTCTGTGCTGGCTGGGTTATAGTATCCTAACCTTCATGTGAATTGAGAAATATGTTTTTTTACTTTTGTTTAACTTAAACACATTGATATTAGCATTAGCTGTGTGTTTATAGTTGAAATATTGATATTTGCACTGTTTAGTACAAAAAAAAACGTAATTTTAGGTACTTTTTTGCAGCATCAGTAAAAAATCCGGCTCTGCCAGTAATCTTCATTATTTTTGCCAGTAAGAAATTGGTGCCGTACAAAAATTTTGGCATCCTTGCCAGTAAATTTCACTTCAGGGGGTTGGCAACACTGGATCACACCCCTCTCATTCATTTGTAAATGCAGATAATAACCATTGGCCCAACCCCGATCGTGCATAATAACGACTCTAGTCCACCCCTCCACGGCCATACAAGCAACCCTGAGTAGTAGTAAAGTCCGAGGACCAAGAAGGGCGGGGGGGGAACCACTCCCAACAAACAGATAGCCCAGTCAGTCACACCCAGGGGGGGATTCCAAGTCAGAGCGAGTGGTCTGCCATGAAGACCAAATTTTGTCGAACTTCGCGGGGCACAGTCTACTCTCATAAGTCAACTTCTATAGAGGCAGTACTGAGTCGACTGAGCGTTGCCAGGCGGCACATGTGGGGGGATCCTCAGATTTCCACTTGAGCAGGATTTCCCGCCTAACATAAAATAGTGAGAAGGTCAGGCAGAGTCTACAATACCTATCCCCCTCCACGTCCTCCATATGGTTCAGCAGCAGGATCTTGGGGTCAGCCAGTTCAAGCCAGTCACGTCAGTCAGTCTGGAAGCCACATCTTTCCAATAGGGCTGGAGTTTCGGACACGACCAGACCATGTGGCAAAACGTACCCGTCTCCTGCCTTTCATCTCTGACAATTAGGATCTCGCTGTGGGTAAATATGTGCTAACCTCTGTGGGGTGTAGTAGGCTCTGTGGAGAAATTTAAATTGTATAAACCTATCCTTTGCAGCTATCATAACAGGGATATAAGATGAGAGGCAGTCCCTCCACTCCTCCTCATCCAGCGACGGAATATCAGCCCTCCATTTATCCCAAGGTTTAGTAAGCTTGGTATCATACTGTACCGTGAGGTATAGGTACAGGGATGAGAGGGGACGGTCCATAAGAGCGGAGGACAAGAGACGCTCAATAGAGTCTGACTCCAGAGCTATAGGCTCTGGGAATTGGGCCTCAAAGGCATGTCTCAGCTGCCGGTACCTAAATTGGAAGGAGACCGGCAGGAGATACGCCTGCCTGAGTTCTTGGAAAGGCATAAGTGTTCCCGCTTTTACTATATGTTTCAGAGTAACAATTCCCTTTTTTGCCCACAGGGATGGATCTGGGATACTATTCATGTGAGGCAACATAGGGTTAGCCCACAAGGGCATATGTGGGGATACCAAGTTAGGTCACCGGTACATTAGTCGAGCCTCCTGCCAGACCTTAACCGTGGTCCGCATGAGGGTCGTCATACAGGGGCTGGCCCTGAGGCCACGAAACGGTAGGTTGCTCAAGGCTGCATAAGAGCCCAAAATAGCCGCCTCAAGTGTGACCGCCGGATTTTGTCTAGGCTGGGAGAACCACCACCTCACCGTAACCAGGACAGCCGCCCAGTAATAAAGCAAGAAGTTCGGGAGCGCCAGTCCACCTCCGGACAAAGACAAATACAAAATCTTCCTCGCCACCCGGGGGGGGGGGGTGTCTCCCAGCCCAGACAAATAAGATCAGCAAGCTGTCCAACCTCCGGAAGAATGACCTAGGGACATACGAGGGGGTATTGCGAAAGAAGTACAGGAACTTCGGGAGAAAGATCATCTTCAAAAGATTGACTCTACCCACTGGCGTCAGAGGGAGGGACCGCCACGCTGTGCACCTGGCCACCAGTTGGGTCATGAGTGGTTGTATGTTTTTGCCAACATAGTCGCCGTTATTGCTGCTAACCTTGATGCCCAGGTACGTAAACTCATCTACCCATTTGAGCTGCGTTTGTGTTGTGGGACGCGGGGTCGAGGGACATAGGGGAAACAAGACCGATTTGTCCCAATTGATGCGAATACCGGAGTAGCCCCCAAAGTGGTCAATCAGATCTAAAGCCACACGCAGGGATGATGAAGCATCTGCCAAATATAGCAGGGCATCATCCGCATATAGAGACAGCTTTTCTTCAATTGGGCCTATTTGCAATCCCCGGACCCTCGTCTCAGCTCTCAGCAGGATGGCCAGTGGTTCCATAGCAAGGGCAAACAAACCCGGGGAGAGGGGGCACCCCTGTCTCGTGCCGCGACCCAAGGGGAACACGTCCGATAGGCAGCCGTTGGTCCGAATTCTAGCAGATGGGGAGTTATATAACATGCGTACCCATTTCAGGAAGCCTGGTCCAAACCCGAAACTGTCGAGCACCCCCCAGAGGTAGCCCCACTCCACAGAGTCGAAAGCCTTCTCTGCGTCAAGTGAGGCCACCACTCCCGTCGACCCCTCGCCAGCCCTATCGACGTGGGTGAGGAGGCGTCTAATGTTGAAATCCGTTCCCCTACCTGGCATAAAGCCTGTTTGATCCGAATGTACCAGGGCAGTAATGACAGAGTTCAGTCTAGTTGCCAAGATCTTGGCCAGAATCTTCGCATCGACGTTTAGCAACGAGATAGGGCGATACGAGGAACAGAGGGAAGGGTCCTTCCCCGGCTTGGGGATCACCACTATGACCGCCTCACCCATGGAAACAGGGAGCTTTCCCTGCTGCCCGGACACCGTGAATAGGGAATGTAGTCTGGTCACTAGTTCGGCTGCATAATGTTTGTAGAACTCTACAAGAATTCCATCAGGCCCGGGCGTCTTGCCAGATTGCATAGATTTAAGGGCCCGCTGGATCCCCTTCACCGTGATAGGGGCGTCGAGCCGCTCTCGGTAGGTCGCCGTAAGGACCGGAATGTCAATGTCCCCCAAATATTTCACCAGGTCCTCATCACTATAATCCACCCTTGAGCCATAAAGTGCACGATAGAAGTCGGCAAAGCATTGATTAATACCCCCGGGAGAGCTTACCAGCTCCCCCGTGGGGCCTGTTATATGGGAGACACTGACCCCTCCCGCCTGTTCCCTGGAAAGCCAAGCCAGCATCTTATCTGACCTCTCCCCCTGTTCAAAAATCCTATGGGACTGAGCAAGTAACTTTTTTTGGGTAAGTGAGGTACGGATATTAAGGACTTCCCCAGTCAAGAGCTGCAGGTGGGCATATTGTTGGGGATCACGGGTCCTAATAAAGGTCTCTACTGCACTGGCAGCCTCCCTTTCCGCCCTCACTAAGTCTGCGCTGCGTTCCCTACGAACTCTGGCAATAATGGTCTGGTAGTGTCCTCTCGTGGAGGCCTTAAAGGCATCCCATACAGTCCCGGCCTCCGCCGTGCCCTCATTGTCTGCCCAGTAACCGGTCAGCTCAGTTTGGAACTGGTCGTCCACAGAGGTGTCCGACATCCAAAACCTGGACAGTCTCCACAGGCGAACAGCATGGCCCCTAGAGAAATCCAGCACCAAAAGCAGTGGTGCATGGTCTGAGATCCCCCTGGGCAAGATCCGTACGTCCGTGACCCTTTGCAGGACCGGTCTACCCGCATATACCAGATCGATGTGGGAGAACGTTCTGTGGGAGGCCGAGTGGCAGCTGTAAGCCAGGTCCCGAGGGTGCTTCCACCTCCACACGTCCGTCAACTCATAGGTATCAGCCCAGTCAGCCAACCCAGAGTAGTGTCGACCTCCAGGCGTCAGGCGATCCCTATCCGGATCGGGAACCAAGTTAAAATCCCCCAAAAACACAGTATTATCGGAGGTGAACTCGGCCACCCTGCTCGTTATGTGATTCAGCAGCAACAGGGAGGCCGGCGGGGGAAGATATAGACCCACTATGATCCAGGTCAGCGAATGAATCACAGCATGAATTATAACGTATCTACCATCAGGATCAAGAACCAGGTCCAGGAGCCGAAACGGGAGGGATTTTAGCACTAGTATACTGACCCCTCTAGAAAAGCTAGAATAAGTAGAATGATAGTGGTGGCCCACCCATGGCTTTTTAAGTGAAAGAATTCTACTCCCCATGAGGTGCGTTTTCTGTAGGACACAAATATGCGGGTTATAAGACTTAATAAATTGGAACACCAGGGAGCGTTTGGTCGGGGAATTCAACCCCCTGGTGTTCCACGACAGGATATTAACTGCTGACATGGATCATCAGATTGATAGGGGGGATAGGATAATACCGCATGGCTCCCGGACCCGACCCCCAGACCCAGGATGTACACATCTGGAAACAGAGCAATGCTGAAGTATCAACGTTTTGAATGTAAAGCAAAAACATAATGGAAACAAAAACAACAAAAAGAAAAAAACAAATCAGAACAAGAAAAATAGCCCCAGTAGGGCAACAATCCCCACCCCCCAACCCACCCAACCCCTTAAAACTGAGGAGGGTATCCATCCCAAACAGTATCAGCTCGCCGGCTGCAAAGGGGGTTCCGTGCAAGAGGCGAACTCAGCCCCCTGGATAAATTCTGGGGGGGGGGGCGAGCAACTGTCTGAGCGACTCTCTAAGTGTGAGACCTCCGCTGGCAATGCAACAAGCTGTAAGGGACAGGAGTTCAATAGGATGAAAGCAAACAGGAACGCGTCCCAGCAGTAAAGTCGATCCAGTGGCGAGGGAGTATACGTGGTATGATCCCCAGTGCCACACAGGGGGGTAAAAAGAATCAAAAGGGAAAAAGCGGCTGACCGCAGTGTTCTCCTGACCACGTCAGGGGTGCTAACTTGGGTTCCAACATCAGCGGGGGCCAACCGCCACCATCGGAGCTGCACACACCAAGGGGATTAGCCGGGCACAACAGGTGCAACAACAGGTGTAAGAGCTCCGTCCAGGGGGCCAGTCCGCGGACCACACCGATATAGGCAAATTCCAAAAAAGGAAGGTATCAAATAGTACATACCATGCGTCCGATCAGCGGGCCCGCGGCAGCGACTCCAACCAGACAGACACCTCCCTGGGATTAGTGAAGAAGCGAGTCGACTCCCCGTCCTGTACTCTCAGACGGGCCGGGAAAAGGATACTGTAGCGGATGTTGCGCGCCCTCAAAGTCGCCTTGACCTGGTCGAACGACTTCCTGAGCTTCTGTGTTTCCACCGAATAGTCGGGAAAGATCATCAGCTTGACGTTCTGGAATCTTAGGTCGCCCACAAGCCTGGAGGCACGGAGAACTTCGTCCCGATCCCGGAAGTTGAGCAGGCGGAGAATGAAGGTTCGCGGCGGGGTTCCAGGAGGCCCCGGCTTAGGAGGAATGCGGTGCGCCCTTTCCACCACATATTGGGGTGACATGCGAGCCTCGGGGAGGAGGGTACACAACATACCCTCTATTAAGCCTATAGGGTCATTCCCTTCTACTCCCTCGGGTAGACCGACAATGCGGAGGTTGTTGCGCCGGTTTCTGTTTTCGGCATCTTCGGCTCTATATTCAAGGGCTTTAACTTTGGTTTGGAGAGTGCGGAGTGCTGCGCCCTGCTCTGCGACCACATCTTCAGTGTTGCTAACTCTCTGCTCGGTCTCCGCCACCCTGGTCCTAAGCTTGTCCATATCCTGGCGGATAAGGCCTACATCCATTTGGACGGCCTCTATTTTTGTGGTTAGGGTGGACTGGCACGTGGCAATTGCCGCCATGACTTCCGCCAGCCAGGGCGGTCGGGCCTCAGCCGAGTCCATGGGACCTATCTGTGAGGCCTTGTGGGAGCTCCGGGTGGTACGGCCCTGCACTAGGAGATCAGTGGGCGTTGGAGGGGGGTCCGGTAACGGTGGAAAAGTTAGTTTTTTGCCCCCTTTGCTGAACCTTACGCCTGAGCTCCAGCGCCTCATTCAAGGTGCGCACTGTGTCCCGAATATATTGTTGGCGGCTTGAAGGGTCCCACTGTGCTTCCCCCAGGAGAGTCACAGGAGAAGAAGGAGGGGGGGAGGGGCCCGGTCCGGAGCCCCGGGGACCGCCAGGAAAGGCCCCGGCCGCGGCCTAGCAGTTCGAGCAGGCCTGGAAGCAGGATGGATGGAAGGAGTGGTCAGCAGTCGGTGTGTCCTCCACTGCCCCGCCGCCTACAGCCCGCGCCAGCTCACCTATCTTATGTGCAGGGGGCCGCAGAGCACCTCCGCTCCGCTCCGGAGCTCCGATGGCCGCCAGGAAAGACCGCGGCTGCGGCCTAGCGGTTCGAGAGGGCCCGGATGCCGGATGGATGGAGTGAGCAGCAGTCGGTGTGTCCTCCACTGCCCCCGCCGCCCACAGCCCGCGCCAGCGCACCCCTCTTATGCGCAGGGGGGTGCCGCGTACCTCCGCTCCGCAGCTCTGATCACCGCCAGGAAAGACCGCGGCTGCGGCCTAGTTACACGGGGAGAGGCTGGAACTCGTCCGTGGAGGGGCCAGCAGCCGTCAGGAGGTATGCCTCGCTCCCCGCTCTGTTGCGCCTCACTCCCCTGGTCAGCAAGGGTGGATGAACCGGCCTCTGATAGCCCAGGATCCGGGTAATCAAGCCGAAAGCAGCGGAGCTCCCAGTAAAAGCAGCCGCTCACAGCGCCATCTTGGCCACGCCCCCGTTTTTCTCTCTTTACATGCTTTGGAGTTCTGCTTCAGCTCCCCTTGCAAGGCAGTCCTGGGAATATAAGACTGTTATCTCATTATATTCTATGGACTTGTGTTTTACATTCTATTACAGCATGCGCCACTATCTTGTGTTCTTCTGTCACCAATGCCAACAATAAGGCTGGAAGGTCTGGAGAGAGCTCTTTGCTTTTACCCATCATGAGATGTTTCTTGTGGGACACTTTGGTAATGAGACACCTTTTTATAGGCCATCAGATAAGACTGAACCGGCTGATATTAATTTGCACTGACAAGGGGCCGGATTGATTTCTTATTACTGATAGATTTCAGCCGATGACTTGGCTTTCCATGCCTTTTTGCACCTCCCTTTCTTTATGTGTTCAATACTTTTCCCCGTGTCCTTCCATTTTTTTACACAGAACTTCATTACTGAACGTATTTGTTTTGGTGTCTTTGTATGTATAGATTGTATGGGTTGTTACCGACATGTGGGGAACATTTCATGTCAATATCACCTTTACCAATATATTTGCAAAGAAAAATGCAGTGAAGGTGAAGATCAGAAGATTGGGGGTGAGTTCTGGGTCTGGAGGAGATGGAGATATCAATTTACACGCAGCCTTATCAATAACTATTCAGTACATGATGAAGGATTCCCAGAGCACTGCGGAGGGTTTCCCCAGAGTCCCGCCTCTGATCAGTCACATGTCTGGACATCACAGCCGGAGCTCTGAGCAGGAACTTTACATCTGGAGGAAAGGAGCCCAGAGCTCCACCTGGTGTCTGAAAAGCAGAATACAATATATTAATATACAATGTTTCTCATTTACCTGAATATAAAGGCGAAATGGAAATGTTTTCTTTTTAAGTTGTGATAATGAAAGAAAACAATGATATAACCCCTATAGATTCCCGTTATTACCTGTACAGTGTATTCCTGGATCGGGGGGCTTCCGATCCCAGACGGGGGCCCCCAGGGTCTTACCATAATATAAGGGCCCCTTCACAGGGATGAAGCGTGGAGCCCGCAGTACTCCGAGTAATCAGCAATACCAGCGACTCTCCGCCTGTGTTCAATGCGATGTGTCAGTGGGAAACCGGAGTCTGGGACGATGTACCTCCACCATAATGAAATAATTTTACATCAGGGGTCCCCCCATCGCATCAGAGCCCCTCCCCCTCCACATCAGAGGTCCCCCTATCACATCAGAGCCCCTCCCCCTCCACATCAGAGGTCCCCCATCATATCAGAGCCCCTCCCCCATCACATCAGAGGTTATCCCCCTCCACATCAGAGGTCCCCCCATCACATCAGAGCCCCTCCCCCTCCACATCACAGGTCCCCCATCATATCAGAGCCCCCTCCCCCATCACATCAGAGGTCCTCCCCCTTCACATCAGAGTCCCCCCATCACATCAGACCCCCCCCCCTCACATCAGAGTCCCCCCCTTCACATCAGAGGTCCCCCCATCACATCAGACCCCCCCCTCACATCAGAGGTCCCCCCCTTCACATCAGAGGTCCCCCCATCACATCAGACCCCCCCTCCCCCTTTACATCAGAGCCCCTCCTTCACATCAGAGGCACCCTCTTCACAGCAGAGCCTCCCCTTTACATCAGAAGTTCCCCCTTCACATCGGAGGTCCCCCATCATATCAGAGCCCCCCCTTTACATCAGAAGTTCCCCCTTCACATCGGAGGTCCCCCATCATATCAGAGCCCCCCCTTTACACCAGAGGTCCCACTATCAAAAAACAGCCCCCTTCATATCAGAAGTCCCCTTCACATCAGAGGGCCCTCATCACAACAAACCCCCCCTTCACATCAGAGGGCCCTCATCACAACAAACCCCCCCTTCACATCAGAGGGCCCTCATCACAACAAACCCCCCCTTCACATCAGAGGGCCCTCATCACAACAAACCCCCCCTTCACATCAGAGGGCCCTCATCACAACAAACCCCCCCCCCCTTCACATCAGAGGGCCCTCATCACAACAAACCCCCCCCTTCACATCAGAGGGCCCTCATCACAACAAACCCCCCCTTCACATCAGAGGGCCCTCATCACAACAAACCCCCCCTTCACATCAGAGGGCCCTCATCACAACAAACCCCCCCTTCACATCAGAGGGCCCTCATCACAACAAACCCCCCCTTCACATCAGAGGACCCTCATCACAACAAACCCCCCCTTCACATCAGAGGGCCCTCATCACAACAAACCCCCCCTTCACATCAGAGGGCCCTCATCACAACAAACCCCCCCCCCCTTCACATCAGAGGGCCCTCATCACAACAAACCCCCCCCCCTTCACATCAGAGGGCCCTCATCACAACAAACCCCCCCCTTCACATCAGAGGGCCCTCATCACAACAAACCCCCCCTTCACATCAGAGGGCCCTCATCACAACAAACCCCCCCTTCACATCAGAGGGCCCTCATCACAACAAACCCCCCCTTCACATCAGAGGGCCCTCATCACAACAAACCCCCCCTTCACATCAGAGGGCCCTCATCACAACAAACCCCCCCCTTCACATCAGAGGGCCCTCATCACAACAAACCCCCCCTTCACATCAGAGGGCCCTCATCACAACAAACCCCCCCTTCACATCAGAGGGCCCTCATCACAACAAACCCCCCCTTCACATCAGAGGGCCCTCATCACAACAAACCCCCCCTTCACATCAGAGGGCCCTCATCACAACAAACCCCCCCTTCACATCAGAGGGCCCTCATCACAACAAACCCCCCCTTCACATCAGAGGGCCCTCATCACAACAAACCCCCCCTTCACATCAGAGGGCCCTCATCACAACAAACCCCCCCTTCACATCAGAGGGCCCTCATCACAACAAACCCCCCCTTCACATCAGAGGGCCCTCATCACAACAAACCCCCCCTTCACATCAGAGGGCCCTCATCACAACAAACCCCCCCTTCACATCAGAGGGCCCTCATCACAACAAACCCCCCCTTCACATCAGAGGTCCCCCCATCACATCAGACCCCCCCTCCCCCTTTACATCAGAGCCCCTCCTTCACATCAGAGGCACCCTCTTCACAGCAGAGCGTCCCCTTTACATCAGAAGTTCCCCCTTCACATCGGAGGTCCCCCATCATATCAGAGCCCCCCCCTTTACATCAGAAGTTCCCCCTTCACATCGGAGGTCCCCCATCATATCAGAGCCCCCCCTTTACACCAGAGGTCCCACTATCAAAAAACAGCCCCCTTCATATCAGAAGTCCCCTTCACATCAGAGGGCCCTCATCACGACAAACCCCCCCTTCACATCAGAGGGCCCTCATCACAACAAACCCCCCCCTTCACATCAGAGGGCCCTCATCACAACAAACCCCCCCTTCACATCAGAGGGCCCTCATCACAACAAACCCCCCCTTCACATCAGAGGGCCCTCATCACAACAAACCCCCCCTTCACATCAGAGGGCCCTCATCACAACAAACCCCCCCTTCACATCAGAGGGCCCTCATCACAACAAACCCCCCCCTTCACATCAGAGGGCCCTCATCACAACAAACCCCTCCTTCACATCAGAGGGCCCTCATCACAACAACCCCCCCCCTTCACATCAGAGGGCCCTCATCACAACAAACCCCCCCTTCACATCAGAGGGCCCTCATCACAACAAACCCCCCCTTCACATCAGAGGACCCTCATCACAACAAACCCCCCCTTCACATCAGAGGGCCCTCATCACAACAAACCCCCCCTTCACATCAGAGGGCCCTCATCACAACAAACCCCCCCCTTCACATAAGAGGGCCCTCATCACAACAAACCCCCCCCCTTCACATCAGAGGGCCCTCATCACAACAAACCCCCCCTTCACATCAGAGGGCCCTCATCACAACAAACCCCCCCTTCACATCAGAGGGCCCTCATCACAACAAACCCCCCCTTCACATCAGAGGGCCCTCATCACAACAAACCCCCCCTTCACATCAGAGGGCCATCATCACAACAAACCCCCCCTTCACATCAGAGGGCCCTCATCACAACAAACCCCCCCTTCACATCAGAGGACCCTCATCACAACAAACCCCCCCTTCACATCAGAGGGCCCTCATCACAACAAACCCCCCCCCCTTCACATCAGAGGACCCTCATCACAACAAACCCCCCCTTCACATCAGAGGGCCCTCATCACAACAAACCCCCCCTTCACATCAGAGGGCCCTCATCACAACAAACCCCCCCTTCACATCAGAGGGCCCTCATCACAACAAACCCCCCCCCCTTCACATCAGAGGACCCTCATCACAACAAACCCCCCCTTCACATCAGAGGGCCCTCATCACAACAAACCCCCCCTTCACATCAGAGGGCCCTCATCACAACAAACCCCCCCCTTCACATCAGAGGGCCCTCATCACAACAAACCCCCCCTTCACATCAGAGGGCCCTCATCACAACAAACCCCCCCCTTCACATCAGAGGGCCCTCATCACAACAAACCCCCCCTTCACATCAGAGGGCCCTCATCACAACAAACCCCCCCCCCCCCTTCACATCAGAGGACCCTCATCACAACAAACCCCCCCTTCACATCAGAGGACCCTCATCACAACAAACCCCCCCTTCACATCAGAGGGCCCTCATCACAACAAACCCCCCCTTCACATCAGAGGGCCCTCATCACAACAAACCCCCCCTTCACATCAGAGGGCCCTCATCACAACAAACCCCCCCTTCACATCAGAGGGCCCTCATCACAACAAACCCCCCCTTCACATCAGAGGGCCATCATCACAACAAACCCCCCCTTCACATCAGAGGGCCCTCATCACAACAAACCCCCCCTTCACATCAGAGGACCCTCATCACAACAAACCCCCCCTTCACATCAGAGGGCCCTCATCACAACAAACCCCCCCCCTTCACATCAGAGGACCCTCATCACAACAAACCCCCCCTTCACATCAGAGGGCCCTCATCACAACAAACCCCCCCTTCACATCAGAGGGCCCTCATCACAACAAACCCCCCCTTCACATCAGAGGGCCCTCATCACAACAAACCCCCCCCTTCACATCAGAGGGCCCTCATCACAACAAACCCCCCCTTCACATCAGAGGGCCCTCATCACAACAAACCCCCCCCTTCACATCAGAGGGCCCTCATCACAACAAACCCCCCCTTCACATCAGAGGGCCCTCATCACAACAAACCCCCCCCTTCACATCAGAGGGCCCTCATCACAACAAACCCCCCCCTTCACATCAGAGGGCCCTCATCACAACAAACCCCCCCTTCACATCAGAGGGCCCTCATCACAACAAACCCCCCCTTCACATCAGAGGGCCCTCATCACAACAAACCCCCCCTTCACATCAGAGGGCCCTCATCACAACAAACCCCCCCCTTCACATCAGAGGGCCCTCATCACAACAAACCCCCCCTTCACATCAGAGGGCCCTCATCACAACAAACCCCCCCCCTTCACATCAGAGGGCCCTCATCACAACAAACCCCCCCCTTCACATCAGAGGGCCCTCATCACAACAAACCCCCCCCCTTCACATCAGAGGACCCTCATCACAACAAACCCCCCCTTCACATCAGAGGACCCTCATCACAACAAACCCCCCCTTCACATCAGAGGGCCCTCATCACAACAAACCCCCCCTTCACATCAGAGGGCCCTCATCACAACAAACCCCCCCTTCACATCAGAGGGCCCTCATCACAACAAACCCCCCCTTCACATCAGAGGGCCCTCATCACAACAAACCCCCCTTCACATCAGAGGGCCCTCATCACAACAAACCCCCCCTTCACATCAGAGGGCCCTCATCACAACAAACCCCCCCCCTTCACATCAGAGGGCCCTCATCACAACAAACCCCCCCTTCACATCAGAGGGCCCTCATCACAACAAACCCCCCCTTCACATCAGAGGGCCCTCATCACAACAAACCCCCCCCTTCACATAAGAGGGCCCTCATCACAACAAACCCCCCCCTTCACATCAGAGGGCCCTCATCACAACAAACCCCCCCTTCACATCAGAGGGCCCTCATCACAACAAACCCCCCCTTCACATCAGAGGGCCCTCATCACAACAAACCCCCCCTTCACATCAGAGGGCCCTCATCACAACAAACCCCCCCTTCACATCAGAGGGCCATCATCACAACAAACCCCCCCTTCACATCAGAGGGCCCTCATCACAACAAACCCCCCCTTCACATCAGAGGACCCTCATCACAACAAACCCCCCCTTCACATCAGAGGGCCCTCATCACAACAAACCCCCCCCCCTTCACATCAGAGGACCCTCATCACAACAAACCCCCCCTTCACATCAGAGGGCCCTCATCACAACAAACCCCCCCTTCACATCAGAGGGCCCTCATCACAACAAACCCCCCCTTCACATCAGAGGGCCCTCATCACAACAAACCCCCCCCTTCACATCAGAGGGCCCTCATCACAACAAACCCCCCCCTTCACATCAGAGGGCCCTCATCACAACAAACCCCCCCCTTCACATCAGAGGGCCCTCATCACAACAAACCCCCCCCTTCACATCAGAGGGCCCTCATCACAACAAACCCCCCCTTCACATCAGAGGGCCCTCATCACAACAAACCCCCCCTTCACATCAGAGGGCCCTCATCACAACAAACCCCCCCTTCACATCAGAGGGCCCTCATCACAACAAACCCCCCCCTTCACATCAGAGGGCCCTCATCACAACAAACCCCCCCCTTCACATCAGAGGGCCCTCATCACAACAAACCCCCCCTTCACATCAGAGGGCCCTCATCACAACAAACCCCCCCCCCCCTTCACATCAGAGGACCCTCATCACAACAACCCCCCCCCTTCACATCAGAGGGCCCTCATCACAACAAACCCCCCCCTTCACATCAGAGGGCCCTCATCACAACAAACCCCCCCTTCACATCAGAGGACCCTCATCACAACAAACCCCCCCTTCACATCAGAGGGCCCTCATCACAACAAACCCCCCCTTCACATCAGAGGGCCCTCATCACAACAAACCCCCCCTTCACATCAGAGGGCCCTCATCACAACAAACCCCCCCTTCACATCAGAGGGCCCTCATCACAACAAACCCCCCCTTCACATCAGAGGGCCCTCATCACAACAAACCCCCCCTTCACATCAGAGGGCCCTCATCACAACAAACCCCCCCCCCTTCACATCAGAGGGCCCTCATCACAACAAACCCCCCCTTCACATCAGAGGGCCCTCATCACAACAAACCCCCCCTTCACATCAGAGGGCCCTCATCACAACAAACCCCCCCTTCACATCAGAGGACCCTCATCACAACAAACCCCCCCTTCACATCAGAGGGCCCTCATCACAACAAACCCCCCCCCCTTCACATCAGAGGACCCTCATCACAACAAACCCCCCCTTCACATCAGAGGGCCCTCATCACAACAAACCCCCCCTTCACATCAGAGGGCCCTCATCACAACAAACCCCCCCTTCACATCAGAGGACCCTCATCACAACAAACCCCCCCTTCACATCAGAGGGCCCTCATCACAACAAACCCCCCCTTCACATCAGAGGGCCCTCATCACAACAAACCCCCCCCCCTTCACATCAGAGGGCCCTCATCACAACAATCCCCCCCTTCACATCAGAGGGCCCTCATCACAACAAACCCCCCCTTCACATCAGAGGGCCCTCATCACAACAAACCCCCCCTTCACATCAGAGGACCCTCATCACAACAAACCCCCCCTTCACATCAGAGGGCCCTCATCACAACAAACCCCCCCCTTCACATCAGAGGGCCCTCATCACAACAAACCCCCCCTTCACATCAGAGGGCCCTCATCACAACAAACCCCCCCTTCACATCAGAGGGCCCTCATCACAACAAACCCCCCCTTCACATCAGAGGACCCTCATCACAACAAACCCCCCCCTTCACATCAGAGGGCCCTCATCACAACAAACCCCCCCTTCACATCAGAGGGCCCTCATCACAACAAACCCCCCCTTCACATCAGAGGGCCCTCATCACAACAAACCCCCCCTTCACATCAGAGGTCCCCCCATCACATCAGACCCCCCCTCCCCCTTTACATCAGAGCCCCTCCTTCACATCAGAGGCACCCTCTTCACAGCAGAGCGTCCCCTTTACATCAGAAGTTCCCCCTTCACATCGGAGGTCCCCCATCATATCAGAGCCCCCCCTTTACATCAGAAGTTCCCCCTTCACATCGGAGGTCCCCCATCATATCAGAGCCCCCCCTTTACACCAGAGGTCCCACTATCAAAAAACAGCCCCCTTCATATCAGAAGTCCCCTTCACATCAGAGGGCCCTCATCACAACAAACCCCCCCTTCACATCAGAGGGCCCTCATCACAACAAACCCCCCCTTCACATCAGAGGGCCCTCATCACAACAAACCCCCCCTTCACATCAGAGGGCCCTCATCACAACAAACCCCCCCTTCACATCAGAGGGCCCTCATCACAACAAACCCCCCCTTCACATCAGAGGGCCCTCATCACAACAAACCCCCCCTTCACATCAGAGGACCCTCATCACAACAAACCCCCCCTTCACATCAGAGGACCCTCATCACAACAAACCCCCCCTTCACATCAGAGGGCCCTCATCACAACAAACCCCCCCTTCACATCAGAGGGCCCTCATCACAACAAACCCCCCCTTCACATCAGAGGGCCCTCATCACAACAAACCCCCCCTTCACATCAGAGGGCCCTCATCACAACAAACCCCCCCCTTCACATCAGAGGGCCCTCATCACAACAAACCCCCCCTTCACATAAGAGGGCCCTCATCACAACAACCCCCCCCCCCTTCACATCAGAGGGCCCTCATCACAACAAACCCCCCCTTCACATCAGAGGGCCCTCATCACAACAAACCCCCCCTTCACATCAGAGGGCCCTCATCACAACAAACCCCCCCCCCTTCACATCAGAGGGCCCTCATCACAACAAACCCCCCCTTCACATCAGAGGGCCCTCATCACAACAAACCCCCCCCTTCACATCAGAGGGCCCTCATCACAACAAACCCCCCCTTCACATCAGAGGGCCCTCATCACAACAAACCCCCCCTTCACATCAGAGGGCCCTCATCACAACAAACCCCCCCTTCACATCAGAGGGCCCTCATCACAACAAAACCCCCCTTCACATCAGAGGGCCCTCATCACAACAAACCCCCCCTTCACATCAGAGGGCCCTCATCACAACAAACCCCCCCCCCCTTCACATCAGAGGGCCCTCATCACAACAAACCCCCCCTTCACATCAGAGGGCCCTCATCACAACAAACCCCCCCTTCACATCAGAGGGCCCTCATCACAACAAACCCCCCCTTCACATCAGAGGGCCCTCATCACAACAAACCCCCCCTTCACATCAGAGGGCCCTCATCACAACAAAACCCCCCTTCACATCAGAGGGCCCTCATCACAACAAACCCCCCCTTCACATCAGAGGGCCCTCATCACAACAACCCCCCCCCCCTTCACATCAGAGGGCCCTCATCACAACAAACCCCCCCTTCACATAAGAGGGCCCTCATCACAACAACCCCCCCCCCTTCACATCAGAGGGCCCTCATCACAACAAACCCCCCCCTTCACATCAGAGGGCCCTCATCACAACAAACCCCCCCCTTCACATCAGAGGGCCCTCATCACAACAAACCCCCCCCCCCCTTCACATCAGAGGGCCCTCATCACAACAAACCCCCCCTTCACATCAGAGGGCCCTCATCACAACAAACCCCCCCCTTCACATCAGAGGGCCCTCATCACAACAAACCCCCCCTTCACATCAGAGGGCCCTCATCACAACAAACCCCCCCTTCACATCAGAGGGCCCTCATCACAACAAACCCCCCCTTCACATCAGAGGGCCCTCATCACAACAAACCCCCCCTTCACATCAGAGGGCCCTCATCACAACAAACCCCCCCTTCACATCAGAGGGCCCTCATCACAACAAACCCCCCCTTCACATCAGAGGGCCCTCATCACAACAAACCCCCCCCCTTCACATCAGAGGACCCTCATCACAACAAACCCCCCCTTCACATCAGAGGGCCCTCATCACAACAAACCCCCCCTTCACATCAGAGGGCCCTCATCACAACAAACCCCCCCTTCACATCAGAGGGCCCTCATCACAACAAACCCCCCTTCACATCAGAGGGCCCTCATCACAACAAACCCCCCCTTCACATCAGAGGGCCCTCATCACAACAAACCCCCCCCTTCACATCAGAGGGCCCTCATCACAACAAACCCCCCCTTCACATCAGAGGGCCCTCATCACAACAAACCCCCCCTTCACATCAGAGGGCCCTCATCACAACAAACCCCCCCCCTTCACATCAGAGGACCCTCATCACAACAAACCCCCCCTTCACATCAGAGGGCCCTCATCACAACAAACCCCCCCTTCACATCAGAGGGCCCTGATCACAACAAACCCCCCCTTCACATCAGAGGGCCCTCATCACAACAAACCCCCCCTTCACATCAGAGGGCCCTCATCACAACAAACCCCCCCTTCACATCAGAGGGCCCTCATCACAACAAACCCCCCCTTCACATCAGAGGGCCCTCATCACAACAAACCCCCCCTTCACATCAGAGGGCCCTCATCACAACAAACCCCCCCCTTCACATCAGAGGGCCCTCATCACAACAAACCCCCCCTTCACATCAGAGGGCCCTCATCACAACAAACCCCCCCTTCACATCAGAGGGCCCTCATCACAACAAACCCCCCCTTCACATCAGAGGGCCCTCATCACAACAAACCCCCCCTTCACATCAGAGGGCCCTCATCACAACAAACCCCCCCTTCACATCAGAGGGCCCTCATCACAACAAACCCCCCCTTCACATCAGAGGGCCCTCATCACAACAAACCCCCCCTTCACATCAGAGGGCCCTCATCACAACAAACCCCCCCTTCACATCAGAGGGCCCTCATCACAACAAACCCCCCCTTCACATCAGAGGGCCCTCATCACAACAACTCCCCCCTTCACATCAGAGGACCCTCATCACAACAAACCCCCCCTTCACATCAGAGGACCCTCATCACAACAAACCCCCCCCTTCACATCAGAGGGCCCTCATCACAACAAACCCCCCCTTCACATCAGAGGGCCCTCATCACAACAAACCCCCCCTTCACATCAGAGGGCCCTCATCACAACAAACCCCCCCTTCACATCAGAGGGCCCTCATCACAACAAACCCCCCCCTTCACATCAGAGGGCCCTCATCACAACAAACCCCCCCTTCACATCAGAGGGCCCTCATCACAACAAACCCCCCCCTTCACATCAGAGGGCCCTCATCACAACAAACCCCCCCTTCACATCAGAGGGCCCTCATCACAACAAACCCCCCCTTCACATCAGAGGGCCCTCATCACAACAAACCCCCCCCCCTTCACATCAGAGGGCCCTCATCACAACAACCCCCCCCCCCCCTTCACATCAGAGGGCCCTCATCACAACAAACCCCCCCTTCACATCAGAAGGCCCTCATCACAACAAACCCTCCCTTCACATCAGAGGGCCCTCATCACAACAAACCCCCCCTTCACATCAGAGGGCCCTCATCACAACAAACCCCCCCCCCCTTCACATCAGAGGACCCTCATCACAACAAACCCCCCCTTCACATCAGAGGACCCTCATCACAACAAACCCCCCCTTCACATCAGAGGGCCCTCATCACAACAAACCCCCCCCTTCACATCAGAGGGCCCTCATCACAACAAACCCCCCCTTCACATCAGAGGGCCCTCATCACAACAAACCCCCCCTTCACATCAGAGGGCCCTCATCACAACAAACCCCCCCTTCACATCAGAGGGCCCTCATCACAACAAAACCCCCCTTCACATCAGAGGGCCCTCATCACAACAAACCCCCCCTTCACATCAGAGGGCCCTCATCACAACAAACCCCCCCTTCACATCAGAGGGCCCTCATCACAACAAACCCCCCCTTCACATCAGAGGGCCCTCATCACAACAAACCCCCCCTTCACATCAGAGGGCCCTCATCACAACAAACCCCCCTTCACATCAGAGGGCCCTCATCACAACAAACCCCCCCTTCACATCAGAGGGCCCTCATCACAACAAACCCCCCCCCCTTCACATCAGAGGGCCCTCATCACAACAAACCCCCCCTTCACATCAGAGGGCCCTCATCACAACAAACCCCCCCTTCACATCAGAGGGCCCTCATCACAACAAACCCCCCCTTCACATCAGAGGGCCCTCATCACAACAAACCCCCCCCCCTTCACATCAGAGGACCCTCATCACAACAAACCCCCCCTTCACATCAGAGGGCCCTCATCACAACAAACCCCCCCTTCACATCAGAGGGCCCTCATCACAACAAACCCCCCCCTTCACATCAGAGGGCCCTCATCACAACAAACCCCCCCTTCACATCAGAGGGCCCTCATCACAACAAACCCCCCCTTCACATCAGAGGGCCCTCATCACAACAAACCCCCCCTTCACATCAGAGGGCCCTCATCACAACAAACCCCCCCCTTCACATCAGAGGGCCCTCATCACAACAAACCCCCCCTTCACATCAGAGGGCCCTCATCACAACAAAACCCCCCTTCACATCAGTGTTTTTCTTAACATCAGGAGACCTCTATCAAATCAGAGTCCCCCTATACATGAGTCCCCCCAATCACACCGTCCCCTCTTCACATTAGTGCCCCACACTATCATCATAGCAACAAATGCTGCGTGCACCCTGACACTAGAGCGTCTCTTCTCCCCTGCAGATGCTGCTGGCTGGGAGCCGGATCACATGACCGGACCAGAGTGGGCTGAGAATAGGTAAGTATATACTAGAGGTCGATTGTGAGTGTGGCGATCGGAGGCAGGGGCGTGCTGGGTGGAAATCCCCCCCCCCCGCCAGGCCGCCTACAGTCTATTCTAAATGGCTGCTATCACGGCCGCTGTCTGCTGACTTTTTTTTTTCCCAGTGGAGGAATTCGGTAGCGGCTACCGCCGATTGGCTGCATTCCTGGATTTGTAGTCCGGAGGCAGAGGCGGGTCGCGCAGCACGTCAGGAGTCCGGAGGCAGAGGCGGGTCGCGCAGCACGTCAGGGGACTAATGGAGCTGTCTTTGGCCAGGGGAGGGGATGGAGCCGGGAGCGCTCCGCTGGTGGGCACTGATGAGGTGGCACTGGTGGGCACTAATGAGGTGGCACTGATGGGCTGCACTGATGGACACTGGTGGGCACTGATGAGGTGGCACTGATGGGCTCCAGTGGTGGGCACTGATGAGGTGGCAGTGAATGACATTATTAGGCTGTACTGGTGGGATTGATGGACACTGATAGGCTGCACTGGTGGGCACTGATGGGATGAACTGGTTGGCACTGATGAGATGCACTGGTTGGCACTGATGGGCTGCATTGGTGGGCACTGATGAGATGGCCCTGATGGGCTGCACTGGTGGGTATTGATGAGGTGGGACTAATGGGCACTGATGGGATGCATTGGTTGGCACTGGGCTGCACTGATGGGATGCACTGGTTTGCACTGATGGACAATGGGCTGCACTGGAGGGCACTGGTGGGCTGCACTGGTGGGCACTGATGGGGTGGCACTGACAGGCTGCACTGGTGGGCACTAATGAGGTGGCACTGATGGACACTGATATGCTGCACTGGTAAGCACTAATGAGGTGGCACTGGTGGGCACTTATGAGGTGCCACTGACAGGCTGAACTGGTGGGCACTAATGAGGTGGCACTGGTGGGCACTGATAAGGTGGCACTGCAGTGGTGGGCACTGATGAGGTTGCACTGACAGGCTGCACTGGTGGGCACTAATGGACACTCATAGGCTGCACTGATGAGGTGGCACTGGTGGGCACTGAAAGGCTTTACTGA